>CAUYUJ010014205.1:47500-160000 GCA_963575745.1 Prorocentrum cordatum
GCTGCACAGACCAAGGCTCCGCGCGCGGGCTCGCCTATTGCAGGCTGGTCTGCGCGCGGCTCTGGATCTGCTTGGTGCAGCTCGTGGGCACCATCGTTTCCTGCGTCCCACTGCTTCTCATAATCTCCTTTCCCATCCCTCCCCCAGAACATCCCCCTCCCTTTCATTTGCATCATGCCTCCTCCTTCTGCATTTCTCCTCTTTCTCCCCCTCCATCTCTATTTTGCCTTTGCCTCCTTCCTCCACCTTCCCTCGCTGCTTCTGCTCCGTCTGTACACTCGTTCCATCTGTTCATCCTTCTCTTGCCCCCTGCCCCACACTTCCTGCCTTATCCCTTCTGCAACCTCCATCCTTCCGCCCTCCTCTCTCGTCCCCCCTTCATGCTGCCTCTTTTCTCCGCCCTCCACCCTCCCCATCCCCCTCCTCATCACTCTGCATCCTCTCTCATCCCTCTTCCCTCCTCCCCCGTCCCTATCGTGCGTCCGCCTTCTCCCTCAACCGTCCCTCTTCCCTGCTCGCTCCTGCGTCGTTGGCTTCCGCCTTACCCCTCCTTCCTCCACCCTGCTCGTCCTCTCATCCCCCTCTCTTCTTTTGCGTCCTGATGCCGCCCTCTTCCTCCTCTTGCTCCTCATCTTCACTTCTCCCCCACCTCCCCTCCTGCTCCCTCGTTCCTGCTGTCATGCCTCTTGGCTCCTCCTTCGCGAATGGACCAGGACACAGCATCACTGTCTCAAGACCCGAATGATGCAGCGCGATCGAATGCCCAGGCGCGTGGTGATCCAGTAGAACTTGAGCGCGCGCGAAGCGTGCGACGGTTCCAGCACGCGCAGGTCTATGTATTTACTTATAAAGATACACAAAGGGAGCCTCGGCGAGGAGGAGCCTCCTAGGAGGAGGCAGGGCTCCAGAGGCTGCGGGCGTGGATCTCTCCTGGCGGCTCTCGCGGAGGGAGCTGACGACATGGATGGCAGTATAGGCCCTCCCCCGGGCGGCTCGCCGTCCGGGGGAGGGTCTCACACACAGCGAAGTCCTCCGCCGTCGCGGAGGGAGCTCGCCCCCTACGAGCTGTGGTCCAGGGACGAGGACCGGCGGTCCGCAGAAGGGGTGTGAGGCGGAGGGCCCAGGTGGCCTGCGATTTAGTGCTGTTCAGTCCCAGGCCCCAGAGCGCCCGACCCCTTCCCGAGGGGGTAGCGTGGCGTCCCAGATCCATCTTCGTTTGTCCCGGGGCCCGGGTGCTGCCTGTGGAGGCCGAACTGAAAAGGAAGACGCCGCGATCGAACAAATCATGTGCAGGTCTTGGCGGGGCGGCCTTCTGGGAGTGCAGGGGGCTTCGTATCCAGGATCGGAGGCGTCTGGGGCCCGCGCACTGCGAGGACCTCCGCCCTCGTGGAGCGAACCGTGGTTCCAGGGCGCGGAACAGGTGACCCCCATAACCCCCACACCCAACAGGTTGATGCTTTCAATCCTGGCGCTTTTGTTCAAGACCTCTCGGGGCCCGCGGACTGAAGACGGCACATCGTCAGACGTCTGCGAAGGAGGCCCAGAGGATCGAGAACCTCCATCCTGGTCGAATCTCCCCTTTGGAGTTGGACGTGGCCTTCTGAGAGGGCGGGGGGCCCTCCTCGAAGGTCTCGGAGGCGCCCGAGGAGCCAGGACACGGTCTCGGAGGTCTCCGACCCTCTGCCCCCCCCGAGGGTAGATCGCTCAAGCGAAGAGGTGCTCGTTCAAGCGAAGAGCTGGTCCGTTCAAGCGAAAACGCAACCAGCGAACACTACGTGAATAGACGCAGGTAGACACAGGGGTGACACAGAGGGACACAGAGGGACACATAGAGACACAGAGAAAAACACAGAAAAACAGAGAGACACAATGGGAGACAAAGAAAAACAGAGAAACACAGAGGGACACAAAGGGGCACATGAAACACAAGAGAAACGCAGAGAAACACAGAGGGACACAGAGGGACACAGAGAGACACAAAGGGACACAGAGAGACACAAAGGGAAGCAAAGAGACACAGAGGGGCACAGAGAGGCACAGAGAGACACAACGAGACACAAAGAGACACAGAGGGAAACAGAGGGACACAGAGGGACACAGAGGGACACTGAAGGACACAGGGAAACACAGAGGAACTCAGAGGGACACAGAGAGTGACACAGAGAGAGACACAGAGGGACACATACAAGTACACGGGACACAGAGGGACACAGAGAGACACAGAGGGACACATACAAACATACGGGACACACAGGGACACAGAGGGACACAGAGGGACACAGAGAGACGCAGAGGGACACAGAGGGACACAGAGGGACACAGAGGGACACAGAGGGTCACCATAGGGACACAGAGGGACACAGAGGGACAGCGAAACACAGAGGGACACAGAGGGGCACAGCTGGGAACCGGGATTTAATGCTTTTCCAGGCTCGATCACTCCAAAATCTCGGTTCCCGCAATCCCAGCGGTCGCCGCTCGTGGGGGCGGGGGCGGGGCACCCGAGAGAGCCGGGAACCGGGATTTCGGGCTCCTGCAGGCTCGATCCCTCCAAAATCCCGGTTCCCGCCATCCCGGCGGTCGCCGATCGTGGGAGCGGGCGCTCGGGGTGCCTGACAGAGCCGGGAGCCGGGATTTCGGGCTGTTTTGGCTTCGATCTCTCCAAAATCCCGGTTCCCGCCATCCCGGCGGTCGTTGGTCGCGGGGCCCTGCGCGCACTCCACCTCCGAGTTTCCTGGCCGATTTTGCGAAGGCGTCCCGAGCGAGGGCGCGGGAGGCACCGGGAACTGGGATTTCTGCGCCTTCTGGGCAGGTGCTCTGCAAAATCCCGGTTCCCGCCAGCCGCGGGGCGCAGGGGCGTGGAAATCTTGGCTCCTGGCGCCCTTGCGCCCCGCGGCAGGCGGGTACCGGGATTTTCGTTGGCTCCTGTCCGGGACGTGCATGTGGAAATCCCGGTTCCTGCCAGCTGCGGGGGGCGTGGAAGTCTTGGCCCCTCCTGTTCGGAACTTGCAGAAATCCCGTTCCCGCCACCTGCGGGGCGCAGGGGCATGGAAACGTCGTGCTGAAATTCCGGTTGCCCCCAGCTGCGGGGCGCAGGGGCGTGGAAATCGGTCCTTGGCGCCTCTGCGCCCCGCGGTTGGCGGGAACCTGGATTGCTGTGAGCTCCTGCCTGGAACGCACAGGAATCCCGGTTCCCGCTAATCGCGGGTGCGGGAGCAGCCGAGCCGCGCTTCCTTGCTCCACGCTGCGTGTTCGAGGAGGAGAGGAGGAGGAGGAGGAGGAGGAGGAGGAGGAGGAGGAGGAGGAGGAGGAGGAGGAGGAGGAGGAGGAGGAGGAGGAGGAGGAGGGAGGAGGAGGAGGAGGAGGAGGAGGAGGAGGCGGAGGAGGAGGAGGAGGAGGAGGAGGAGGCGGAAAGGGAGGTCGAGGGGGATATCAGAGAAGAGGGGGCCACAAAGAGGATCAGAGAAAAAACCGCAGCTTTTCATCCCTTTTCGCGCGCACGCGCCGAAAGAATTTCGCTCGAACGGCTTCAGTTTTCGCGCGAACGTTTTCGCGCGAACGGCGCACTCCCAGGAGGCCATACCCCTCGCCCCGCCGGCCCTCCCTCCCTGCGCGCGAGGAAGCGGGCGCCGCCGTCGGGTTCAGGTGCGTCCACGACGTGCGGAGGCGGGTGTTCTACGCCAAGTTCGAGGCCAGGAACACCGAGCCCGACGCGCGCGGGAGCGATTTGGAGCGCGCGACCAAGGGCGCGATCACCACGCTGCTCGATGTCGCGGAGGCCTGCCGGTCGCGCAAGATCACCATCGGGCTGGGCCCCGAGGACGCGGGCTCCGCGGAGCTCGTGTGCTCGTTGCTCTACCTGGGATTCCAGGCTGGCGGAGAGAAGACCCAGAAAGATCGGCAAGGGCGATGACGGCGACGGCGAGTGGCCGCACCTTAGTGGGTGAAGGTGACGACTGCGACGGCGATTGTAATGGCTACCAGCGGGCCCGAGAAAGCGGGGCCCGTATCGAATTTCGACGCGTTGGTGGGCTTGAGTGGTTATCTCGGTGTTATTATGCTTTTTGCTGCAGATAGGGGTCACGCTCGGCGACGCCGGCGACAGCGAATGCAATGGCGACGACTGCGACGACAGTGACGACGACGACGACGGTTTCGACGATGGCGACGGCGAGCGCGACGGCGGCGACGGCGAGCGCGGGCTGAATCCAAATCGCATTTTGACACCCCTGGTGTCGGAGCACTCCTCTGGAACCACCGAGGTTCTCCCACACGAAGTAGGGAACCAAACAGAACACAATAAGAAATATTTTAAAAAAATAATCGAAGAGATTCGCTCGTAGTGTTGATTGACTCAGGGCCCCCTCGGTACTTGATTAACAACGGCGTCGGTGCGAACTCACGTGTGCGACGGCACACGTATATCAAATCACCATGAATCATTCACAGCACTGCTTTACTGCAACACATAATCATGATAAGTGAAACTACATTGGCACTGATCCTGTGCCATTGACACAGGGGGGAAAAAGGGAATCCTTTTGGTCCTTCTCCCAAAGAATATGAAACGTGCTCGCATCCATGCCGTCATATCTCACCGGGGGTACTATTCCATCCTCAATCTAGTCATTTGTTCAAGCCTCAAACTCGGCACTCAATGATGCCGTCTTTTCAAACTCTCGCAAATATTGAAACCTCGGCGTGGTCAGGTCACGCCTGTACGTGCACTGGCTCTGGGTGCTGGCCGTCCGCACAAGCTTCTTGTTGTCCGGCTCTCTCTCGTCGTTCGCTCTATGCTCCATCGTCGTTGTGTCGGCCTTCTGCTCGGCCATCGTACGTGCATCTCGATGCACACGCACCTTGTCCATCAGTTTCTGGTCTGTCGTGTACTTGAGCCAGCACGTAGCCGCCAGTGCGCATCCACAACAAAGTATAATCGCCACCAGCAGACCAAACAACGAAACGAGTACCCATGGAAACTCCGTCTCGACCTTCTCGATCTTCTCGCCTTTGACACATTTCATAGCCGCCGCAGCCACAATCTGTGCAATCCTCCTTGCCGTACGGGTGCTGCCAATCGTCGCACGTACATGCTCTCTCAGCTGGTCCTCATGCTCGTCGCCGTCCTCGCCTTCTGCGTCTTCAGCCTGATTTGCCTCATCGAAGTCCGCCGCCGCTTCGTCCAGCTCTCTCTCTCTCTCTCGGCTTGAGCCCGTTCTTTCTGACTAACCTTCTTGCTTGCCGTGAACGTCGCGTCGTACTTGAGTGCGTGCGTCATCCTTCTCAGCTTCTCCACAAATTGCTGCCGCACCTGCTTCGTAAGACCGTCCGCCATCTGCTGGGGCGTGTTGGTCCATCTCCATACACCCCCGAA
Source organism: Prorocentrum cordatum (assembly GCA_963575745.1). NCBI lineage: Eukaryota > Dinophyceae > Prorocentrales > Prorocentraceae > Prorocentrum > Prorocentrum cordatum. Next base: position 52,875 of record CAUYUJ010014205.1, read on the forward strand.
CTCGCGCATCTTCTCATTGACCTGCAAGATCTCGATCCCGGTCCTGCGCTCCGTCAAGCCTTTGGCTGCCGCCTGAGAGTTCGCCACGTCGTACAGCGCCTTGCAGTCCGTGATGCATGGTCTGCGTCCCAATACCTTCAACATCTCCGTGCCTGTCAGCTGCATCGTAGGGAAGAGCATCGTCGTGAGCATAGTCTTCGCAAACTCCAGCGCGTCCACTGCGTTCGCCGCGCTCTGAGCTTCGCCTGCCAAAGAGCTCCGACTGATCCTCACGAGCTTCTTGCTCGCCCAGTCTACTATCAGCAACTGCGTTGGCTGTCCGTCGTCGATCCTGGCATCCTCGATCACGAAGATCATGCAGCCGCCCTGCGATTCGCCATTCGGCCTCGTAGCCCAGGACGCGTCCCGGTGGACTCCAAGCCTCAGCTTGCTCCAGGCTCCCACGTATTTGATGCGGATCCCCACATCGCCACTCGCCTTCAGGCACCTCAGCGACTTATTGGCCTCCAATAAGCTACCGACCGTCGCCTTGCTGACGTCGCCTTGCGCGACCGGTACCGTCGCCGCCGTTTGGACCATGCACTGAGACGCTGGCCACTGCATGGCTCCGTTCAGCCCTCTGAGCTGACTGATCTCCTTCGGTGTGCACGGGTCGTCTGGATGTGTCCTCCTCGTCTTCGCGACGCTAATCGGCTTCACCTTATGTATATATGCCTCGGCCTTCACCTCAATCTCATTACGTGAAAACGACTGCGTGTTCTCTTTGCCACAGCAAACGCTACTGCTCGAGAATTCCCGTTTGCCGAACTTGAACCTCTGGTTGAGCCTCTGCACCCGGTCCAAGAAGGTGCCTTCGTACGCCTGCTTGTTATAGAGGTCCTCCTCGCGCTCGAAGTTCTCGCCGCCGCCGATGAAGTCGTCCACGTGCAGCCCCAGCACGCCGTCCAACACAGTGCTGGTCGTTGTCCGCCTGCCAGATAAGAAACAGATCGTCCCCGTCGAGCGCCAGGCGGTACGACAGGAAACAGCTTCTGTCCAGCGCGTGCTGCAGGAAGCCAATCTCGAGCATGGCCTTCGTGATCGTCTGATTCAACTGCCTAGGGGCTCGTACGTCTCCACAAGCGGGCTTCAGCATCTGCAGGATCTCGTCGTCCTGCAGGCCTGCAGGCCCATCATCTTCGCCAGTCGACGTCGTATGTCCTTGGCCGGCCTGCTGAAAATCCGAACTCTTTGCTCTCTGATGTCCTTCGCCTGAAGGAATGCACTCTTCACGTCCGCTGCCACCATCTTCCAAGCTTGCTGGCACAGAACGAGCAGGATGGGGAACCTCGTGAGTCGCGTGAGAGTAGGGCTCGCTTTCTCCACGTTAGTGCTGGTCACCTCTTCCAGGTGAAAGCCTTGCTCGCCTCTTTCACTCCATCCGTCATTCTCCACTTCAGCAGGAAACGCAGGGGCACACTTCTCCAGCGTCCGCCACCATCTCCTTAACTGCCTGCCACCCTTGGTTCTCGATCCATGGCTGCAGCGCCTTGATCTTCGCCTCGTCGAGCTGCCTCCGCTCGTCTAAACTTAGCCTGGCCTCCACCACCGAAGCCTTTCTGGCCGCGTTGGTCAGGTTGACCGTGTCCGCGTCTTCGCACAGTAGGAGTAGCTCGTCGCCTTCACCGCTGCTCGCTGCGCTGTCCGCTGTCGTCACGTCGGTCTGATTTGGTCTCTTTGGTAGTGGCCGTAATCCGTCCAGTCGCCTTGCCGCGTTGATGGCGTCCAGCAACTCGTCACCGTCCTCGGCCGTGTGCTCCTCCGCCTTTCGCTTCTCAACCGCGGTCCGGTTCGTCGTCTGCTCCATCTCGACCTGCTCAGGACCTGGTCCAGCTGGTGTCGTCTCGCGCTCCATCTCCGGGCTTCTCACGTCCTGTGACGCGTCAGCCGAAACGTCCGGGCGTGGGGGCTCGGACGCCGTGCGCGCCTGCATCTCGGCCACCTCGGGTACTCGGTCGCAGTCGTCGCTCTGCTCGCCCTCGCGGTGCTCGTCCTGCCGATCGGCCTCGGTCGCCTCCACCTGGCCGTCAGTGTCGACGCCCCTCATATCCATCTGCATGGGGAACTGCTCGTCCTCGTAATCCTCCGGCTGACCGATAACTGCACCAGTGTGAACGGCCCGTGTGGTCCGCGAATTTCGTGGATCCGCTGGTGTTCTTCAGCTTCTCTAGCACTCGCTCGGCCGATGACAGTGGCAGTCCGTGATCGTCATCTTCTTCTTCTCTTTGTCGTCGCTCCTCTGGCAGTTCGGCTCGTAACAGCTCGTGCGTCGTCTGTATGAGCGTGCTGCCATACACACACCACAGCACTGACTGTCTAAGTTTACCGGGATCGTCCGTGTACTCGACCTGCGTGATTATCGCCGGTCCCTTCCAGTAGCTCTTGATGAGGTCGCTTGTCGCGCCTCCAGACGTACACCCACTCGCCGACCTGGAATTCTCGAGAGAGGGGCCGGTTCTTGGCCGCCAGCGCCTCCCGAACTGCTCTCGCCACGTTCGCCGCCAGAAAAGCCTTGCCTGCGTCCCGCCTGCGCGCCAAGTTGCAGTAGAACTCCTCGTCGCGGTCGCCGAGGTCGCCCGTAGCTGTCGGCTCGTCCGCCAGGCTGCCCAGGTTCTTTGACTGTCTTCCTAGCGCCCGCTGCAGCTGGTTGCGCGCGTCGCAGGTCATGCGCACCGCAAGCTTCAAGCTGTCCTCAGGATGATCTTCATGATATCGTGCTATCTGCTCCCGTCGCACCTGATGATTCCGCTCGAGTATGCCAATTCGATGATGAGCATCCCTTGGAATCAGCTGCAGCTTGATCTGCCGACCGTCGCACCACTCCATAAACTCGTCACTCACGTGCGCGCCACTCTGGTCAGCTCGAGTCTTGGCCGGCGCTCCAGCCCAGTTGATCCAGTGCTTCTCGAGCGCATTGATCTCGTTGCGTGCCTTCTCGTCCTTCACCACCGTATCGACCTCGAACCTTGAGCTCTCGTCCATGATGGTGAATATCATTTTGTGCTCGTCCTTCACACCACATGGAACGTGTCGACATCCACGATGTCGTTGAATACTCGATCCCGCGGGATGCGGGCGACTCGCACTGACTTCGGCCTCAGCCGCTTGAGGCATGTCTCGCATATGTATATCCTCGCACAGATGATCAGTCGGTCGTCCGCGTTCATCTCCTTCAATGCTGCTGCCAACGCCTCGCTCGAGGGATGGCCCATCTGGATATGTAGTTTCTCTACCCACTTGACCTCCTCGATGGTGAACTTCTCCAGCAGTGCTTTCCACACCATCTTGTACTCGGTCTTTTCGAGGTCCTCCTGGGTGATCTCTTCCACCGCGTAGCTGGCCTCGTTCTGCGGATCGTCCACGATATAGATCGCCGCCTGGAATGCCATCTTCCTCGGGTAGTTCTCCACCCCACGCATGTTGTGTCCACCCTCGAGACTCACGTGCTTATCCTTACAGCTGCATGTCTTCCAGAGTCCCTCGAACATCTGGAGCTTCGTGGTCCTTACGTTGGTCGGCTTCTTGGTCGGTCCGAGCCTTTGACCTGCCGAGTCCAACGCCATGAGTCCGTAGGCGCACTGGTTCACGAACGTGTCGTAACCCGTCATGCCGTACCACGCCTCGGTCTCCCACGACGTCGCGTACCGAGGGTGCTCTAGATACGCGTGCCTCTCCGCCTGCTGCTGCGCCTCGTAGATCTCCCTGAAACTCAAGGATTCGCGCTGCTGCTTGGCACGCCCTCTCCGTCGCTGCTGTCGGTATTCGTTGCTCTTGTTCGCTTCCGCCAGTGTGCTGATCGTCGACCATACAGTGCGCGGTGGTGCTATCCACACTTTTTCCGGCCTCTTCTTCACCAGCTCTGTCTCCAACGTAAATTTTTCCGTCTTGAGGTTGCCGTGTTTCTCCACGTAGTGCGCGATGCGTCCTTCTGTCACGAAGATCTCTCAGAACCGCCTCTTTGCCTTCGGCTTGCTGTCCAACGTGCGGTTGGTCTCTGCGAACAAATCCTCCAGCTGCTTCGCATCGAACTTCTTGGTCTCCGCATTCTCGATCTCGGCGTCGCCGTAGCTGCTGGTCACGAAGAAGTCCGTTTCCTTCTCGCTTTCCATTTTGTGGTCGCCGTCGGTGTCCGCGTCCGTTGAGCTTGACTCCTCATCTGCCGCTAGCACATCGGACGGGAAGCTAAGCAGATCGATGATCATATGGCCTTTCTCATTCGTCCCCATGTCGATCCACTCCGGTGGCTGATCGTCTAGATACATTACTTTCTTGTTGTGGTAGTCGATAACCATGCCCCATTCCTCGAGACAGGGCCTTGCCACCAGCAGAGACACTCTTCCTGGAACGAGGTAGACCGTTATCTGCCTCATCGCGTTCCTCACCCAGACAGGGAACGTCACCTGCTGCTTCGCCGTCGCAGTCTCGTCTTTGCCAAACCTAAACGTATTTTGGCACCTTGCCGTCTGGATCTCGTTGGATAGGCCCATCTTCTGCAACTTCTCGCGCCATGCTGGCCACTCCTCGAGAACCATCACTGGTTTCGCCGCTCCACTGTCGCCGACAACTTTGCCCGTAGCCAAGTTCACCTCTTCTATCGTCGTCGTTTCGGGGCTCGGTGCGATCTCCGTCATCCATCTCGTCGTCGCTTGTACCGTGTTCCGTTCTGCTGAGTCGCACTTGCCGTTGTCATCTTAGGCGAGCCTTCGGGATGCCGTCCACCCTTGGCTCCACCTCTGCCTCCATATGGTTCTCTGCCGCCGTACCTGCCTCTTGCTTTGCCTTTGCTTGAGCTTCCACGTGACTTGCCGTATCCCGAGCCTGCTCGTCCTCGTCTTTTGGATGGCCGCATATTGCTGGCCCGCGGTGGTGGTAATCCTCGTCGGTCATTCATCAACGCCACCACCGGGTAGAATCCTCTCGTTGTCGCCAGCTCTCTCATCTTCGCCCTGGCCTCCGTGTAGTTCGCCAAGGCCTCCTCCGTCGCTTCGTACGCGTCCTCGAGTTCCTCGGGGATCGGCTCCTCGTCTTCCTCATACCACACGTCGTCTTCTTAGTACAGCTCGTCCGTGTATTTTTTCTCGTGCCAGTAGGCATCGTCGTCCTCTTCTTCGGCCCAGTAGGTGTCGCCACCTTCGTAATTCTTGCCCCAGTACGTGCTCGTCACGCGCTCGATATCCTTCTTGTGTGCTGTGCTGTCGCCACCGAACATCGCCTTGAGTGACTCCGTCACCACCTGCACTGTGAGCTTGTTATTGCACAGCGCCTTGAGGTTCGGAATCTGCCATCATGGAATCGCTGACCTCGTCATCATGTGCTAACCCGCCAGCAAGTCCGGTAGGTCCAGCCCTGCTTCTCGTAATTTGGACAACTCCTGGCCGTGTCGTAACCCACACGCGTTCACAGTCTCCTTCAGCAACCTCGAGAACTCTCCAAAGAACGCGTCGCATCTTCCTGGCAACTCCACCTCCTGCGTGTATCTATACAGAACGTCCAGCTTGCCAAAAATCTCATCGAACGCTTCGCTCGTGTCCATCCTCTCGAAGCTGATACTCTCGCAGGCGTCCCAGGCATCGCCTTGCAGCGCCTGCAGCCAGAGGTATGACCCTTCACTCACCACCATATCACCTCGGCGCTGACACAATCGCTGGAACACAGTCGCTCTCCTTCTGAAGTTGCGGTGCGTGTCGTGCCGTAGGTCAGTCGCGTCCAGGCAGCTCTTAGCCAATCTTGCGTCCATCTGCGGCTGTCTGTCGCCTTTGCCTCGACCTTGGTCTCGGTCTCCATCCCGTAGGTCACCGTCCGTGTCGCCGTCATCCAGCCGAACATTGCCTTTTGGTTGATCCGCTGTGCCGTCACCGGCATCATCTGCTGGCTGCTGTTTGCCCTTGCCCTTGGGTGGGTCGTGGGCCGCCGCCGGAGCCAGAAGATCTCATCTTCATCTCGAAGAGTGCGATCACCCACGAGCGAGGTCTCCGATTCCTTTTGCCGCGGATCTGGAGCCACTGACTCCGCTACCAATGTCGGTAGCACTCCTCTGGAACCACCGAGGTTCTCCCACACGAAGTAGGGAATCGAACAGAACAGAATAAGAAATAGAAAGGGAATCGAAGAGATTTGCTCGTAGTTTTGATTGATTCAGGGCCCCCTCGGTATTTGATCAATAACAGCGTCGGTGAGAACTCACGTATGCGACAGCACACGCACATCAAATCACCACAAATCATATACAGCACTGTTCCACTGCAACACATAATCATGATAATTGAAACTACATTGGCACAGATCCTGTGCCATTGACACCTGGGAGCCGCCACCGGCTGCGGCGAAAGGGCTTACGGCCTGCGTCCACGACCGGCCCGCCATCCGCCGCTCTGGTCTCCCCTTCCCGCCGCTGCTCCTCCCCCCCTTCCTCCCGCGCTTCCAGTCTTGGAAGCCGCCTCCATCCGCACTCGGCGAGACCAAGGTCGTCCGATGATCCCTGGAGCTCTCTGGCAGTGCCCTGAGCGCCCAGGACCTTCCAGGACGTTCCGCCCCCTTTCTCGTGTTGCAGCTCGCCTCCGCGAGTAACCAAGCCGCGCCGCTGCACGGCGCGCGCGCGCGTGCGCACCGCTGCCGCGGGCGCGGAGACCTGGAACCAACATAGGACTGGGTTTCAATTTAGGAGAGGGGGGAGGGGGAGGCCGCCGAATCATCCTACTACCACTTGAGGTTGTGCAAAGTGGGGAGGAGGGAAGGGAGGTAGGGCCCGCCCATTGCCCCTACAGCACAAAAGAAGTAGACGTGACATCTTATATGTAGCGATGTACATGTGGTACTCTTGTCCGTAACGCTGTAGGGGAGGTACCACGGCGAGGTCTCGCTTCGCTGGCGCTTGGCATAGCTATCCAGGTCTGATACAGGATGCCACTTAGTACCCGTTGAAGGAGCCTGGGGGTCGTGATTCGTATAGGATTCGTAATCGATCTCGTTCCCGTCGGGCCCGATGATCTCGATGTGGTACTTTGTACCACCTGTGATCGTGGGCTGGTAGTGGAGCTCTTGGGCATCGTGTAGCTCCTGGATGCCGTGATTCATGTAACTTACCGTCACGAAGTTCATGTTGGCTTGGTCGTAGTCGTAGTCGGACTCGTTGATGTTGTATAGTTTGTGTACCACTTCCTCCTTGAGGTCCAGAGTTGTCGATGCAGTGGTTCTGTCAAGCTGCACGTAGGCCTCCTCTTGAGGGTTGAGCGGGAGGTACACTGGTAAGCGTACTGCCGATGGCCATGGTGTAGTTTCGTCGATGATGTACGGCCTAATAGGCAGAAAGTAGTCCTGTCATAATAGAGTAGGTGGTACCTGGAGATGGTGTGCTCCTTCACGTCTGTTGTCTGGCTACACGTCGTTCTTGGCCTCACCACAGTTGCATTTGTACACCTTGATGGCGTATTCGTTGGAGTATTCCATGCAGTGGCATAGGGCGTGTTTGCCGCCCGCGATTTTGAAGTATCTCTCATCGCTGTAGATCACGTTGGTCTTGCATAGCAGTTGTACCCACTTGTTCTCGTAGGGGAGGTCCAGTAGCCAGACCCCGGCCTCTTGATGTGTGTGGATATCCTGCGTGTCGGTACCGGCAGGCCTCCACATGGTACTGGATGCTAATCGGCTGTGGCAAAGATAGCCAAGGTTGTAGTAGCATGTAGGCGTGAGCCAGTGGCTGCATACGGTATAGATGCGGTATGAGGTGGGCATGTAGGTAATGATCGCATGGTTCCAGGTACCGGATTAGCCCAGACACTGATTTAGGTAGGAAGGTCGTGAGCAATGTGCGTATTTACATGTGGTGTAGCAAGTTTGTTTTTTGTTTGGCTGTAGATGTAGACGTGGTACTTCAGGTATGTAGTAAGGCAAGAGCTTGAGGCAACTGCAAGGATACACATTCTAGTTGCTGTCTTACGCGTCGAGGTCTAATGGAGTTGTTGATTTTGTAGTGCACCATCTCCAGATATCGTGGATGTAAGAACTTGTAAGCTAAGGGAGGTTGGTGAGGAAGGCGGGCATGAGGATCGTGATGTACTTTTGCGAAGGCCTTACGGCTGGTGCCGCCGACCTTGAAGGCGGGACTTCCCCCGGGACCCCCGCTGGCGATTCCCCCCGGGACCCGCCCGGAGCCCGATGGGCAGTATTTTGATTGGGGATGTTCCCCCCCACACACCTTCCTCCCCACTTAGCCCCCCCAGCCGCAGCCCCCCCCCCCACTCGCCCAGTCCACCCCCTGTGAGCAATTCGGCCCCCGGTGGGACAAGGGGGGAACGTGGGGCGCGCCGGGCGCCCCCCTCCCGTTCAGAATGTCCTGCCTGGCCCCAGGCGCGGCCGCCCGCCGGCGCTCTCCCCCCCCTGGTCCCCACCTGGCCCCAGGCAGGAAAGGGGAGATCGCGGGGTGCGCCAGGCGCCCCCCTTCCCGTGAGCATTTTTGGGGAGGCGCGGGCGCCCCCCCCCCCCACGCCGTGCGATTCGCCCCCATGGGGGGCCCGGTGGGTGGTCGGGACTGGAGGAAGGAATTATCTCACACTGAACCACCAAACGGTCGGCGGATGACGGGAAGCGTCTTCGAGGTACGAGAAGCAAGCGGGACGTTCTGGCTGAATCCTTGAGTATATATATATATATATATATATATATATCTTTAACTATATGGGTTGCCGCGCCGCACGGGATTTTTCGTTGGCGGATGACGGGAAGCGTCTTCGAGGTACGAGAAGCAAGCGGGACGTTCTGGCTGAATCCTTGAGTAAATATATCTTTTCTTTAACTATATGGGTTGCCGCGCTGCACGGGATCTTTCGTTGGCGGATGACGGGAAGCGTCTTCGAGGTACGAGAAGCAAGCGGGACGTTCTGGCTGAATCCTTGAGTAAATATATATATATATATATATATATATATATATCTTTAACTATATGGGTTGCGCCGCCGCACGGCATTTTTCGTTGGCGGATTCCCCAAAATGGCCATTTCGCTCGAGACATCCTCCTAAAATCGAGGTGTTGGAGGCTATCGTTTAAGACGTCTTATGTTAAAAATGACGGTTTCGCTCGAGACATCCTCAGAAAGTCGGGGTGTTGAAAAATGTCAAGGATTTTTGTTGTGCATGAAAAATGAGCGTTTCGCTCGAGACATCCTCGAAAAAATGAGATGCCGACAGAGGTGTTTTACAACCTCTTATGTTAAAAATGACGTTTTCGCTAGGGACGTCCTCAGAAAATGAGCAGGTGGTCTGCCGTGCTCCTGTGTGGAGCACGGCAGAAAATGAGCATTTCGCTCGAGACATCCTCCTAAAATCGAGGTGTGGTCTGCCGTGCTCCTGTGTGGTCTGCCGTGCTCCTGTGGTCTGCCGTGCTCCCCACAGGAGCACGGCAGACCAAGACGAGGAGCAGGGCAGACCAGGCTTAGGAACCGAGAGGAGCACGGCAGACCAAGACGAGGAGCACGGCAGACCAGGCACCAAGAGCGCCCTCAAGACGACGGAAAGGATGACCAAGACGAGGAGCACGGCAGACCAAGACGAGGAGCACGGCAGACTATGCCCTAAGAGTGCCCTCCAGACGGCCGAACAAGGGCAGACCCCATAGGAGCACGGCAGACCACAGAAGAGCACGGCAGACCAACAGGAGCACGGCAGACCACACAAGAGCACGGTCCGTAGCCATTTTGGCTCAAGGCCATGGCGCACCCGACGACCGCGAGTCCGTCGGGCGTTCTTGAGCGCGAGGGGCGCCCCGCCGCGAGCCAGAAGCTTCGCCAATTTTGTTCTTCTTCGTTCCTGCAGGGCCGAGTGTATCGGCCGCGCAGCTGTCAGTCTTCCCTGGGTGAGCCGCCATGTCGGAGGTTGCCTCGGGGCTGGCCAGGCGGGCGTACTGGTTGTGTGCTAAGCGTGGCTGCAGTGCTTGGAACTGGTGTGACAAGCGGTGGACGTGCAAGGCGTGCGGCACCAGTGCTCCCCCATGGACGAAGAAGTATCGCTCTGACAAGCCCCCCCCGCGGGCGGACGCAGGCGGGTTCGTGCAGCAGCCCAGGGGAAGGGCTGAGCAGCGCGCTGCGAGGCGCTCGGCCTCCCAGCGGGCCCTCTCGGGGAGCACCGCGCCCAGCAGCGCCCCCAACAGCAGGGCACGGCGCGCGCGGCCTTGGGGAGAGGCCAAGACGCAGATCGAGGAGCTGCAGGCGCAGCTCGATGCGGCCAGGGAGCGCGTCGCCACGCTCCAGGGGGCTTCGGCGCTCGGGCTCTCAGTGGACTTCCAGCGTGAGGCGGAGAACGCCCTCCAGCAGGGCAAGGACCAGGTCGCCGCCCTGGAGCGGTCCGTCCAGGAGGCCCAGCGGACGGAGCGCCCGCCTCACTCTGTGCTCCACATTGAGGCCAACGCCATCCAGAAGGTCGAGCGCCAGTTGGCCACGGCGCGTACCAGGAAGGAGAAGCTCCAGCTGCAGGCGTCCGAGCTGCGCGAGCTCATCGCGGAGAAGCAGGAGCAGCTATCGGCAGCCGAGTTGGGGGTTGATGAAGTCACTGGGCAGATTGCAGAGCTGGAAGAGACCAGGGCCAAGGTCACTCAGCAGGCGATCCAGCGGGCCAACGCAGCTGTCGGAGGCGTGCCGAGCCCGCTTGGGGACGCTGTCCAGGGGTTGCTCACTCAGGTTGGCGCCCTTTCGGATCTCCTCAAGCAGCACGGCGCCGACCTGCCGCCCAGGTTTTCGGAGATCGTCGAGATTCTCAACACGCAGAAGGAGGCGGTCGCTGACGTGCTCAGGCCCCGAAGCAGCTCGGTCAGGAAGCGTTGGGGCGACAGCGTCGGTGAGGACGGCCTCGCGACTGAGGATGACGACATGCCGCTCGACATCGTGGCCCCAGGTGGGCCTGCGGCCGCCCCTCCCGCGGCCGCCCCGCTGGCAGGGCCGACCGCGGCTGGGCCGCCAGCCGCGCGGGTCAGGCCAGCGGACGGACCCTACGGCCCAGCGGCGGCCCGTGGCCAACACGGGGCTACCCTGGGCGCGTGGCCTCAGGTGGAGCCCAGCCTCACCAAGGCCCTCGCCGAGCAAGGGGCGGCCTTCACGGACGGCGACCCCTTGTTGGCTGCGGCTGCTGTCGTTGCTCCTGCTGCTGGGTACGGGCCGCGCCGTGGGTGATGCTGGAGCGTGGGAGTGGTCAGCTTCCACAGTCGGCCTCGATGTGGGGGCCAGCGAGACGCCTTCCCCTCGGGATGTGCGCGGGCCCAGCTGTTGGGAGAGGTGGAGGAGGCGCTGTGACGGCCGCTGGCGCGTCCGCGCCCCCCGCAGGCGGCGGGCGGCGCCGAGCACCCTCGCCCGAGGTAGCCAGCTGGCGCGGTCGGGATCACCGAGGTGGCCCCCCGACGGCCAGTCAGGGGCCAAGAGCGGTGGGATTCAGCCCCACGACGTCGCAGCTCTCGGCCCCGTTGGTGATGGGCATGCGCACCCCCCGCTGGCAACCGGAGGGGCGGAGGGACGGCCACCTCCCCAGCCCTGCGATGGCGCGCCGCGGAGGGAGGGACGGCCCCCTCCCGTTCTGGCGAGCGGCCCGCCGACGCCGCTGAGGAGCGCTGGAGCGAGGGGCCAGGTCCCCCCTCCAGTCCTGGTGGGGGCGGAGGGTCCCGCGACCAGGAGCACAGCGGGCCCCGTGTCTGACGCTGATGGGCGGGCCGCTCGCGAGGCAGCTGTCATCGGCAAGGCGCCGCAGGTCGGCAGGGCAGGAGGCCGGCAGCTTAGAGCCGGCCTCGTCATGTTCGGCTGCAACGGCAACGCTTGGAGCAGGAGCATTGAAGCCCTCGAGGCCTTCTTCAAGGCGTACGACTACTGGCCTGACGTCGTGGCGCTGCAGGAGACGAGGCTCCAGCGTGCGCGCCTGCCCAGTGCTGCGGCTCAGGCCCGCGGCCTGGGCTACGCGGCCTTCCTCCACGAGGCGGCGCCGACGGGGAAGCAAGGGCCCCAGGCGACCTCAGGCGGCGTGGCGATTCTGGTGCGAGACGGCTTGCAGGCCGACGAGTCGGCGTGCCCTTTGCCCTCGGCCTTGCGCCACCGCCTCATCGGGGTGGAGGTCGCCGCTGCCTCGGGCTTTCGGGTCCTGGTGCTGGCTGGGTACTTTCAGCACTCTGTGGGCCCTCGAGGCACCAACCTGGACTTGTTTACGGCCATCTCGGAGGTGACGGGCTTTTCTGCCGACATCCCGTGGGTCCTCCAAGCCGACTTCAACATGGAGCCCGAGCCACTGGAGGAATTGGGGTGGCCCGCTGCGGTGCGGGGGCATGTCCTGGGGCCCTCGGAGGCGACGTGCCATGCCGAGGGATGTGACCACCTCTACGACTGGTTCGTGGCTTCCTCGGCGTTGGCAGCCTGCACGGCCTCCTGCGCCACCGCGCTCGAGGGCTTCGGTCTGCACCCTCATCGCCCTGTCCTGCTTCGTCTCCAGGACGTTCGGGCAGATGCGTTGGTGGAGGTTCCGTCCAGGCCCGCACGCTTCCCCGAAGTTGCTCCTGAGCTCCTTCGGGCGCGCGAGGACGCGGAGATTGCGTGCTACTCGGTTGGCAAGAAAGGACAGGTCACGCCCAGGAGCGTCGCGTGGTCCTGGGACGCAGGCACTTCACCGACCAACCTCTCCGACGCCTTCAGCGAGTGGGCTGCGGCGGCAGAAGGCACCCTGGTCGGCATCCACGGCATCGTCCAGGCCGACTTGGCCCGTCATCTCGGCAGAGGAGAGGGGCCGCGGCTGACCCTCAAGCCCCTCAGTGCCTTGGTCAAGCGAGACGCCAGGTTCAGGTTCAGCCTCCTCACGCACCGCTTGCGGAGCTGCCTGGACGTTGCCCTCCAGCGGTTGCGCGCTGAGAGGACTGGCCGCTGGCACCCTCGGCATGCAGACTGGTACGGGCACCAGGCCGTGCTCAGAGCGCAGCTCTTGCTGGAGGCGGTGCAGGAGGCGGCCGACTCGGACGGTGGAGCTCTTCCTGGCGCAGCTCCTGATCGACTGGGCGACCTGGTGTTTCAGGCGGGCGTCCACGGCAGCCCTGATGCCGTTCGGGACCTCCAAGGGCTGCTCGGAGCATCGCAGCGCCGCGACGCGGCTGAGAGCGCCCAGGCCTGGCGCAACTGGGCGCAGACAGCGGTTGAGAAGGGCGGTCGTCTGGCCCACCGCTTCTCGAAGGCGACGCCTCCGCCGACGGTCAGGGACGCTGACTCTGGCAGGAGGCTCGTTGGGATGGCAGCGATCGGCGAGCTCACGAGTGTCTGGCAGAAGCTGTGGCTCCAGGACGGCTTTGCCCTGGGCGCTGGGGCCAGCAGCTGGGACGTTGGCGAGTGGCGGCTGCCACCCATCTCGCTGGAGCAGCTCCAGGCGGCCTGCAAGCGCTACAGCCCCTCGGTGGGGCTCGGGTGCGACTCTCTGCACCCTCGGCAGATCCTCCTGCTGCCCGTGGCGCTGCAGCAGCGCATCCTGGACATCCTGGCGGCCTACGACGACGCCCCTGCATCGATCAGCGGGCAGGTCTCCCTGATGGTGTTCATCCCGAAGGCAGATGGAGGGGTAAGGCCCATTGCGCTGCTGCCGCTGGTCCTGCGGCTGTGGTCGCGCCTCCGCCAGCCGTGCTGCGCCCGCTGGGAGGCTGACCACGACTTCCCCTTTTTCTGGGGACGTGACGGGCGGGACTGTGAGCGGGCTGGGTGGCTGCACAACTGTTTTGCGGGGTTCGCGATGGCGAACCAGCAGTTCGAGGCCGCGAGCCTCTTCCTGGACATCAGCAAGTTCTACGAGCACGTGCGACATGATGTGCTCTGGGCGAATGCAGTACGTTTCGGGTTCAACCTCAGGCTGCTGCGCGGCCTCCTCACCTCCTACCAGGCCCCAAGGATGGTCCTCGCGGCGGGCATGGCTTCCCCCGCCTTCGGCACTACGGGTACGGTTCTGGCTGGGTGTGCGTGTGCGACAGCAGTTGCGAAGCTCCCAGTGCTGGGCGCCCTCCTGGCCGCGGGGGCGATGTGCCCATTGATCACGCCGCGGAACGTTGTCGACGACATCTCGCTCCAGGCGGTCGGCACGGCCCGACTAGTCAAGCGTCAGATGTTGGTTTCCAGCTGTGAAGTGGTCCGCCTGCTGCGTGAGCAGCACCTCCCACTCAACGAGAGTAAGTCGGTCTTCCTGGCCTCGTCGCCACAGCTCGCCAAGGAGCTCTCCGAGGCGTGGGCAGCGCAGGGCCTGGCCTTCAAGAGGGGACTGCAGGCGAGGAACCTCGGCACCGACGCCAACATCACTCGTCGAGGCGTGCATGAAGGAGCTGGGCGTGCGGTCGGCGGCCTTCGGCGTGGCCGCAGGCTCGGGGTGCTTCGCTCCGCTGGGGCGGCGACCGAGATGGTCCACCGTGCTGGGCCCACCGCAGCGATGCTGTGGGGGCGTACTGTGACTGGTGTGCCTGATGGGGAGCTACATTCGTGGCGCTTGGCGGCGGCGCGCTCGGCTGGGAAGCTCCCCAAGGGCGCCTCACTCGGGCTGAGGCTCAGGGCGGCGGAGGTCATGCGGTCCATCGACCTCGACCCGAGCCCCGCGTTGCTTCGTGCCGCTGTGCAGATGGCGGCCAGCCTCCTGCAGTCGGGGGAGGTCTCGCAGCGCATGTTCGAGACGGCCGTGCAGGAGGCGGAGCGGAGGCACGCGGGAGCAGCAGCCCCATGGGCGCATTGCCGTACGCCAGTGGATGCCCTGGCTCTCTCGCTCACCAGGGTGGGCTGGAGACTCGTCCAAGGCACCTGCCTCGCCACCGACGACGGCCACTTCCTGGACCTGCGCATGATGGGGCCGCGCGAGCTGGGCCTGCTGGCAGCGGCAGGGGCGCGGCGTGCTTCGGACAGGTCGGAGCTGGCCCGCCTAGGCCATGGAGCGCTCCCCCCGATGCCCCTGTTCTGGGAGGCCTTCTCGGAGGTCCTCGGGTCGGGCAGCAAGCTCAGCCCCAGGGAGAAGGCGGCGGTGGTGAGTTTTCTCTCCAACGCCCACTGGCCCCAGATCCGTTTGCACTCGGCGGGGGAGAGGGAGCATGCTCGCTGCTGCGCGTGCGATGCACCCCGCGGCAGTCTCTGGCACAGGCTGTTCGAGTGTCCCGTCCTCGCGGGGCCGAGGCGCGACTCGGCCTCCGACCGCCTGCGGCGCTGTGCACACCGAGCACGTGGCCGAGGTGAGGAGGCGGGGGAATGCTTTGCGCGCTGCTGGCTCCCTCAGCCCCCTAGGGCCGCTCTGAGGTCGGATGCCATGGCTGTCATGTGGTGCAATCGCCCCGTTGACGGTCTCCTCGGGGGGCGCCTCTACCTGGATGGGTCGGCGCTCGACCCCGAGCACGCGAGCCTGCGGCGTGCGGGCTGGAGCATCGTGCAGTGCGACCCCGACGGCAACATGGAGTGCGCGGTGTACGGCAGCGTGCGCCAAGACCTCTGCCCTTTCCAGTCGGCCAAGGACGGTGAGGATTTCGCGGTCTGGATGCTGTCCCGCTTCCTGGGCCCGTGTGTGGACGAGATCCTCATCGATTGTGCGTCTACGGTCAGCTGCCTGACGTTGGGCAAGAAGTACGCGACGGCAGCCAACAAGCCCAATGCCCATCTCTGGGCGGGGATCTACGCTTCGCTGGACGTGGACATGCTTAAGGTTACCAAGGTGGCAGCCCACTGCACCGCCCGTGACGTGCTGGAAGGCAAGATCACGGAGGCGGACCTCCGCGGC
Source organism: Prorocentrum cordatum (assembly GCA_963575745.1). Lineage (NCBI taxonomy): Eukaryota > Dinophyceae > Prorocentrales > Prorocentraceae > Prorocentrum > Prorocentrum cordatum. The sequence continues at coordinate 68,649 of CAUYUJ010014205.1, forward strand.
AATGGTCATGCCGACCGCTGGGCCAAGGCAGGTGCGGCGCTGCACCGCTCCAGCCCCGTGGCCAGGCGGGAGTTCTTCGGCACGATGGAGGTGGTGAGGGAGCTCTCATGCTGGGTGGCGCAGGCCTCCCTCATCTGGCAGGGGATCGAGGTCAAGGATTGCGAGGGCCTGCCAGTGGGCAGCGAGCGGATGGCTGTTTCCTTCGCCGCGCCCGTGGTGGAGCCTGCCAGCCGCCGCCAGGTCGACTCGGGTTCGGGCGACGGGTGGGCCTCGGCGGCGCGCGCTGGTGGAGTATCCCTCGGTGCGACGGCCTTCGTTTTCGCTGGCCACGTCCTGGCCTTCGCCAGGTGCGGGGAGGGCGCCGCCGAGCAGGAGCTGATGGCGTGCACCCACTGCGGGGCGTACGCGCGGCTTGGCGGGCGCTCAGGCGCGGCGCCCAAGCTCAAGGAGCAATGCCCAGGGTCTGCTGGGCTTCCCAAGGGCAGGCGCGACCAGAAGGCACGCTGGCTGCAGGGGCGGCATCCTGCTGGCACGCCCCACAGCGGCAACAAGCGGGCCAGCGGCGCGGCGGTGCCCAGCCTGCGCAAGGAGGACGTGGTGCCGATGGACGCCAGGGTGCGCTTCCTGCAGTGGCTGGGCGTCCGTCCCGAGGACGGTGCCCCTGGCGGCGATGCCGCCTGCGCCAGCCGCGGGCCCCCCAGCGGCGCGTCGGCCGCTGGCGAGGCTGCGGCGGCGCCGCTGGTGCCTGGCCCCGCGGGGGCCTCGAGGGAGGCATGGCTGAGCGCCTACGGCCTGGACGAGGCGAGCCTCCTCGAGTGGTCGGCCGCGGCTGAGGCGGCGCGCGAGGACAGGCGCAAGCGGCGCCGCCGCGCTGATGAAGACGAGGGGTCGTGATGCAGCATCATCATCTTCTTCCTGTTGTGTCCGCCCTCTCTCGTGGTCTGCAGGTCAGCAGACACCTTCATTCTGTGAGTTCGTGAGGCTGCACCTTCATTTGTTGCGTGTTTCAGCCCTCACGTCGAGGTCAGGCATGTTAGCGTTGGCTGCGTGTGCTGGCCATCACCCTTGAGGTTCGTGAGGCTGCTCAGTCTTTTTGTCGTGAGTTTCTGCCCTCTCGTCCTCTGGAGGTCAGGCGTGTTTGGCGTTTGCAATGCGTGTGCTGGCCGTCTGTGAGGTTTCGAGAGGCTGCACCGTCATTTTGTTGTGTGCGTCAGCCCTCTCGTCGAGGTCAGGCCTGTTTGGCTTTGGCAACGCGTGTGCTGACCTCACCTCGTGGTTCGTGAGGCCCTTCGTCATTTTGTCGTGAGTGTGGGCCTCGCGTCTTGTTTGCAGCGAGGCAGGCATGGTTGGCCTCGCTATGCGTGCCCTCGCCTCCGCCTGCATTCTTGATTTCTTTGAAATCTGGGCGCTTCGCGCTTCTGGCGCTTCGCGCCCTCCCCGTCGGTGGCTCCTTCGGGGCCCCGTGGGTTGGCTCTGGAGGCCCTGGGGCCAACGTGCTCCGCGGGCCTCGGGCTCCTTTAGCCTTCATAGGCCCCGCAGCACAGCACAGCACACAAGAGCACGGCAGGCCACACAGGAGCACGGCAGACCACACAGGAGCACGGCAGACCACAAAGGAGCACGGCAGACCACACAAGAGCACGGCAGACCCCACAAGAGCACGGCAGACCCCACAGGAGCACGGCAGACCCCACAGGAGCACGGCAGAGCAGACCCAAAAGGAGCACGGCAGACCACACAGGAGCAAGGCAAACCACAGGAGCACGGCTCCGTAGCCATTTTGGCTCAAGGCCATGGCGCACCCGACGACCGCGAGTCCGTCGGGCGTTCTTGAGCGCGAGGGGCGCTCTGCCACGAGCCAGAAGCTTCGCCAAATTTGTGCTTCTTCGTTCCTGCAGGGCCGAGTGTCTCGGCCAACCTGCGGCCAATCCCTCGGTGAGCCGCCATGTCGGAGGTTGCCTCGGGGCTCGCTCGGAGGGCTTACTGGTTGTGTGCTAAGCGTGGCTGCAACGCTTGGAATTGGTGCGACAAGCGTTGGACGTGCAAGGCGTGTGGCACCAGTGCTCCCCCATGGACGAAGGAGTACCGCTCCGACAAGGTCTCCCCTCGGGTGGACGCCGACGGGTTCGTGCAGCAGCCCAGGGGAAGAGCTGGCCAGCGCGCTGCGAGGCGCTCCGCCTCCCAGCGGGCCCTCTCAGGGAGCACGGCACCCAGCAGCGCCCCCAACAGCAGGACACGGCGTGAGCGTTCCTGGGGAGAGGCCAAGTCTCAGCACGATGAGCTCCAGGCGCAGCTCGAGGCGGCCAAGGAGCGGGTCGACAAGCTCCAGGCGGCCGCGGCGCTCGGGCTCTCGGAGGACTTCCAGCGAGAGGCGGAGAAGGCCCTCCAGCAGGGCAGGGACCAGGTCGCCGCCCTCGAGCAGTCGGCCCAGGAGGCCCAGCGGACGGGGCGCCCGCCCCACTCGGTCTTCCACATCGAGGCCAACGCCATCCAGAAGGTCGAGCGCCAGCTGGCCGCTGCCCGCACCAAGAGGGAGAAGCTCCAGCTGCAGGCGGCTGAGCTGCGTGACCTCATCGCGGAGAAGCAGGAGCAGCTGTCTGCGGCCGAGTTGGGAGTTGACGAGGTCACTGGGCAGATTGCCGAGCTGGAGGAGACCAAGGCCAAGGTCACGCAACAGGCGATCCAGAGGGCCAACGCGGCAGTCGGTGGTGTGCCGAGCCCGCTCGGGGACGCTGTCCAGGGGCTGCTCACTCAGGTTGGGGCCCTGTCGGACCTCCTCAAGCAGCACGGGGCTGAGCTGCCCCCCAGGTTCTCGGAGATCGTCGACATTCTCAACACGCAGAAGGAAGCGGTCGCTGACGTGCTCAGGCCCCGCAGCAGCTCGGCCAGGAAGCGCTGGGGCGACAGCGTTGGCGACGACGGCCTCGCGACTGAGGACGATGACATGCCGCTCGACATCGTGTCCTCAGGTGGGCCCGTGGCCGCCCCCTCCCCTGGCGCCCCGCAGACAGGGCAGTCCGCGGCTGGGCCTCCCGCCCCACGGGCCAGGTCTGAGGACGGACCCTACGGGCCCGCAGTGGCCCGTGGCCAGCACGGAGCGACTCTGGGTGCGTGGCCCCAGGTGGAGCCCTGCCTCGCCAAGGCCCTCGCAGTGCAAGGGGCGGCCATCTCGGACGGCGACCCCTTGGTGGCTGCAGCTGCTGTTGTGGCTCCTGCTGCAGGGTACGGGCCGCGCCGTGGGTGACGCAGGAGGACTGGAGTGGCAAGCCTCCACAGCCCGCGGGCCCAGCTGCTGGGACAGGTGGAGGAGGCGCTGCGACGGCCGCTGGCGCGTCAGAGCCCCTCGCAGGCGGCGGGCGGCGCCCAAGCCCCTTGCCCGAAGTAGCCAGCTGGCGCGGTCGGGAACACCGAGGTGGCCCCCCGACGGCCAGTCAGGGGCCGAGAGCGGTGGGATTCAGCCCCACGACGTCGCAGCTCTTGGCCCCGTTGGTGAAGGGCAGGCGCACCCCCCGCTCGCTACCGGAGGGGCGGAGGGACGGCCGCCTCCCCAGCGGTGGCCACCACCCGTGCAGGCGAGCTGCCCGCCGACGCCGTCTAGGAGCGCTGGAGCGTGGGGCCAGGTCCCCCCTCCAGTCCTGGTGGGGGCGGAGGGCCCCGCGACCAGGGGCTCGGCGGATATGGAGCCTGGCGTTGAGGAGCGCGCGGCTCGCGAGGCTGCCGTCATCGGCAAGGCGCCGCTGTTTGTCAGGGCAGGAGGCCAGCAGCTCCGAGCTGGCCTTGTCTTGCTCGGCTGCAATGGCAATACTTGGAGCAGGAGCATTGAGGTCATTGAAGCCTTCTTCAAGGCGTACGACTACTGGCCCGACGTTGTGGCGCTGCAGGAGACGAGGCTCCCGCATGAGCGCCTGCCCAGTGCGGCGGCTCAGGCCCGAGGCCTGGGGTACGCGGCCTTCCTACACGCGGCAGTGTTGACGGAGAAGCAGGGGCCCCTGGCGACCTCAGGCGGCGTGGCAATCCTGGTGCGGGACGGCTTGCAGGCCGATGAGTCTGCGGCCCCGCTGCCCTCGGCTTTGCGGCACCGCCTCATCGGAGTGGAGATTGCCGCCGCTTCGGGCCTTCGGCTTCTGGTGCTCGCTGGTTATTTTCAGCACTCTCTGGGTCCTCGAGGCACCAACCTGGACTTGTTTTCGGCTATCTCCGAGGTGACGGGCTCCTCTGCAGACATCCCGTGGGTCCTTCAAGCGGACTTCAACATGGAGCCCGAGCCCCTGGAGGAGTTGGGGTGGCCCGCGGCGGTGCGGGGGCACGTCCTGGGGCCCTCGGAGGCGACGTGCCATGCCGAGGGCTGTGACCACCTCTACGACTGGTTCGTGGCTTCTGCGGCGTTGGCTGCCTGCACGGCCTCCTGCGCCACCACGCTCGAGGGCTTTGGTCTGCACCCTCATCGCCCTGTCCTACTTCGCCTACAGGATGTTCGGGCAGATGCGTTGGTTGAGGTTCCGTCCAGGCCCGCCCGCTTCCCCGAAGTAGCCCCTGAGCTCCTTCGGGCACACGAGGACGCGGAGATTGTGCGTTACTCGGTTGGCAAGAAAGGGCAGGTCACGTCCAGGGAGGTCTCGTGGTCCTGGGACGCGGGCTCCACTCCGACCAACCTCTCCGTTGCCTTCGGCGAGTGGGCGGCGGCCGCAGAAGGCACCCTGGTCGGCATCCACGGCATCGGCCAGGCTGACCTGGCCCGTCATCTCGGAAGAGGAGAGGGGCCGAGGCTGACCCTCAAGCCTCTCAGCGCCCTTGTCAGGCGTGACGCCAGGTTCAGGTTCAGCCTCCTCACGCACCGCCTAAGGAGTTGCCTGGACGTGGCCCTCCAGCGGGTGCGCGCAGAGAGCACTGGCCGATGGCACCCTCGGCATGCGGACTGGCACGGGCACCAGGCCGAGCTCAGGGCGCAGCTCTTGCTGGAGGCGGTGCAGGAGGCGGACGACTCGGTCGGTCAGGGTCTTCCTGGTGCTGCTCCTGAGCGGTTGGGCGACCTGGTGTACCAGGCGGGCGTCCTGGCAGCCCTGAGGCAGTTCGGGACCTCCAAGGGCTGCTCAGTGCTTCGCAGCGCCGTGATGCGGCTCAAAGCGCCCAGGCCTGGCGCAGCTGGGCCCAGACAGCGGTCGAGAAGGGCGGTCGCCTGGCCCACCGCTTCTCGAAGGCGACGCCCCCGCCGACGGTCAGGGACGCTGACTCGGGCAGGAGGCTCGTTGGTATGGCAGCGATTGGTGAACTCACGAGTGTCTGGCAGAAGCTGTGGCTCCAGGACGGGTTTGCCTCGGGCGCAGGGGCCAGCAGCTGGGACGTGGGCGAGTGGCAGCTGCCCCCCACCTCGCTGGAGCAGCTCCAGGCAGCCTGCAAACGCTACAGCCCCTCGGTGGGCCTCGGGTGCGACTCCCTGCACCCTCGGCAGATCCTCCTTCTGCCAGTGGCGCTGCAGCTGCGCATCCTGGACATCCTGGCGGCCTACGACGAGGCCCCAGCATCGATCCACGGGCAGGTCTCCCTGATGGTGTTCATTCCGAAGGCAGACGGTGGGGTAAGGCCCATTGCGCTGCTGCCGTTGGTCCTGCGGCTCTGGTCGCGTCTCCGCCAACCGTGCTGTGCACGCTGGGAGGCTGACCACAACTTCCCCTTCTTCTGGGGACGTGATGGGCGGGACTGTGAGAGGGCTGGTTGGCTGCACAACTGCTTCGCGGGGTTCGCGAAGTCGAACCTGCAGTTCGAAGCCGCGAGCCTCTTCCTGGACATCAGCAAGTTCTACGAGCACGTGCGGCACGACGTTCTCTGGGCGAATGCGGTACGTTTCGGGTTCAACCTCAGGTTGCTGCGTGGCCTCCTCACGTCCTACCAGGCCCCTAGGATGATCCTCGCGGCGGGCATGGCCTCCCCCGCCTTCGGCACTACGGGAACGGTGTTGGCGGGGTGTGCATGTGCGACAGCAGTTGCGAAGCTCCCAGTACTGGGAGCCCTCCTGGCAGCGGGGGCGACGAGCCCGCTGGTCACGCCGAGGAATGTGGTCGACGACATTTCGCTCCAGGCGGTCGGCACGGCTCGGCTCGTGAAGCTGCAGATGGTGGCCGCCAGTTGTGAAGTGATCCGCCAGCTGCGTGAGCAGCACCTCCCACTCAACGAGAGTAAGTCGGTCTTCCTGGCCTCGTCGCCACAGCTCGCCAAGGAGCTCTCCGAGGCCTGGGCGGTGCATGGCTTTACCTTCAAGAGGGGACTCCAGGCGAGGAACCTCGGCACCGACGCCAACATCACCCGCCGTGGAGTTCATGAAGGAGCTGTGCGTGCGGTCGGCGGCCTTCGCCGAGGACGCAGGCTAGGGGTGCTTCGCTCAGCTGGCGCGGCGACCGAGATGGTCCATCGTGCTGGGCCCGCCGCGGCGATGCTGTGGGGGCGCACTGTGACTGGTGTTCCTGATAGGGAGCTGCATTCGTGGCGCTTGGCGGCGGTGCGCTCAGCTGGGAAGTTCCCTAAGGGGGCCTCGCTCGGGTTGAGACTCAGAGTGGTGGAGGTCATGAAGTCCATCGACCTTGACCCGAGCCCCGCGCTGCTTCGTGCCGCGGTGCAGATGGCGGCCAGTCTCCTCCAGTCGGGGGAGGTCCCGCTGCGTATGTTCGAGTCGGCCGTGCAGGAGGCAGTGCAGAGGCACGCGGGAGCAGCAGCCCCTTGGGCGCACTGCCGCACGCCGGTGGATGCCCTGGCCCTCTCGCTCTCCAGGGTGGGCTGGAGGCTTGTTCAAGGAGCCCGCCTCGCAACCGACGACGGCCATCTCCTGGACCTGCGCATGTTGGGGCCGCGCGAGCTGGGCATGCTGGCTGCGGCAGGGGCACGGCGAGCGTCGGACAAGTCGGAGCTGGCCCGCCTCGGCCACGGTGCGCTCCCCCAGTCGGCCCTGTTCTGGGAGGCCTTCGCGGAGGTCCTCGGGCCTGGCAGCAAGCTCAGCCACAGGGAGAAGGCGGCTGTGGTGAGCTTCCTTTCCAACGCCCACTGGCCCCAGACCCGTCTGCACTCGGCGGGAGAGAGGGAGCACGCTCGCTGCTGTGCCTGTGAGGCCCCCCGCGGCAGCCTCTGGCACAGGCTGTTCGAGTGTCCTGTCCTTGCGGGGGCCAGGCGTGACTCTACCTCTGACCGCCTTCGGCGCTGTGCGCATCGTGCACGCTGTCGTGGCGAGGAGGCGGGTGAATGTTTCGCGCACTGCTGGCTCCCTCAGCCCCCGAGGGCCGCCCCGAGGTCGGACGCCATGGCAGTCATGTGGTGCAATCGCCCCGCCGACGGTCTTCTCGGGGGGCGGCTCTACCTGGATGGGTCGGCGCTCGACCCCGAGCACGAGAGCCTGCGGCGTGCGGGCTGGAGCATCGTGCAGTGCGACTCCGACGGCAACATGGAGTGCGCGGTGTACGGCAGCGTGCGCCAGGACCTCTGCCCGTTCCAGACGGCGAAGGACGGCGAGGATTTCGCGGTCTGGATGCTGTCTCGCTTTCTGGGCCCGAGCGTTGACGAGATCCTCATCGATTGTGCGTCCACGGTCAGCTGCCTCACGTTGGGTAAGAAGTACGCGACGGCAGCCAACAAGCCCAACGCCTATCTCTGGGAGGGGATCTACGCGTCGCTGGACGTGGACACGCTCAAGGTGACCAAAGTGGCAGCCCACTGCACCGCCAGAGACGTGATGGATGGCAAGATCACGGAGGCGGACCTCCGTGGCAACGGACATGCAGACCGCTGGGCCAAGGCGGGGGCGGAGCTGCACCGTACCAGCCCAGTGGCCAGACGCGAGTTCTTTGGCACGATGGAGGTGGTGAGGGAGCTCTCTTGCTGGGTGGCGCAAGCCTCCCTCATCTGGCAGGGGATCGAGGTCAAGGACTGCGAGGGCCTCCCCGAGGGCAGCGAGCGGGCGGCCGTCTCCTTCGCAGTGCCAGTGGTGGAGCCCGCCAGCAGCCGCCCGCCCGACTCGGGTTCGGGCGACGGGTGGGCATCGGCGGCGCGCGCTGGTGGCGTCTCCCTCGGGGCGACGGCCTTCGTCGTCGTCGGCCACGTCCTGGCCTACGCCAAGTGCGGGGAGGGCGCAGCCGAGCAGGAGCTGATGGCGTGCACCCACTGCGGGGCGTACGCGCGGCTGGGCGGGCGCTCAGGTGCGGCGCCCAAGCTCAAGGAGCAGTGCCCAGGGTCGGCTGGGCTTCCCAAGGGCAGGAGAGACCAGAAGGCGCGCTGGATGCAGGGGCGGCACCCTGCTGGCACGCCCCACAGCGGCAGCAAGAGGGTCGGTGCGTCTGTGCCCAGCTTGCGCAAGGAGGACGTGGTGCCGATGGCCGCCAGGGTGCGCTTCCTGGAGTGGCTGGGTGTCCGCCCCGATGATGCACCTGGCGGCGTGGCCGCCGACGCCTGCCGAGGGCCCCCCAGCGGCGCGGCGGCCGCAGGTGAGGCGGAGGCCGAGCCTTTGGCGCCTGACTCCTCGGGGGCCTCGAGGGAGGCGTGGCTTAGCGCCTACGGGCTCGACGAAGCGAGCCTCCTCGAGTGGTCAGCCGCAGCAGAGACGGCGCGCGAAGACAGGCGCAAGAGGCGCCGTCGCGCTGAAGGTGACGAGGGGGAGTGATGCTGCATCACTTTCCTCCTCCTGTTGCATCTGCCCCCCGTCACCTCTTTTGGCGTGTGCGTGAGGCAGCATCTTCTGCCCCGCATTGCTGTTGCAGCGAGGCGGCTCTGTCTGGCGTGAATTGCGCCGCAGCCCCGCTGCCTTCTGATGTCTTTGAAATCGTGCGCTTCGCGCATTTGGCGCTTCGCGCCCTTCCCCCTGGCGGCTCCCTTGGGGCCCCTAGGGTTGGCCCTTGAGGCCCTGGGGCCAACGGGCTCTGTGGGCCTCGGGCTCCTTTTAGCCTTCATAGGCCCCGCAGCTCACAGCTCACAGGAGCACGGCAGACCACACAGGAGCACGGCAGACCCCACAGTAGCAAGGCAGACCCCAAAGGAGCACGGCAGACCACCGGAGCACGGCAGACCACACAGGAGTACGGCAGACCCCACATGAGCACGGCAAATCCCAAATGAGCACGGCAGACCACAAGAGCACGGCAGACCACACAGGAGCACGGCAGACTCCACAGGAGCACGGCAGACCACAAAGGAGCACGGCAGACCACACAGGAGCCCGGCAGACGCCACAGGAGCACGGCAGACGCCACAGGAGCACGGCGGAACCCACAGGAGCACGGCAGACCGCGCGCGGGTACAACATAAACGCGCCTTTTTGTTGTACCCCGAACGCCGCTGGCGTTTCCCCAACAGGAGCACGGCAGATCTCACAGGCGCGCGGCAGACCCCAAATGAGCACGGCCGACCACAGGAGCACGGCAGACCCCAAATGAGTACGGCAGACCCCAAAAGAGCACCGTAGACGCCTCAGGAGCACGGCTGACCACACAGGAGCACGGCAGACCACACAGGAGCGCGGCAAACCACAAAGGAGCAAGGCAGACCCCAAATGAGCACGGCAGTCCACACGTTCGCACGGCAGACCGCACAGGAGCACGGCAGACCGCACATGAGCACGGCAGACCAAGAAGGAGCACGGCAGACCACACAGGAGCACGGCAGACCACACAGGAGCACGGCAGACCACACAGGACACGGCAGACCCCACGGGAGCACGGCAGACCACACAGGAGCACGGCAAACCACACAAGAGCACGGCAGACCATACAGGAGCACGCCAGACCACACAGGAGCACGGCAGACCACACGTTCGCACGGCAAACTCCACAGGAGCACGGCAGACCCCAAAGGAGCACGGCAGACCACAGGAGCACGGCAGACCGTCTTCGAGGCCTCTTGGGCCGTCTTGGGGCCCTCTTGGAGCCATCTTAGCCGTCTTGGAGGCCATCTTGGCCGTCTTGGAAGACATCTTGGGCGTCTTGGAGGCCTCTTGCGCCGTGTTAGGGCCCTCTTGGGACCGTCTTGGGGACTTCTTGGGCCGTTTCGGGGCCATCTTGAAGGCCTCTTGGGCGATCTTAAAGCGATCTTGGGGGCCTCTTGGGCCGTCTTGGGCCGTCGGAACGCGGCAGGCCATCATTTAGTCTGTTCTGTTGCGTTTATGGGTTTCTCTGACGTTCTCGCCAATACGGTCTCTGACGCACGTGGTGGATAAAAAACGGCGCTTCCCGTTCTTGTCCGGTCAGGTTCCCCAAAATGGCCATTTCGCTCGAGACATCCTCGAAAAATCGAGGTGTTGGAGGCTATCGTTTAAGACGTCTTAGGAACCGAGAGGAGCACGGCAGACCAAGACGAGGAGCACGGCAGACCAGGCTTAGGAACCGAGAGGAGCACGGCAGACCAAGACGAGGAGCACGGCAGACCAGGCACCAAGAGCGCCCTCAAGACGACGGAAAGGATGACCAAGACGAGGAGCACGGCAGACCAAGACGAGGAGCACGGCAGACTATGCCCTAAGAGTGCCCTCAAGACGGCCGAACAACGGCAGACCCCATAGGAGCACGGCAGACCACAGAAGAGCACGGCAGACCAACAGGAGCACGGCAGACCACACAAGAGCACGGCAGGCCACACAGGAGCACGGCAGACCACACAGGAGCACGGCAGACCACAAAGGAGCACGGCAGACCACACAAGAGCACGGCAGACCCCACAAGAGCACGGCAGACCCCACAGGAGCACGGCAGACCCCACAGGAGCACGGCAGAGCAGACCCAAAAGGAGCACGGCAGACCACACAGGAGCAAGGCAAACCACAGGAGCACGGCAGACCACACAGGAGCACGGCAGACCCCACAGTAGCAAGGCAGACCCCAAAGGAGCACGGCAGACCACCGGAGCACGGCAGACCACACAGGAGTACGGCAGACCCCACATGAGCACGGCAAATCCCAAATGAGCACGGCAGACCACAAGAGCACGGCAGACCACACAGGAGCACGGCAGACTCCACAGGAGCACGGCAGACCACAAAGGAGCACGGCAGACCACACAGGAGCCCGGCAGACGCCACAGGAGCACGGCAGACGCCACAGGAGCACGGCGGAACCCACAGGAGCACGGCAGACCGCGCGCGGGTACAACATAAACGCGCCTTTTTGTTGTACCCCGAACGCCGCTGGCGTTTCCCCAACAGGAGCACGGCAGATCTCACAGGCGCGCGGCAGACCCCAAATGAGCACGGCCGACCACAGGAGCACGGCAGACCCCAAATGAGTACGGCAGACCCCAAAAGAGCACCGTAGACGCCTCAGGAGCACGGCTGACCACACAGGAGCACGGCAGACCACACAGGAGCGCGGCAAACCACAAAGGAGCAAGGCAGACCCCAAATGAGCACGGCAGTCCACACGTTCGCACGGCAGACCGCACAGGAGCACGGCAGACCCCACATGAGCACGGCAGACCAAGAAGGAGCACGGCAGACCACACAGGAGCACGGCAGACCACACAGGAGCACGGTAGACCACACAGGACACGGCAGACCCCACGGGAGCACGGCAGACCACACAGGAGCACGGCAAACCACACAAGAGCACGGCAGACCATACAGGAGCACGCCAGACCACACAGGAGCACGGCAGACCACACGTTCGCACGGCAAACTCCACAGGAGCACGGCAGACCCCAAAGAAGCACGGCAGTGGTACGTGGCACTGCTGTGGTATGCCGTACTAAAAACGTGGAATATCTCATAAGCCCAGGGGACAAAAGGACGCTTCCCGTTCTTGTCCGGTCAGGTTCCCAAAATGGCCATTTCGCTCGAGACATCCTCAAAAAATCGAGGTGTGGTCTGCCGTGCTCCTGTGTGGTCTGCCGTGCTCCTGTGGTCTGCCGTGCTCCCCACAGGAGCACGGCAGACCGCGCGCAGGAACCGAGAGGAGCACGGCAGACCAAGACGAGGAGCACGGCAGACCAGGCACTGAAACCGAGAGGAGCACGGCAGACCAAGACGAGGAGCACGGCAGACCAGGCACCAAGAGCGCCCTCAAGACGACGGAAAGGATGACCAAGACGAGGAGCACGGCAGACCAAGACGAGGAGCACGGCAGACTATGCCCTAAGAGTGCCCTCAAGACGGCCGAACAATCATCAAACAAACAATGAGTCTAACGTCGTCTTGGAATCGTTTTTGAGGGCATCAGTACGGCCCCCCAAAAACAAAATCGGCCCAAAGATGACCCGCAGAGTGCCCTCAATACGGCCGACCATGACGATTTCGCTGGGGACGTGTTCAATAAATTAAGAGTGTATCAGCACCGTCTGCTGCAACAACGCTGTGCTGGTCTGCCGTTCTCCTGTGGTCAGCTGTGCTGCTCTGCCGTGCTCCTGCGGTCTGCCGTTCTGGTCTGCCGTTCTGGTCTGCCGTGCTCCTGTGGTCTGCCTTCCTGGTCTGCCGTGCTGCTGCCGTCTGTCGTGTTGCTGCGCTGTGCCGTGTAAGCTGATAAACCGGTCAGACCGATGAAGAAAACGAGAGTCGGGTTACAACGGCTACGCAGATTTAAACTGCTAGTCCAAAGGCTCTCCAGAGGACCCCAACATCTCCCAAGCACACCCCGAGAAGTCCATCATCATCATCATCCTCATCATCATCATCATCATCATCATCATCACCATCATCATCACCATACTCATACTCATACTCATCATCATCATCCTCCTCCTCCTCATCATCATCATTATCATCATCGTACGCATCACCATCACCATCAGCAGCAACATGATCATCACCAACAACAGCAGCGTCAATGACATGATCTGGTCTGCTATGTTCCTATGGGCTGCCGTGCTGGTCTGCCGTGCTGGTCTGCCGTGCCGGACTGCCGTGCTCGTCTGCCGTGTCGGTGTGTTGTGCTGGTCTGCCGTGCGGGTCTGCTGTTCTGGTCTGCCGTGCTGAAGCTGAAGCTTTGGGGGCTTAAAGCCAGAGAAAGAGAGAGACATAGAGAGATAGAGAGGGAGAGAGATTCTCTAACTAAGGGGTACGGGCTCCATCCCGAAACTCGTTGGCGGTTCTCTAACTAAGGGGTACGGGCTCCATCCCGAAACTCGTTGGCGGATGACGGGAAGCGTCTTCGAGGTACGACAAGCAAGCGGGACGTTCTGGCTGAATCCTTGAGTAAATATATCTTTTCTTTAACTATATGGGTTGCCGCGCTGCACGGGATTTTTCGTTAACGGATTCCCCAAAATGGTCTGGCGTGCTCCTGTATGGTCTGCCGTGCTCTTGTGTGGTTTGCCGTGCTCCTGTGTGGTCTGCCGTGCTCCCGTGGGGTCTGCCGTGTCCTGTGTGGTCTGCCGTGCTCCTGTGTGGTCTGCCGTGTTCCGGAAAATTGGCCGTTTCGCTCGGGACGTCCTCAAAAAATCGGCTCCGGAGGGGACTCCGAAGCAGCATTATCTTGGAATCGCTCCCGGAGGGCCTCCAAACGGCCCAAGAAAGCCCCCGAAGGCCCCCCAGAGGACCCCCAGAGCGCCCCAAGAGACCCCCAAGAGGCCCCCAAGGGGCGGCCAGAGGCCCGCCAGAGCGCCCAAAACGCCCCAAGAGACCCCCAAGAAGCCCCCCAGGGGCTCCAAAGAGGCGGCCAGAAGTCCCCCAGAACGCGCGAAAAGGCTCCAGGAGTTCCCTGAGAGCTTCAAAACGCCCCATAGAGCCCCCGAAGGCCCCCCCCGGGACTCCCCCAAGAGGCCCCCGAGAGGCCAGAGGCTACGACAGCCCCAAGAGCGTCCAAGATACCTCCAAGACGGCGCCGAAGCCAGGAAACGCAACAGGGATGCCCGCAGGGCGTTCAGAGATGGTCTCACGCTCTGCAGCAACACCATGCTTTCAGGGTCCGCGGATATTCCTTTCTGATTCGCGGCTGCCTGCTTCTTCTCTCAACGGCGGACTGCAGCAACACCGTGCTTTCATGTTCGGAGGAGTTTCCTTTCGATTCGCGGCTGCCTGCTTCTTCTCTCAATCCCGGATGTCTGTGACCCTGTACCTTACGATGTATTTAGCCTCGAGTCTGCTCCGAAGGAGCCGATGCGGACGCGTAGGTGATAGGGGAGGAAAGAGGGAGGAGGAAAGGGAGGAAGGGAGAGAGAGGGGGGTGGGCGGAGAAGGAGACAACGAGGATCATCGAATGGTCAGGGGCGGGGTGGCCAGGAAAAATGGCCGTTTCGCTCGGGACATCCTCAAAAAATCGGCTCCGGAGGGGACTCCGAAACAGCATTATCTTGGAATCGCTCGCGGAGGGCCTCCAAACGGCCCAAGAGAGACCCCGAAGGCCCCCCAGAGGACCCCCAAAGCGCCCCAAGAGACCCCCAAGAGCCCCCAGGACGGCCCCCAAGACGACCCACGGTGCCGCCAGGACGGCCCAGGATGTCCTCAGGACGGCCTCGAGACGGCCTCCAGACGAACTCGAGGATGACGGGAAGCGCCTCCGGCGTGCACCGTTGGTTCTGGGGCTTACTTTTCTCTAACTAAGGGGTACGGGCCCGCACTTCGGAACTCGCTGGCGGCGGCCTGCGGCAGCAGAGGGACGCGGGCACCCCGAGCCAGCCGGCAAAGGTCCTCTTGCTCGTCGTCGTCGTCGTCGTCGTCGTCGTCGTCTTCGTCAATAACGATCTCGAAAATTACGACAAAAAACGATGACAGAAAACGACCACAAACATAACACAAAAAACAACCGAACACGGAATCCAACAACAAAAAAACAATCAGAAAAACGACCGCAATCATAAAATGATAACGACGGCGACAGCGAGAACGGCAACAGCGGACGATTATAATGAAAACGACGACCACGACAAAGGAAAGGCACGCGACGACGACGACGGACAAACAAAAGACAAGACAGGCTGGAACAGAAAAAGTAGGCTGGGCGACAACGGGTGGGGGCCCGCGTGGCCGAGAGAAAAGCACAGTGTCGACACCATGATGTGGCCAGGGCAGCAGACTACCTCGACAGACCAGCGCGGCAGGCCATCATTTAGTCTGTTCTGTTGCGTTTATGGGTTTCTCTGACGTTCTCGCCAATACGGTCTCTGACGCACGTGGTGGACAAAAAACGGCGCTTCCGTTCTTGTCCGGTCAGGTTTCTGCGCAGTGGGAGACCGGATGCGTATCTACGGTCGATCTCCTCATCTCCCTCCTCATCCGTCAGCATGAATTGCTTCTTTTCCTGTTCCCCAGGTTGTGCCATCCCGGAAGTCTCCCCTGGTGGGTACAGCATTGCTGTTGGACTTCGACATCGGATGGCCAAGCTTCCCAGGTGGCACTCTCTCGTCTGGCTCCTAGAAGAGGAGGGGAGGGGGAGGGGGAGGAGGAGGAGGAGGAGGAGGAGGAGGAGGAGGAGGAGGAGGAGGAGGAGGAGGAGGAGGATGTGTTTAACATCGACGGACAGTTGCCGTCGATACAATTGGGGGCTGCCGAGGCCACCAAGTGGGAACGTCATCGCGCTCACAACTGGTCGCACTGTCGAGATAGCACGCCAGGACGGCCGTCGGGCGGGCGGGCTCCAGATGCAACCGTGGTGCAAGAGGACAGCACACCAACCAACCCCTTGGTGTAGCCGCTGCCATGCAACCGTCGGCACTTTCACACTGTGTTCAAAAGGCTGTATTTTCCCCCTCCGAACCTACTCTGGCTCGAAGCAGTGGTAGAACGCGCCAGAAGGCCTGGACGCGAACTCTCCCAGACGGGGCCTTGGTTAGAACGACCAGTTGTTGCCTGGGCGGGGGAGAGGGGGAACGGGATGAGGAGGAGGAGGAGGAGCAGGAAGAGGAGGAGGAGGAGGAGGAGGACGAGGAAGAGGATGAGGGCCACAGTGAACCCAACATGCATCGACAAGAATACATTACGTCTCCATCTCTCAAGTCCCCTTCTCATAAGTCTCTACACGCTGTCGCTTCCACTGCGGGAAGCGCACGCCTTGTCAGACGAACACCCCGTGGGCCTGCCATTCATGCGAGACCCCGTTTCCGTATGACACGCTTTCCATGAAGCCAGCTGTACGAGCAGCGACCGTGAAGTTCGAGTAAGTGCTGAGGTGTAGCTCCGCTTTGATCACGAAATGCTCTCCGGGCGTGTAGGGCTTGCGCACGGGCATCGTTCTTACCATAAGATTCGAGTGCGAGCCCCATTCACGAAACGCTTTCCATACAGGTAAGTGCTGCAAGCGTGCAAGACGAATGCACGCGGCGCCAAGACGAGAGCTCACTTTGGAAACGAGCCGCCCTCCATTCGCGCAATTGTTGCAGACGTGTAAGACGAACGCATGTGGCGCCGAAGCGAGAGCCCCAGTTTAGAAACAGCACGGTCTCCATCTGAATAATTGCTACAGGCTTCGGAAAGTATGATGCACGGTGCAAACGCGACAGCCCCACGTTAGAAACCACCCGCCCTCCATCCGTATTATTGTTATGCCCATGTGGTTTTTTCAAGCATCATCCCCACATCATTGTCTGATGGCAGCCGCGGCCTCCGGATGTTTGAGCACTGCATGCTCATGCATGTGCCGCTGAGGAAAACACTCAGGAGGAAGAAACCTGAGCAATGACAGCGACGGATCGGAAAGTGCAGCAGGTCGCAAAGAAGCAATTCTGGCGCAACCGCACGCATGGGGGGGCTGGCTGCCCAAGGGTGCCTGGAAAGATGACTGCTCTATCAAGCCAAATGCTCAACAAAGCAACCCCCCAATCGTATGAAGTGGGTTGCACCCCCCGACGTGCGACGAAAACACATGAAGTGAGGACGGGGGGGCCGTCGGCAAGCCGGCCGCGATGCGTAGAGCAATGCGCAAGACTCTGAGCTCAGACGTGTCCCCGGAGCCCCGGATCGAGAAATACACGTATCTGAAGTCAGCGGCGCCCCAGCCGCAGTGGCGCAGGTCAACAACCAGCTGCGAGACGTGTTGCGCCAGGCTCTTGATGGGCACCTCCACCTCTCGCATACGAGAGACCCGGGAGAGCACGTATGCTCGCAGTGCCCGGGGTGAGGAAGCCCATGGCGGAACAGTGCTGAATCGCTTTGGCTGGTAATCCACCTGCAGGCTGAATTTATCAATGACGAGGTCAAGCCAACCCTGAAAACGACCGTCTTCCGCTTCGTCGAAACTGACGGGGTAAATTAACGATACGGCCTCGGATAAGCATTTCCGGCAAAGACATGCCGAGCACATCAGAAGGTCGTCGACGTACCTGCTTGCCGCTACAGTCTCCTCCCAGCTCCTGCCATGCCTGATATAGCGCAAGTCGCGCAAACGGTCCTCATCCCTGCACCATCTCTCTTCTGACGCACATAATATCAGTGTTGGCAGTGTCGAGGACGGGTGTGCGCTGCGCCAACACGAGATTCCCATATTGACAACGACCAGCGCGCCACCCGTCGAAGTGCTGATACGTATTCACTTGTCGAGATCCAGTTTGAGGAAGTCTCAGGCGAAACACCTAGCCCGCCCTAGCGACGCGTCTGGTGGTGCGACACGGAGGGGCTATCTGTTTCGGAGCGGGATGGGGGATGCCGAGGGAGATGGGGGTGAGGGATTCGAATGAGAGGGAGGAGGATCTCCAGGACGCGGAGGGGCAGGCGAAGGAGGGGTGGGGGGGGAGGAGGGGCGGGCGGGCTCGCCCAGCTCCTCCGCCTCCTCCTCCCCACCCGCGTCCCTCCCCTCCTGGGCGACTGGTCTGGCCTATATGCCGACGAGCCGACCGCCCAGGGCTGCCCCTCTCGGGAGCCTCTCGGGGGGCATCGGGCCGAGTTGGGTCAGTGCCTCGGCCGCGGACCGCGAGGAATGGAATGGAATGGGCTCCTTCACGATGTGAATCCTCAAACGCCCGAGCTACACTAGAGCTGCTCGGTTGGCCGCCTTGTCCTTCGGTGGCCTCCCTGCTTCGAAATTATCGAGGTACTTGCGGCGGGCATCCGAAAGGTGTCCTTCGCATCTGGATGACAACCCTTCTCCTGAGCTGCTCAGAACCGAAAAAACGCAAGACGAGCAAATCCACGTGCCTGATGAGGAGGAGTACAGAGGAGAATGGGAAGCGTGAATCCAACCACTCCCTAAGTGAACCTTAAACCCCCTCGGCAGACGACGGACATGAGAATTAACTGGGGTCAGACTGGGGCATGGCGTGCACAACCACTCAGTACGGCAATCCAAGGAAGCGCTCCCACAACACCGCACACACTGCTTGCCACAAACATTGAGGGCATGTCCGGAGGCGAACATGGCGAGCGTGGACGGAGCAGGAGGAGGGGAGGGCCGCCCAGGGTTACGCCTTTCGGGAGAGGGCCTGGCCGCCATGGCCTCGAGGGTACTTCTGAGCAGCCTTTTCCGAACCAGGGACGCGTCGAAATCAACCTTACGAACACGGCCAATGATTTCAGGATCTAGCTGGTGCAAGTCAGCTCCCTCACGGGCAAAATGATCTGCCATGTCATTGCCAAAGGTAAGAAACTCGGGATACCCACAAGAAGTCCACGCGTCGATCTCGACATGCGACGGAACTTGCAGGACAACCACCAGAGATAAATCCCTCCCCTGCACACGGACAAGATCCCCAATCATTTTCCAAGGGAGAAGGTTGGCCCCCTAGGTCTCTGGACATACCCATCGTACCAGTCGTCGGCAACGCTACTGTTCTCCGTGACATACACCAGGGGCCCCGACGAGTACTTGAGCGCCAGATATAATCCCCGGACCTCACCTCTAGGGACTGTCTAGGGGCACCCTGGGAGGCCTCCAAAAACAGCACCATGAATAACAGGCGGGTGGTGCGAGATAATCGAGACAGCGCCCACACCACATCGTCAGCGCCCACACCGCGGACCGCGAGGAGGGGGGGAAGGAGGGAGACGAGGGGGAGGGGGATGGGGAGGTGGAGGAGGAGGAGGAGGAGGAGGAGGAGGAGGAGGAGGGAGACATCGTCACATCGAGGCTAGGCGGTCAATGTGTTTGATGGTGCTTGCCATTTCGGGGGCCTCTGGGGGGCTTTCGTCGCCACGGCTGGGTTCTCTTCAAGATTTGGGGCAAAGCGCCCCAGGCCTTCCAAGGCAGGCCCAGGGGAAAGCCGCAGGGTCCATACTCCACACCCCGAAGATAGTCCCAAACCTCCCAAATTGAGGCCCGACCTCCGTTCTGGATGGGACCACACCCCCAAGAGAGTCCCGAACCTCCCAAATGGAGGTTCGACCTCCGTTCTGGATGGGTTTTGTGCAAGACGCTTCTCGTTTACCGCCCGCCCATGCCAGTTCTCGCCAGAAGAGGCGAAGACGGGTCCAAGACGAGATGAACACAGGTTGAAATAGTCCAGCGGCCCCATCGGTGTGTTTTGTACTTCTTCTTGCGTTCCACTCGTCCTCCCTCTCATCGGCGATCGGACTCAGGTATGCCGCGTGTCTGACCGATGGTGAAATTATCTGTTGATCGTCGGCCCGTCATCCTTATCAGCGGATCAGTGACATGGGCGCTGGCTCTCTGGACCTTTGCTCCTCATCCACGGCGTCAACGAGGGCCAGGAAAAGAGGCGTCCATGCCATCGCTGATTCGACTCAGGTATGCCGTACGGCTGATCGACGATGCAGTTGCCGGTCGGTCGTCGGAGCAATGATCGGGGGCCGGCTCTCTGGAACCCGCGCGCCCTATCCACAGCATGAGGCCAGAAATAGCTTGAACATTGCTCACCATCAACCAGAGACGGCGCGAAAACGCGCCACCAGGCGCCAAGAAGGGCCGAACGAGGCCCCGACCAAGCGCGAGCCGCGTTGGGCCGCAGTCCCGTCCGAAAGCCATCAAAAACGGGCCCGGATCGGGGGTGTTTTGGGCTCTGTTTTGGGGCCCGATTTGGGCCCAGATTCGCCCAAGATTGATCCAGGATCGCGTCGAAAGACGGCATGGACAAAATGCATGCGTATTAGAATAGAAAATGCTCCAGACGAGCCCGACAGAGAGCTAGGATAGGCGTCTGGGCGACCCCCTGCGAGGCTAAAGTCATCAAAGTAAGGGCTTTGGGAACAGCCTGACATTCGATCTCGTCATGAACGCCGTGTTGAAGCCGTCGTGAGGCTCGAAGAGGGTCGATGGCGCAGCCAGGTGGCGGAATGGCGGAGGCCTCTGGGGGGGAAGGATTCACAGTTAAATCATGTCAGACACTCACACGCAGACACACTACACACCACACATACACACATCCTGCACGTGTGTGTATGAGCCTGGACACGCACGTGCCACTTGTTACATGCCACACGTCGCTGAGCCCAGTGAGCGGGCGGATTCCTCTCGCTTCGCGGGATGCACGTCCGGAGCACGTAAAGACAGGTCGTTGGGTAGTTTGCCCTGCTCGTCTGCCGCACTGTTATGCCTTGTCGTTCTGCCCGCCCTGGGGCGTTGTCAGTTCCACTGGGGGCGGCTGCGCCCCACGAGCGTGCGAATGTCCACGAGGGCCATGAGCATTCAATGCACGTCAGCATAAGGCAACGCCAAGTTCAAACTCCGATGAGCGTAGCAATAGCGCGCCATTCGTATACAATTCCCCGGGCCTCTCGGTGGTTTCTTAGGGCCGTTTGGTGGCCTCTTGGGGGCCTCGGGGGCCTCGTTGGGGCCTCTTGGGGACCTCTGGGACCGTCTTGTGTCGCTCTTGCGCCGTCTGGCCCCCTCGAAGGCCGTCTTGAGGGCGCCTCGGGGCCCCCATTCTGGCTCTCTCGGGGTCCTCTTGGGCCGTCTTGGGTGCCTCTTGAGCCGTCTGAGGGGCCTCTTTGGGCAATCTTTGGGCCGTCTTGTGGCCCTCCTGGGGCCTCTGGGGTCGTCTTGGGGCCATCTTGGAGGCTGCTTGGGCCGTCATGGGCCCCCCAGAGTCGAAGCAGGAGAGAACGCGAAACTCTTTTAAAGCCAATCGGGAAATGGGGGGGTACTTTGATCCGCCGATGTGTCGCGACTCCAGGCGGGGGCAGGGGGGGGATACATGATAATGTGAAATCATGCCGTACGTCGCAGTTATGCGATCGTTAGACGTACGGGATACGTTGCATCCGCTCCACTCCGCGACCTGCCCCCGGCAAGACGTCACTTCTGGACTTGGATTCAAGAGATTTGCGCCGTTCCGTCGACCACCAGATGAGGAGTTTGTGCGGCTTCCGATTCTCGGGATTACGCCGCACCGCCGACCCCATATAGATGCCTGCCAGTGGGGGCCTCCTGTGGGTCCGTTGAGGGTCTGGTGGGCCTCTTGGGTCTGGGTTGCGGGATTGACGCCGTTCGGATGGCTGATGGGGTCGCGTGGGAGGCGCGTCGGGAGCGTCATGGAGGCAGTGTTTGAACCTGTTGGGGGCCTCATGGCAGCGTCTGGGTGCTTCTTAGGGGGCCCTTTTGGCGCTCTCTGGGGACCTCTTGGAAGCTTTTTGGAGGCTCTTGGGGGGGACGGGAGCTCGAAATGTCCGTTCAGGCTCCCCCTCTAGGCCTCCCCTTGGGGCCGTCTTCGGGGCCTCCTCGGCCGTCTTGGAGGCTTCTGTAGCCGTCTTGGGACCCTCGTGTGCCGTTTTGGGGCCTTCTTGGAGGCCTGCTGGCCCGTCTTGGGTCGATCTTGAAGGCCGCTTCTACCTGGGTGGGCCACGTGAGGGCCAAAGAGGCGAATGTGCCAAACATATAGGCATTCCAAAAGGAGTGGGACGATACGTGCTCCTTGAAGGCATCTTGGAACGCCCCGTGGCGACTTCTTGGAGCGTCTTGGGGGCCTCTGGGGCCGTTTGGGGCCAATCTTGTGCGTCTTGGCGCGATCTTGCGGCGACTCGTGCCCCTCTTGGACCTTCCGAGGGCCCTCTTCGAGCCCTCTTGGCCCGTTTTGGGGCCCCCTGTCCCCCATGGCGCGTTCGGGCGGTCCCCAGGGGGACCCCCTCCATCCAAATTGACCAGACCGGGGTCCCGGAGGAGGGGTTTGGGGAGGGGGAAGCGTTTCACACGCCGATGAACCCCAAGGGGTCGGTGGATTTTATGTGCGTATGTGGTTTGACGCCTCCTGTCGTGCTGCCTGCGTGTAGTTGTTGCTGATTCGTCCTTCTCTTCCTCAGTTTGTGTTGCGGGGTGTCTCAGGGGCTTCTTGGAGGCGTAGGTGGCGGCCTCTTTTTCAACGCTCCCGGGGGTTTTGGGGGGCCCTCTGGTGGCTTCTCGCGGGCCCCTTGGGGACATTCTGGGGGTCTTGGGGGTTATCTTGCGGGGAGGGTCCCGGCGGGTTCTCCCCACTGGGCCTATCTTGGAGCCTTCTTGCGGCCCTCTTGAGGGCCGTCTTGGGCTAGTCTGGGGGGCCCGTCGCGCCTTGTGGGGCTTGCAGACGCCCGCCAAGGCGAAACCGCGAACATCATCAATGTTTGGTAATTACCTCTTGAGGCCCTTTTAGGGGTCCTACTGGGGACCTTGTTCGGCGTCTTGGGCCGTCTTGAGGCTAGTTATATTTCTTGGGCATCTTGGTGTCCACGGAGGGTTGTTTTCAAGGCTCCGAGGGCCCCGGAGGGGCGTTGGGGAGCTCGAAGCCCCATGCCAACCCCTCCAACAGGACTCTTGGGCCCCAGGGGCGGGGAAAGGGGGAAGGGTGACAGCCCGTCATCTCACGCGCCTTCTCGTCCTCAGCAAGCGGGGGTCCGAGGATCTTCAGTTTGGAGGCTCCCAGATGTTTTGGCTCTCATGGGCAGTTTCTCTCAGGATCCCTCTCTTTCGTCGCAAGTGGATCGGCAGGGCGTTCCGCGCTCCTGTGTGGATCGGGCTGACCCGACCAGGATTCAGGCCGCGGGCCGCGGTTCAGCCTGGATCGGGTGGTGCCCCTCGGCTCAAGAGGATCCAGAACCTCCAGAAGGGAGACTCGACCTCCATGCTGCATCTGTTCATTCGATATTGATCTTCCCCAGATAACCAGAAACTTGCACTTTGGAGTATCAGCTTTACTGGCGGAGTCACATTTTAGCCAGCGTAGGCCCCAAACAGTCATTTCGTGCAATATATGCGGCGCAATCTGGGTGGTGCAATCTAGGTGGTGCAATCCCTGTGGTGCAATCTCATGGCGCAGAAAGCAATGCAAAGCAATGTAATGCGATACAAAGCAATTCAAAGCAACGCGAAGCAATGCAAGGCAATGAAAGGCGATACGAGGCGATGCGCAGCGAATGCGAAGCAATGCGCAGCGAATGCGAAGCAATGCACAGCGATGCAGTGGGATGCAAATCGAAGCAAAGGAATGCAAAGCAAGACAAAGCAGAGCAGCGCGGCGCAGGTGGCGGCGACGGACGGCGGCGACGGGCGACGACAGGCGACCACAAGCCAGCCGGACCGACACCGGGGCCCAGTTACGGCGACGGACGGCGGCCACGGGCGGCGACGGGCGGCCACAAGACTGGCCGGACCGAGCCTTGGGCTCAGTTGCCCTCGAAGAGGAGGTATAGCCCCTGAGTGCAAGCATTGCTCCTGGGGGAAAACCGCAGAATGGAATTGGGCAAATCATGTGGATTGGACGTTGAGCCTTCATTTCAGATGTTTCTGTTTCTGGCTCTTTCAGATTTACCTCTGTGGAGGCTCCCTGGGGGGTGGGCATCCTCTGGGCCTCTCAGGTCCGACTACACCTGCACCGCCACCTCCGAGTGCTCCACGTCTGCGGAGGAGGACGGCCTGCAGGACAACGGGACCGACAGCAGCTAGGTGACGACTCGTGTCTTCTTGCTCATATCTTCCTGGAAGCCCCCCTCGAGCTTCCCAGGAGGTTCCCGTACCGGCTACACGTGAGAGCGACTTTTCGCCAGAGTGACCTACAGTGCGCGGCTTTCGGGCGGGCGCGGGGGGGCCAAACCCTAGCACGAAGGCCGACACCGTCGCATCCCATGCAACGATATGCAAACCGCGCGCCAACGGTCATTCTTGCCCAGGATCACTCTTGTATGTCGCCGGCTGCAGGTTCCGCAAGACCTCCCCGTCAGGCCTGCTTGGGCTGCGCTGGTCTTGCCAGGTGCTTCACATGGGTTTCCTGGAGGCTTCCTGGGCTCCTTCTGGGAGTTCACGAGCCTCCCAGGCGCCGCCCAGTCTTCACATGAGGCTCCTGGCGGCTTCCCGGGATCTTCCCAGCGCCTCCCAGGCCTTCCCAGAGCCTCTAAGTCCAGGGCTTCCAAAGGCCATCCCAGAGCTCCCCAGGTTTCCCGACGCGTTCCCAGGGCTCCCTGCAGGATCTCCAGCGTGGCCGCCAGAGAACTCGCAGTGGCTTCTCGAAGGGAGGTGTTCCCACGCGCGCTGCCCATGTGCACCACCCACGCGGGCGGCCCGCAAAGGGAGGAGGGGCGTTGCTTGAAGCTCATCTTCTGAGACCTGCTGTCAAGTCGCCCCCCTCCGCTCGAAAGAAAAGGCAGCAACCAGGAGTCTGGCCCTGGATGGGGCCCACGGACCGAGAGGCCTCTGGCCAGCAGAAACAACTTTTCGTTTGTCTGCCTAGGGCTGTCACCTCCGACGCGCATACTCGGAGCCGATTCTCTCTCTTTCTCTCTCGCGAGAGAGCCGATTTGGTCTGCCCCAGCCTATCATTGCCAGGGCGATGGTATTCACGTGTGCGCATGCAACCTGGCCAAGCCAGTATGGCCTCTGCACCGATCCTGGGCCGAGATGGGCCGCGGATGATCGGCGGCGCGCCCAGGGGGGGAAAGTGAGAGGAGGCAGGCCTTCTCAGAAAGCTGCGCTTCCCGGAAGCCCTCCGGCCTTCTGAGAAGCCGTCGGTGTCTTCGGAGAGGGCTCAGAACGCTGCTCAGAAGGCCAGAGGCCTTCTGAGCCTTCTGAGAATGCCCGCCTCCTCTGCCTTCCCCCCTGGGCGCGCCGCCGAGGTGAGCTTGCCAGGATCGGTACACGCGCACAGTTCCCCGTCCACCCGCAAAAAGATAGAGAGAGAGAGAGAGAGGGAGTGATAAAGAGAGAGAGAGAGAAAACAAAAAAAAAAAAAAAACGGTCCTCAGGTACTGGCCGTAGCTCGACCATCCATGCGTGAGCCCTCGTCGCGCCCGGCGCTGGCAGACTTTTTTTGCCGGCATTCTCCCCGCCGCGGCGTGCGTGGGGACGCTCCTGACCGGTCCCCGAGCCCTAGGCGTGCCGCTCGTGAGTCGCCTGGGCCGGCGACGGGGCGCCCCGGCGCGGAGCACAAACGCGCCCCCCCGCAGCGGGGGGCCCTCCGTGCCAGCTTGGGCGGCCCGTCCGTCACCCACTCGATGATGCAGTGTGGCCTCATCCCGGGCGCCGGCAAGAGAGGCGATCCTGGCCCGGCCCTGACCTCGACTACGCGTAGAAGAGTGACCCTTCGCCGGAGTGACTTTCTAGTGCGGGCCCACTGGGGGCCCCCCCCGATCGCTGAGTCCGGCACGATGGCAGCAGCCTGCGCGCTTGGGTTTGGCCCCCTCGCGCCCCCCAAGAGGCGCGCACCAAAGGTCACTCTTGCCCAGGGTTACTCGTGCGTGCAGCCGATGACCTCCTCCCTCCTCCCTCCTCCTCCCTCCTCCCTCCTCCCTCCTTGGCAGAAGAGCCACACCACGGGAGGGCTTCGGGGCCGCCGTCGGCCTGCCAGGGTGCCCCCGCCCTGCCCCGGGGGGGCGCGGCCGTCCGGGAGCGGCTCGGGCTGAAGCGCCGGTCCCCGGGGGCGGAGCCCAGGCCTGCCCGGGGAGCCACGTGGCGGGGGGTGCGGGGAGGGTGCGGAGCGCAGCCAGAGGGGGGGGGGTCGGTGCGGGGGGGGAGGGGGCTGCTTTGGGCAGGCAGGGGGGCCTCCCAGAACGCAGAGCCCCTCGCGCCTCCAAGAAGCCGTCTCAGGAGCCTCGGGGCGCTTCTAAGAGGCCTCGGGGTGCCTTCGTGGAAGGCCGCCCCCCTCGCCCCACCCCCCTAGAGCCTAGGACGCTCTTGTCGGCACCCGATCATACTGGGCTGCCTAGGAGCCTTTGGGATTGTCTGGTCGTCCCTGGCCGAACCCTGAGAGAAGCTGACGCGCTCTCCGAATTCGTGTACACTTTGGATCAGCAGGCGCACGCATGTACAGGTGTTTTTTTTTTCAGCGAGGTGGGAAGACTTGTCGTCGCCCTTCCGCCAACAGCGGTTGTTGTCGTCGCATCGTTGGCACTTCGTAATGTATTGGCAATTGCTAGTTGACACTTTGTATGGCTCGTCAGTGTGTTCTTGTCCTTGGTCGCAGGATTAAGTGGGACATACGGGACGTTGTACATAGTTACGACACTTCAATTTCCTCGCTCTTCGGCACTTGACTGTTGCGAGGCTGTGGCAATTGTCTACATGAGTAAAGCTTTACAGCGCAAACCAAACCACCTCCACGGAAAAGTGCTCGGCTGATGAGGATGGGGGTGGGAGTGAATGCGCATCTGCGTCGTGCTCATGGTGTTGCTTCAGTTGGCCAATCAGTGTTTTCGTTCTGCTAGTTAGTAACGATGGCCAGGGCTCAAGGTCCATCCACCCCAGTCCGCGACCCGCCGTTGGCTTCGCGCCTCGGTCGGGCCGCGCAGGGGACAGAGCTCGCTTCACGCTCGATCCGTGATGGGCCGATGTTCCAGGCACCTGGCGCCTCGATTTGGCTCCGAGGCACGGGCCCGTGGACCCGGGGACCCTTGGACACCTTCCGAGGCCTCCTCAGGATCGATTCTTTCAGCTCGGCTTCCAGGGGCCGCTCTCAGGTCCCCATGGTCACCGGAAGCCGATCCAGGGCGGGGGGGACAGCGCCCCGAGACGAAAGCGATGTCCTGGCGGTGGACAGCCAGAAAGATCTAGAGTCTTCACTCAAAAAGTCAGGCCTCCGTTTAGAACGAACTACTCCCTGGCGGCAGAAGACTCGGATCAGCATACGTACGCGGGCCAAGATATGTTTTTCTTGAGCCCTAGATGTCGGAAGCGCCGTGCCGTTCAAGTGAACGGATATGTGTTGCGCTCGTTTCGAATCGGAGCGTGCCACATGTTATGGGGGGAGATGCGAGACGCTGGTCGGGCCCTCTGTGGCGTTCGAGCAACCGTATGTTATGGGAGGAGCTTGTGTGGTGGTCAGGCCCGCTTTGGCGCTCGAGCACCCACATGTTCTGGGAGGGGTTAGGGGACCGCTGTGGCGCTCGAGCTTCCGACCTTGACAGTTTGCTTTTCTTCGTCCTCTTCGTCCTCCCTCATCTTCTTCATCTTCCTACTCGTCCCCCTCCCCCTCGCTCATCCCGCCTTTCCCCCCCTCCTGCCTCCTCCCTCGGCCTCCCTCCTCCCTCCTTCCTCCTCCTCCTCCTCCTCCTCCTCCTCCTCCTCCTCGAACCTCCGTTTCGAACATGCCGGATTGTCTGGGCAGGACCGATATTGCGGCCTCCTGGAGCATCCCCATGGCAGAGAGATCACGTCGGGCGCCCCTGGCATTCCAACGAATTGGCCGATGCGCCCGAACTCTAGGTCTGTTGGGCCCGCGGATTGAACGCATCCATTCTTTCGGTGAAGCTGCTGCCAGAGGGGCGAAGATGTTTATTTGGGAGGATCGGGACAACCGGAACGCGTGAAGAAACATCCAGAGCAGAGGCCGACTTTCGTTCTGGAGGCTTGCGCTCCTCTGGGCGGGCTCCCGCTGGGCGGGTTACTCGTCCCCCGAGCCGTTTCCCTGGCGGTCAAGGCGGCTGGAGGCCTCCAGAGGCCCACCTAGATCTCTCCTCGATCCCTCGATCTTCGACCCCTCGATCTTGGATTCCTCGCTCCCTCGGTCCTCGTTCTGTCGATCCCTCGATACCCGATCTCTGGAAAATCGATTCCTCGATGCTCGATTCCTCGATACTCGAGCCAACAAGCCTCGAGCCCTCGAACCTGTGACCCTTCCGTTCTTTCGATTCAAACCTCGATCCCTCGATCTCTTGAGCATTGATCCCTCGAGATCTATTGAGACTCAGACCTCCGACGTAATTCCTGCGTAAACGCAGCACGGAGGTATTTCGCCGTTTTCGGCCTCCGGGGGCCCTCGCCGGGCCCCACGGCGTCAAACACAACTCGAGATGAAAAGCCGGCCCTGGGCAAAGGGGCGAGACTTCGGTGGGGCCATCGAATCTCTGGGGATCTCTCGATTTCTGTGCTCATCTCTGGAGGCCCACCTCACTTTTGGATGAAGCCAGCGGCCTCGATCTCTCTATGTAAGCCCCCTGGAGGTCTGGATGTAGCGTGTCCCCTGTGCACGCCCATACAATCGACCTTTTTGAACGAATCAGGACGGAAGTCTTTCGTCGTTTCCTGCGTCCCAGACACCTGGCGCCTCGAAAAGATCCAAGCCAGTTCTTTGTTGTTCTTGATTTCTGGGGGAAAAGGTTCCCTGGGGAAGGGGTGAGTCGAACGGGTTGGGGAGCCACGTATCGAACAGAAAACGAAGTGCCCGATGTCTGGGGATACCCGTTCTCGTGCTCTGGGGGCCAGCAGGAAGCGGTCCTGGGGCGAGAGACCAGTTGCTTGGGAAGGTGTCGAGAGGTTTGGTGACGAGGCTTACCAGAAAGTTGGGTACACATGACACGGCCCGCCTGGGCGAGGGATGGGTAGGTAGACACGGGGTTAGATGTCTTTCCAGCGCTCGGCCCTTGCATAGCCGGGCATGCCTTGCATCCGCATGTGTATCCAGCGCTGTGGCCCGGCCCCCCCGATGTACAGCATGACCACACGTGAATCCGTGTGTTTACAGCTTCACGGTGGTCAACAAATCACGACGTCGGATGTTTGCGGACACTTGTGCCCGTAGCGGGATCACGTCTCAGTTCGAAGTTTTGGAGGATCGAGCATCTTCACAATAAAAGTTTGACCTTGATTTTGGATGTCGTTTCCCCTTCATCCTAGAGGTCTTGTTTGGATGGTCGGCTTGCAAAACGGAGTTGGTTGATCTTCTAGAGTAGTTTCTTGCCACGTGGCAGAGGCAACGAAACATCAAAGCAAAAACAGTGTCGACCCTGGAGCGGCCCCTCGATCGCTCCGACCTGCGTCGACGGCGGCGCCTTGGGACACGCCCTGCTTACACGTGCGCCGCCTACCGTAAGCCTCATCTGGCGCACCCTGACAGACCACCTCCTTGGCCAGACCAGGTCTTATGATGGAGGACCCGGGCTTCCGACGCCCTGAACAAGTCCGGACCGAGTTGTTTCTTTGTTTTCGGCGTTTGAGCGTCGTTTTCAGGTTTTTCATCTGACAGGAGCGATTTTCGACAAAACATTTATCCTCAGGAAATTGTCCGGAGCTCCAGGGACCTCGCATTGAAAAAATCGAACATCGGGTGTCTAGGCATGAACAGATCCTGAGGGAAAGGGCTCCTCAGGTTTTTCGCTTGCTTCCAGAATCCTTTCTGGACGCCGGGGCCGTCAAGAAACGAGTCGGCATAAAGAAACGTCTACAGGGAAAGCCTGATGGTCCAGGAGCTGTCTCCTTCATGACCCCTTTCCCTTTCCCTCATGGCAGCTTCGAATATCGTCAATGATTTGCCCTGAGCTCGGAAAGCTGTATATTTGGGGGCCAGCAGCCACAGTCCGTCCAGATTGCAGGGAGCGGAAATCGGGAAGTCTGGTAAAACACGTGAGCCCAAATCGCATTATATGTTCTATGAAATCATCTTGGGATCAGTGGCGTCAAATAACACATATTACGTGAGTTGGTCTGAGTTCGTCTGTCGGCCAAGTGCGTTGCAGATATGGCAAGATAGCTGTGTGCCTCTCCAGTCTTGCTCCTGACACCGGCACAGAACCTTGTGGTTGAGTATGTTGCAATTGGGGTTCAAGCATGCTTTAAGTATCGTGCTACGAAGCATGAGCGGATTTGCGATCTGATCGATCTCTTTCTAGGCCTGAGGCGTGAGCTCGAGGACCTGATCTCTGTCGGACCTTGGCGTGCCAGCGTCTCATGTCGTCTCAATTCCGCCCTCTGGTAACATTCCTGTCGCCTCCTACTCCCGCGAACCCTGGGCTCGAGCTATCTTGTTGGACACATCAACTGGGCATCGAAAGTAAGACACCTTTATCAACGCGAGCTCTCGAAACGCATTGCCGATCCACCCTGAGATGGCGCGGTATGAGAGGAAGCAGTCAGGGGGCAAGCTGCGCGACTTGGTCTGACTCCCGGCTGAGGTCGCGGCCTGCGACGGCACTGAGTGCCTCCGGGTCGCGGGTTTCACCCCGTGCGGAGAGAACCCGGACGAGGGAGCTGACGACATGGATGGCCATATAGGCCCTCCCCCCGGCGGTTTGCCGCCGGGGGGAGGGCCTTACACGCAGCAGCGCTACCCACCTTCAAGGAGCGGGGGTTCATGAAAGGTGGTTTCCGATCTGTCTGCTCGCCTCCTCGGCTCCTCCCAGTAACCCTCCTCATCCGCGTTCCTCCTCCTCCTGCTCCTACCTCCCTCCGTCTATCCTTCTCTCCTCTTTCCTCTTCTTCCGACAACCACCCTACCATAAGAGGTACCCCCTCGCCCCCCCCCTCGCCGCCCCCCGAGATCTGATAATGTCTCGTGCGCGCTGCTCACCACCGCTTCTTCGGGTAAACGGCAGATGCATGGGGGGATCCAGACAGGCAGGCAGTTTCGAAAAGGGTTTCCCCTACTTGTAGATACTTGTAGGTCCACCCCAGAGGGACACGCGTCTTGCCCCCTTCAGGCCCCTCCTCGAGGAGGGAGCTAGCCCCCTACGAGCTGCGGTCCAGAGATGAGGAGGCGGGCACCGAAGTGGGCTTCAGGTGCGGAGTTCTGCCCAAAACGTTCTCACCCTGCATCCCTCCTCTTCTCCTGCGTCCTCCCTCTCTCCCTTTTGCTTTTGCCCTGTCCCATCCCCTTTTTCCTCCTCCTCCTCCTCCTCCTCTTCCTCCTCATCCTCCTCTTCATCCCTCCTCATCCTCATTCCTTCCTACGTCCCTCTTTCATCCATCCCTCCCCCCCTCCCTCCCTCCCTCTTCCTCCTCCACCTCCTCCTCCTCCCCCTCCTCTTCTGTTTTCCTTCCTATTGCTTCTCATCTTTGCCTCGCTCTCCGCTCACCCCCCCCCCCTCGCCTCCGCCGCCGCCGGCCACTTTCCCTCCCGCCATATCCCTCCTCATCTTTGACGTTGCGCAAACTTAGGGATGCAGCCTGGAGCTTTACTGGACGTGTGAAAAAAGCGTACGCTGGCTAAGCGGAGCGGAAAACAAAGTCAACTTGGTTAGCACAGCAGACAAGGACAGGCCATTAGAAAAGAAGAGGGGCCCCAAGGGCTCAGAGTACACGCCAGAGAAAGGCGGTATGCAGGAGGAGGGACCGAACGGATGAGATCCTTAGTCGCAAAAGCTCATGATAAAGCAAGGATGCACCGAACGAGGGAGAGGACGAACTACGCGTGTACAGTAGCAGGCCTATGAACAGTGAGATGGTGCGCAGAATAAGTTCATCGCCGAAGTCCCCTCAACCAATACTGATACACTAAACCCCCACCCGAGCACCATCATAGCAAGTCCTTGCGTGCAATCAAGGATAAAAATGACAAGGGTGAACATGACAAATTCTGGCAGGCGACGGGTGTAGCTAGGCCAGCTTATCGTGATTCCACCTCCCCCCCACCTCCATTTGAGCCTCTAACCCCCTTCCCGAACACCACCATAGTAAGTAAAGGCGTGTAATCACTGAATAAACACATGATAATATCTGAGAGGCGACGGGTATAGCAGCTATGACGAGAGAAGCTGGTGTGGCGATTGTACACTGGCGGGCTGGCGCGTAACTAGGCTGGCCTATCGTGATGGAGCGTGGGCGAATGCGTATGGCTTGAGAGCGAGCGCCTGGCGAAGACCAAAACGGCGATAATTGTCAGTACTGTTTCTTCACCCACCCATCCGTGCCCCCAGTTATGCTTCTGTCGGCTAAACAGTTGTGCAGAGAAGTCTAGCGCGTGCGAAGTGGCTTGCCTAGGTAGCGCTGTGTACTAAGAACCAGCATGGCGGTAGTAAGCTGGTCTGGTTAAATGGCCAAGGCATGTGCCGGTGAGGCTTTGAGAGTTGGTCGTCCGAGCAGGCAGAGGAACGGAGGTAGAGTGGAGTGCAGGATGACCGAGGCTAAAGCTGCAACATTAACAGTAAAGAGGGTACACGCGTGGCGGCAATTCTCGGGCTGCTACCCAGGGTTTTCATCTCCACCCCAGTCCTCCAGGGCCTCGGGACCCCCATGCTGTTTTGAAATTATTTTCGGGTTTAGCACGGACCCTGGGTACCATAGGTTGGAACAGTGTACTTGGTTGGCCTGTGCTCTGGCGATGCCAGTGGCAGCACGTGGGGCTGCTACTTATGTCGGTTAAATCGGGGGGCATTCTTTTGTATCCAGGGGGGCTTAAACGGTAGAGTACACAATCGGCTGAAAAAGTTCTGGCAGCATCAATAAGCAAAGTGCGTTTGAGCAGAGCAAATTCATTGTGAGCAGCGTAGGGTGCCCGAGGCCCCCCCTCCCAACTCAGATTCCCTACCGCAATCAAGAAACTAATCATCAAGGATGGGGCAACAGTAGTCACAGAGATGGCGACAGGCAGAAACAGCGTCCCTGGACAGCCCATCAGCAGGCAGAACGACCCAGAATAGGGAGGGGGGAGCAGGTGCAGTGCCGAGCCAAGGCCAGAGAAGCACGTGCGCCTGGTGTCCGCAAGCGGACACCAGGCCCCACATATCCCCCAAGGCCCTAGCAGGAAATCACATCGGAGGGGGGAGGAGAGGTCAGAGGCCCAGAGCATCACAAGTTAGAAGCAAGAGAAATATGAGATACGAATCACTTGAGTGACCAGGATGCCAGCAACTGTGCGATTAGGGGGGGAGAGGCCGCTCAGTAATCCGTGTTCTGTTAGTCCTTGTAGTTCTGGCGGTGGCTGATGTGGAGGTTGCGTGGTCCTAGACAGCTCCCAGTAGCCCTTGTCAGTTGTGATGCGGTACCCAGTGCACATGAGGTTCATGTGATGGGAGATGTGAGGTCGTGGATCCAAACATCCCATTTTGCGCCGGTAGTGTGCCTCTTGTATGCTGTCGCATGGATAGTCTGTGTGTGGGAACTTGTTCTACCCCCAGTAGTCTCCACCGTCTGTCTGTCTGGTGGGGAACCTTGGCTTAGGTGTTGGTGGTGCTTTGTGCTCTGGCACTGGAAACTTGGGCGTGAGCATAATCGGTGCTGCCAATGCCGTGGTAATTTCCAGTCGCTGCCAGAGTTCTGCATTCGCGCATGTTGCATTGTCGTATTTATTCAAAGCATTGTTGGAATTATTGCTGGTGGTGCCGTATAGTGACTAGGCATTGCATGAATATCTATCTGATCGGTGGCGTCTTCGACATAGTCTGTTTCGATGTGATCCGTGTGTTGGGGTATCGGTGTTGAGCCTGTCTGACCGTCTGGTAAATGGATCGGTGGTGCTTTTGGTCGGAAGCAGATTTTCAGGGTATCTGTGGTACTAGCTTTGATGCTGGTATTTCGGTGAGCCATTTTTGTGCCGTTGTTGCTTCGGGAGGTGGGCAGATCACGGGGATCTTGAGTCTTGGTGGGGGTGGGTGGATCGGGCTGCGAATCACTCGGGCGGTATTGGGCTGCTGCGTGGTATGTGTTTTTATGTATGTTGGTTATTGGGCAGGCGTGGTAGTAGCTTGCTGTTGTGTAGCAGGGTCTACCTGTCGTGTTGGTTGTGGTGAGTCTTCCGAAAGGTGGTCGCTGCTTGTGGAGCTTGAGGCAGATGTGGGGAGGTTGTGGTCATTGTGCAGCGTGTCGATTGGGTTGCATATTTGCTGTAAGAGCCGTGTTGTGTCTTGTATGCGTATTGCCCAGTCGTATTGAATTTCTTCGTCGTATTCTCGGCATGAGTGGAGTCATTGTGATACCGTGATGATGGTTTGCTTGATTGTGTCGTTCATTGTTCTTGTAAGTGCGCTGATCATGGAGGTGGGGTGTTTGTTAGTGAGGTTGACTGCTAATCTAAAGTTCTCGTGGTACAAGTAGCGCGTCGCAAGGTCTTGTATGCTTCGACCAGGCAGTAGTCGTGGTTGATCGTCTGGTCGTGGTCGCCGTGGAGAAAGGTGTGTGTCTGCCGGCTTGGCGTCCTTGAGTATGAAGTATGTAATCGTCTTGGTGGGTGGGAGCTTGAACGTTGAGAGTCGCGTCGCGCATGGGTCAGGCTCGAGTGGTGGATGCGGTATGGCGTGCTGGTGATTGTTGCTGATGAAATACTCGCCTCCTCCTCCTCCTCCTCCCTCATCTCCCTCATCTCCCTCCTCTTCTTGCCTTTCCCTTTCTTATCTTCCATCCCCTTCCTCCACCCCTCCTTGTCTTCCTCCTTTTCCTCGTCGCTGAATTGGACCAAAACACGCATGTCTTGTTATACTGGCCGCGTGTAGCTTTTGCAAGCATGTGTTCACATGTTCCGCACAAGCATGCAGGTACTTATCCTCCCTCCTTTCCCCTTCTTCCCTCGTATCAGGAGGGGGACCGCGGTAAGCCCAGGATGCATCATCGACGCTGCAGCACACCCTGCCGAACCAAATTCATCCTCGGGATCCCCTGCAAGCAGTTCATGTCATTACAAAGAGCACCATCTGAGGAGATACATTGCGAGAGCACCATTTTGAATAATGAGCCTGTTGCCATCCTTGTAACAGTTGTGCGTGTTGTGTTTGGGGGTCATACAACTGGTGTGCGTTTCAGGTAAGACCCTTGTTTTGAAAAGGATTCAATGACTAACAACTAACATGCTCTTGCTATGAATGAGTCCGACGAGTGTGCACGGCGTTACAGTGAGAGCCACGTTTTGAAGTCGATTCGCCCTCGAACCGTGAAGCTGCTGGAACAACAGTTCCAGGATCATAGCCGATAGGGAAGTCTCAAGCGAAACCCTGGACCACCATAGTGACACGTTTGACGAGGAAAAAAGATCTTTGTGCAAGGACGAGGGCTGGAGGAGGGGGAGGGTGAGAAGGGGGGATCGGAGGCAGACGACGAAGATGAGGAGGGGAGGGAGAGAAGGAGGGGGATTGGGAGGAGGAGGAGGAGGAGGAGGAGGAGGATCATCGTTCCCTCGCTCCTTCCTTTTTCCTCCTTCCCTGGAGCGAGGGCAGGGCGCAGGGAAGGGTTTGTGGCTCCAGCCAGGTGCGTCCACGACACGCGGAGGCCGACTCGCGACACAGAGGGCCCCTACCCAACCCCAGTTGCTTGGCAAACGGTGATGGCGTGGCAGCACCTACGCCTAGGAGGGGGGGGGAGGAAGAGGAGGAGAAGGAGGAGGAGGAGGACGGATGGATGGCAAGTTCTGCTCCCGCCCCGGATCCTGACCCTCGGACGTCCCCGGACGTCCCCGGAGGCCCGACACTTCCCCCTCGAGTCGGAGGGCCTCGACCCTCGAGGGTCGGGGGCAAAATTCGGCAGGGATGGAGGGCAGGAGGGCGGGCCCAATCCTGCCGGGCGCAAGGCGGATCTTCTACGCGAAGTTCGGGGCCAGCCGCGGAGAGGCCGACGGCGACGGAGCAGGCCCTGCTCAGCGACGTCGTCGTCGTCGCCGCCGTCGTCGCCACGGCCCAGCGCGGCTGAGCTGGCCGTGGCGGCGCAGTGAGTTCCGAGCAGATCTCGTCCTGAAGGGGGAACGTCAGCTTAGCCAGGCTCGGTGATCCTGCATCGAGGACCCAGTAATTCTCCGAGGTTCGAGGTTCGAGCATCGATGTCGTCGTCCTCTTCGTCGTCTTGGCCGCCGCCATCGCCGCCACCGCCGCCGTCGGCGTCAGCGTCGTCGTCGTCCTCGTCCTCGTAGTCGCCGTCGTCGTCGTCTTCGTCGTCACCGTCGCTGTAGTCGTCGTCACAACCGTTCTCGCCCTCGTCCTCGTGCTCGTCCTCGTCGTCGTCAGGACAATCCGTTCAGAATCGGTCATCCGACCCCTCCCGCGGTCCAGGCCTGGCCGGTTGTTCGAGCTGCGTCCAGCCGGGGCGACGAAATTATCCAGGAGCCAAACATTTCCGATACGATGACCGTCATCGTCGTCGTTTTGGTCGTGGTCGTCGTCTTCGTCGCCGTTCTCGTCGTCGTCGTGGCGCGCAGAGGTCTCCATAGGTCCATAGGTCCTCTGAGGCCTGCGGAGGCTCAACATAACAGCGAGAAGCTCCCAATGATTTCGATGCATGTCGTCATCTTCGTCGTCGTCGTGGTGGTGGTCGTCGTCGCGCAGGTACCCGCAACTCCGACGCATTGATTTTTTCAACCCATTGACCCCAGAGGTCTCGACCCATCCAACGCTGATTTTTGTTGGTCCCCGACCCATGTTGGATGGTCCCAGAGCCCAAAAACGGCCCCCAGACGCCATCAATGGAAAATCCTGCGCATTGAAACAGATCACGGCCCAGGAAGTATGGGGAGCCGACGCTCAGGTATGCAGAGGCCTCTGGAGGGTTCCAGATGCCCAGAAAGGGTCAGAAGCGTAAAAGAAAACAACAACATATCCACGTCGTCGTCGTCGTCGCTGTCGCCGTCGCCGTCGTCCGACCAACATGCGCTCAAAAACAGTCGCCCAGACCCTCCTGGGGCCCCTCCTGGCAGGTGTTTTCGAGCCGCGTCCGGGCGCGCGCGACGACCCGCCACGACGACGTCGATGTCGGCAGCGTCGGCGGAGATCGCCGCAGGTCTCCAGAGGTCCCTGCAGGGCCTCCTGAGGTCCCTGCGGGGTCTCCGTGGGTATCCGAGGGCCTCCAGAAGCCTCCAAAAAGTCCTGGCGCCCCAGTGGCCAGGGGCATCCAAAATCCTGTTTCTTTTGGATCCTCGCCGCAGTCGTCGTCGTCGTCGTTGTCGTCGTCGTCGTCGTCCTCCTCCTCCTCCTCCTCCTCCTCCTCCTCCTCCTCCTCCTCCTCCTCCTCCTCCTCGTCACCGCACACGGAGGCGACACGGAGCGCGCCACTAAGGGCGCGATCACCACGCTGCTCGACGTCGCCGAGGGCTGCAGGGCGCGCAAGATCACCATCGGCCTCGGCCCCGAGGACGCGGGCTCGGCGGAGCTCGTGTGCTCGCTCCTCTACCTGGGATTCCAGGCGCAGCCCTCAGATCGACGATCCAGTTCTTGTCCTCAGGTTCGGCCTCTGGGAGGCCGTTTCGAGCCCCGGGATCGTCAGACACCGATTTGATGTGAGAAGCCAGCCAGGATGATCCAAGAATCGATGGTGACTGGACTTCGGAGCCCGAGGGTCGACGTGCAAAGCGTTCGGACGTTCCTGGCCCCCTCGGGACCTCCTCGTCGCCACGGCTGGGTCCGCCTCGAGGTCCTCGTCGGAACGCGCTTCGGGACGGGCCCGGGGGGGCCATCGCTGAGGCGGGCGGCCCAGACCGCCGACACCGCAAAAAGTCGCTGTGGCCGTCTGTGCCTTCCTCGTGCCGCCCTGGGACCGTCCGAAAAGGAGGAAATGGCCCGGGGGTGACAGGCAGGTCCCACGGGCGGACGGCAGCGGGAGAGGGGCGACCGACGGGAGGCCGAGAGGCGCCCTCCTGGGACGCGGGGTGGCCCTCCGGGGCCACCCGAGGGCGTCTAATGGGAGTGTGGTCTGCCCCCCCCCCCCCGTCGACTGCGTCCTTGCTAACGGCTCCCGAGGCTTCTGGAGGCCTCCAGAAGCTCCACAAGGGGCCCGAGAGACGGCATCGATTGTCCAATGCCCTACCCCCTCGAACCTCCCCGAACCACCTCGACTCCTCGGAGGAGGAGGTGGGCGGGAGGAGGGGCACTGATGCAGGCGGGCGGGGGCGGAGGTCGTCGACCGCCGCATGGAGCCCCAAGGGGGCACAGCTTGGGGTGCAAGCCAGGCCTCTGCTTACATCAAGCTGTTCGAGCCGCATCCTTCCTCAGATCTGGCGTCGTCAATTACTCACTGCGTGGAGCTCCCCATATGTGCATCTACTCGCATGGACCTGTCCGCCGTGAATGTCTATGCGCAAGAGCTTTCGAATATAAACGGGCTTCAGTTGTGGCGGTCTGGTCATGAATCTAACTGCGAATGAATTGGAGTGTGAATGAGCCTCAGTAGTACGAGCGCGTCTCTGCGCATGAGCCTGGGGCCTCCTGGGGCCTCCTGAAACCTACTGGGGCTTCCTGGGGCCTCCAGGAGCCTCTTGGGGCCTCCTGGGACCTCCCAGGGAGGCTTCGTGCCCCAGGAGAGGCCCAATCTATAGCAACCAACGTACATAAAAACATTGCGGATCGGAGCCACAGGAGAAGGGCAATCTATAGGAACACACGTAAAGCACCAAGGACTCGTGCCCCAGGAGAGGCCCAACATATAGGAACATAAGTAAAACATTTAGGATTGTGTTCACAGGAGAAGGACAATCTATAGAAACATACGTATAACGTCAAGGATTCGTGCTCCAGGTGAGGCCAAATCTATAGGAGCATACGTAAAACACATGGGATTGGAGCCATTCCTGTTGCCTTCTGAGGCCTCCTGCTCCTGGGGCCTCTCGGGGCCTCCTGTTGCCTTCGGAAGTCTCCTGGCGCTTCCTGGGGCCTCCTGGGGCCTCCTGTGGCTTCCTGAGGCCTCCTGGAGCTTCCTGGGGCCTCCTGGAGCCTCTTGGGACATCTTGTGGCCTCTTGAGTCTTTCTGTGGCCTCCTGATCCCACGAGTCTGGCCACCAAAACAGGCAAACCGAACGAGACATCCTCAAAATCTGGCCCACCTGGGGGTGAACATGAGCGTCTCGCTCGAGACATGCTTCAAATCTGCTCCGAAAGCGAAAGATGTTGGGACAGAAAACAAGCAAACCGCTTGAGACATTCCTACCAAACGGCCGCGAACGGGACCGTGTCATACCCCTCGGCGGCCCCCTTTAGGAGCGTGAAACTGAGCGCCTCGCTCGAGACATCCTCCAAATCTGCTCCGAAAGCGAAGGATGTTGGGACAGAAAACAAGCAAACCGCTTGAGACATCCCCACAAAACGGCCGCGAACGGGACCGTGTCATACCCCTCGGCGGCTCCCCTTAGGGGCGTGAAAATGAGCGCCTCGCTCGAGACATCCTCCAAATCTGTTCCGAAAGCGAAGGATGTTGGGACAGAAAATTACTCGACGCGGGGCTCCCCATATGTGCATCTCATTCTCTTGGTACGTCTTTCTCTTGATATCTGTCAATGAGCGCCTGTGTGCGAAGGCGAACCGCTCGCTCGAGATATTCCCACAGTCTGCAAGCATGAGTGCGACCAATAGCAAATCTGAGAACGACTGATTCTGAGTGTGAGTTAATCTGGGTGCGATTGAGCCTGGGTTTGAGTGGGTATGCGTGTGAGTAAATATGAGCGCGAGTGCGTCTGTGTGCGAGTGGGTCTGAGTATGGACGAATCTGAGTGTGAGCCAGTCTGTGATTGAGCGGATCGTAGCATGATGAGTCTGAGCATGAGTGAGTCTGGGCTTGAGTGGGTCTGAGTGTGAGAAAAAGTGTGTGTTAATGAATATGAGTGCGAGTGAGCCGAGTGCGATTGGGTATGGATGTGAGGCAGTCTGAGTGTGAGTCGGTCTGCGTTTGAGCGGACCGAAGGATGATGAGTCTGAGCAGGAGCGAGTCTGAGTATGAGTGGTTCTGAGCGTGAGTCTGAGTGTGAGTAAGTTTAAGTATGGACATGAGCGAGCCTAAGTGCGAGTGAGCCTGCGTGTGACTGAGTCTGAGTATGAGTGAGTATGAATGCAGAAGAGTGAAGGAGAGCGGAGAGCGAAGGAGAGTGAGGCGGACGCGTTTGAGTAAAACCTAAAGCTTTGGAACATCGAACCTCGATCGTCTGGCCCTGGCTACTCGAGTTGCCCACGTCCTCCTCCTCCTCCTCCTCCTCCTCCTCCTCCTCCTCCTCCTCATCATCATCATCATCAGCATCCCCTTCCTGCTTCTGCTCCTACCGTGTTCATGCTGTCCTCCTTCTCCTCCTCCTCCTCCTCCTCCTCCTCCTCGTCCTCTTCCTTCTCCTCCTCCTCGCTTCCTCCTTCTCTTCCTCCTCCTCCTCCTCCTCCTCCTCCTCCTCCTCCTCCTCCTCCTCCTTGGGAGTGCTGAAACCAGCAAATCGCCTGAGACATCCTCCCAAAACTGCTCCGAAAACGACAGATGCCCAGCATCATAACAGCCAAACCGCCTCAAACATCCCCGCAAACTGGGCGCGAACGTCCTCCAAATCTGCTCCGAAAGCGAAACATGTTGGGAGAGAAAATGGCCAAACCGCTTGAGACATCCCCAGAAAATCCCGCGAAAGGGGCCGAGTGAGATACCCCCCGCCGCCCCCCTTATTGAAACCAGCGAATCGCCTGAGACATCCTCCAGATCTGCTCCGAAAGCGAAACATGTTGGAAGAGAAAATGGCCAAACCGCCTGAGACATCCCCACAAAATCCCGCGAAAGGGGCCGAGTGCAACACCCCCCCGCCGCCCC
Source organism: Prorocentrum cordatum (assembly GCA_963575745.1). Classification (NCBI taxonomy): domain Eukaryota; class Dinophyceae; order Prorocentrales; family Prorocentraceae; genus Prorocentrum; species Prorocentrum cordatum. The sequence goes on from CAUYUJ010014205.1 coordinate 109,049, forward strand.
CCTTAGAGTGCTGAAACCAGCGAATCGCCTGAGACATCCTCCAAATCTGCTCCGAAAGCGAAACATGTTGGAAGAGAAAATGGCCAAACCGCCTGAGACATCCCCACAAAATCCCGCGAAAGGGGCCGAGTGCAACACCCCCCCGCCGCTCCCCTTAAGAGTGCTGAAGCCACAGAATCGCCTGAGACATCCTCAACATCAGTGTGTGTGAGTCATCCGATGAGTGGACCTGAGTGAGTGTAGTGAATGTATGAGTACAAGTACGAGTGAGTCTGAGTGATGAGTGAGTCTGAGTGATGAGTGAGTCTGAGTGATGAGTGAGTCGGAGAGATGAGTTGAAGTGGTGTTCTGTTCTCTCTCTGTTCCTCCGGCGCGGTCCGCCAATAACAAGAACCCCATACTTAGGATATGGGGAACAAGCAAATCGCTTGAGACATTCCTACCAAACGGCCGCGAACGGGACCGTGTCATACCCCTCGGCGGCTCCCCTTAGGGGCGTGAAAATGAGCGCCTCGCGCGAGACATCCTCCAAATCTGCTTCGACAACGAAAGATGCTGGGACAGAAAACAGGCAAACCGCTTGAGACATCCCCACAAAACGGCCGCGAACGGGACCGTGTCATACCCCTCGGCGGCTCCCCTTAGGGGTGCTGAAACCAGCGCCAAGCCTGAGACATCCTCACAATCTGCTGTGTGTAGAGTAAGTCTGAGTATGAGTAGGTCTGAATATGAGTAGGTCTGAGTATGAGTATGCCTGAGTATGAGTAGGTCTGAGTATGAGTAGGTCTGAGTATGAGCAAGTCTGTGTATGAGTAAGTCTGTGTATGAGTAAGTCTGGGTATGAGGAGGAGGAGGGAGGAGGAGGGAGGAGGAGAGGAAGGAGTAGGAGGCGTCCAAGTGATAACAAGAACCCCATCTTAGGATATGGGGAACAAATATAGAGAGGGCCAGTTTTCGCCGTTGGGAGCGTCTTGAGGCCCATTTCGGCGCCTGGGAACGTCAACGGAACACGAGGCGGGATGAAACACCCGCACCGGGGAGGTCGGCGAAGAGAGTCATCTACAGTCCAGGCGATGAAACATACACCATTCTGGCAGGAGGGGCCCTGGTTGTCGGGCCGTCCCTCAGGTCTCGGTCGGGGAATCTTTTCATGGCTGAGGCTCGCTGGGTCCAGAGGAGCCCCTTCGTGGGCGATTCATCGCTCCTCATGGTAGCACGATGATTGTAGAGCTGCAGATAAGGAGGCGTGCAGCCAGGCTTCCGTATACCGTACTTTCGAGCCGCGTGCCCCGTGGTGTCCGTTCGAGTTGCCAGTTCGAAACATAGTTTGGCCCAGGGCTTATGCATGTAGCTGCAAGAACTTCGGGGAAGGCGGCTTGATTCTGACTCCAGAAGAACCCTGGTTCGGAAACGTGACAAAAGCACGTTCTGTGGACGCTTGGAAGGGGGGGGCTTTAACCGTGGGGGGGGGGGGCCCTCTCCTGAATTGCAAGGGGGGGGTCGAACTGGCCCCCCCGAGCCCCCCCCCCAAGGAATTGTTGGGGGGGGTGCTCGAACCGGGGAAGGGCCCTCCCCTGCAACCGACGACGGCGAGCGCCAGCGCCAGCGCCAGCGCCGTCGGGCAGCGACGACAACGACGATGACGACGAGACAATCGAGCTTGATGCTTTCGAGGCTGGATCGAGCACCAGTAAGGTTTTCGAATTCCATTGGAGGCGGATCGAGCCCTAGTAGGTTTCAAGTAGAGCTTGATCTAGCTAGCTATACTAGGTTTTTGAGCTGGATCGAGCTTTAGTAGAGTTCAAATAGAGCTGGATCCAGCTACAGCGGGATTCTATGCGTTTTGGAGCGAGCCGGCTAGGATGTTATTAAAGTGGGGTCCAGCCAGCTGGAACAGGATTCCATTAGGGCTCGATCGAGCCGTAGTAGGATTCAAGAAGGGTTGGATCCAGGTGTAGTAGGATCTTATCAGAGTTGGATCGAGCCGGACTACGATGCTATCAAAGTTCGATGCAGCTATAGTGGGATTCTAGTAGAGCTTGATCGAGCACCAATCGGATTCTTTTACGGAGAGGGGATGGCCCCCCCCCCGGTTCGAACCCCACCCTCGCCTTTCCACAGGGGGTGTGGGGGCCGGTTCGAACCACCTTCCCTTTGGCGGGGGGCAAAAGAGAGCCGGTGAAAGAGGCCGCTGTCGGGGGTGGGGCCGGTTTGCCATTTTAAGAGCGTTCTTAATTTTTTCTGGGGGGGGTTAGGTGCCGATGTGTGCCAAATATTGTTCCGAGGCAAGCGTCCACGAAACGCGTTCTCTCGGAACGCGACATGTCAAGCTTTGTACAACGTAGATCAGCAGTAGCAGCAGCAGCAGCAGCAGCAGTGATATTCTGTATATCAACCGTCGTCTAGTCAGACACCTTTGATTAGCTTGTCTCCAGGAATCCGCTGGTTTGTTTTTCATTTGCTGCGACATCAACTCTTTCATTTGATGGCGCTTCCTTCCGAAGGGTGCCCGAGATAATCAGGAACTCTGCTCTACGTGGCGATGACGATCATCGTTTCAGGGAGGAGCAGGAGGGGCAAAGTTGGTGCGACGAAGGTGACGCATGGGTCTCCTCACACTTCTTGATGAGTCGCTTTCAGTCTGGTCCTTTGACAATTCTGCGTGTGGCACATGAAATATCGTAGCAAACAGTTACGTGATTCTTGACGCTTCACGTATCCACACCAGCCACTTCCGCTGCTAGTCTGCACCGCCCTCTGACGCCGCCCGACCTGTTCCTTGCCGCGGTCGCGATCAAAAATTATAGCCGGAGAGCAGTATCCCCAAACAGGGTTTTTAAACCCACTGCGGTTTCCAAGGTCGATCGCGTGCCCGTTCAGTGCGGCCAGAGGCGCAGCAGCGGGAGGCGGGATGAGGGAGGAGGGAAGAGGAGCCAGGCGGGAAGGGGAAGAGAGGGAGGCGGGAGAAGGAATGAGAAAGGTTGTGATTGGAGCCCGTGTGCTACGAAACGTCTCAGGCAGAACGGGCGAGACCATCTCGCGCGCAACATCTCCGAGCTTCGCATTGTGAGGATGGCTCGAGCGAAACGGGCCGGACCACCTGGCGAGCGACATCCTGGAGTTCAGTATTGGAAAGATGTCTCGAACGAAACGGGCCGGACAACCTCTCGCACACGTTCTGACAAGTCCACGTCACACTTGCTTCCCGCCAGGTCCTCTCCTGCATTTCCCTTCCTTCTCCCTCCTCCTCCTCGTCCTTCTCCTGCCTGCTCCCTCATCCACGTAATCCTCCTCCTCCCTTCCATCTCCTCCTCCTTCTCCTCCTCCTCCTCCTCCTCCTCATCCACCTCCTCCTTCTCCTCCTCCTCCTCCTCCTCCTCCACCTCCTCTTCATCCCGAACGGCATCTCGGAGTCCAAAGTTGCGAGGATGTCTCCAGCGTAACGGGCTGGACCACCTCGCGCGCGGCATCTCGGACCCCAGACATGCGACGATGTCTCGGGCGAAACGTGCCGCGAGGAAGTCTCAGGCGAAACGGGCCGGACCACCTCGAGCGCGGCGTCTCAAAGCTCCGAATTGCGGGGGCCTCTTGGGGCCTCCTGGGGACCTCCTGGGGCTTCCTCCTGGGCCTCCTGTGGCCTCCTGGGCCCCACCCGGGGCTTTCTGAAGCCTCTTGGGGCTCCCAGGGGATGTGTATTAACTTGACACGTTCTGATTGGGGGCCTCCTGGGGCCTTCTGGGAGCCTCCTGGGAATCTCCTGGAGGCCCCTGGGGACCCCTGGGGCCTACCCTGGGCGTCCTGCGGCCTCCTGAAGCTCTCTGGGGCCTCCTGGGGCTCCTAGGGTCCCAGAGGGGATATGTAACATGTGGTCTTCTGGGCCCACAGGCTGGACCACCTCTTGCGCGGCATCTGGGAGCTCAGAGTTGCGAGAATGTCTTGTGCGAAACGGGCCCGACCACCTTGCGCACGGCAGAGCTCAGAGTTGCGAAGATGTCTCAGGCGAGACACGCTGGACCACCTCGCGCAGGGCATCTCAGAGCTCAGAGTTGCGAGGATGTCTCAAGCGAAACGGGCTGGACCACGTCACGCGTGGCATCTCCGAGGTCAGAGTTGCGAGGATGTCTCAGGCGAAGCGGGCCGGACCACCTCGCGCACGGCATCTCAGAGCTCAGAGTTTCGAGGATGTCTAGGGCGAAACGGGCCGGACCACCTCTCGCGCGGCATCTCGGAGCCCAGAGTTGCGAGGATGTCTAAAGCGAAACGGGCCGGACCACCTCGCAAGCGTCATCTCGGAGCCCGGAGTTTCGAGGATGTCTCAGGCGAAACGGGCTGGACCACCTCTCGCACGGCACCTCGGGACCTCGAAGCTCAGAGTTTCGAGGATGTCTCAAGCGAAACGGCCCGGACCACCTCTCGCGCGGCGTCCCGGAGCGCAACTTTTTGAGGATGTCTCAGGCGAAACGGCCAATCCCGGCCAACTCAGAAACGAGAGTTGTGAGGATGTCTCAAGCGCAACGGCCCGGACTATCAGATTTTTGTGAGGATGTCTTTGCTCCCCCTTCCCTCGGCCGGAGTTAGCTTCTATCACAACAGCACCCCGTTCAGCAAGCTGTTTGGGGAAAAAGCGGTTGGAAGTCCGCGGGCTCCCGTCTCAAAAGAAACATAGTGACGTCGGATATCTGGGGAGGCCGTGAGGGGCGCCGAGGAAGTCATAAGCAAGAACCCTAACGAAAAAGCAGTCCCTGGGATAAGATCGAGAGGTCCGCGGACACACGTCTCGAAACATCTGGACGTCGGATGTCTGGGGATGGCGGAAGGCAAGGCGCGCATGGCGGATGCTGAGGCGGCAAAATGACGGAGACGGCGACGGGGAGGCGGAGGCAGAGGCACGGCAGCGAAAGGCGAGAGGCGTGAGGAGGAAGGAGGGAAGAGGAGGCAGGCGGGAGGCAAGATGAGGGAGGTGGGAGGAATGAGAGAGGTTTCAGGCAGAACGGGGCACACCATCTCGTGCGCAGCATCTCGAAGAACCCTGACGAAGAACCAGTCCTGGGGACGAGATCGAGAGGTCCGCGGGCGCACGTCTCGAAACAAAAATCGTGACGTCGGATGTCTGCGGAGGGCGGAAGGCAGGGCGCGCATGGCGGCATCTCGGAGCTTCGCATTGTGAGGATGGCTCGGGAGAAACGGGCTGGACCACCTCGCGTGCGGCATCTCGGAGCTCAGTATTGGAAGGATGCCCCAAGCGAAACGGGCCGTTCTACCTCTCGCTTCCCGTTGAGACCTCTCATGCAACTCCATTCCTCATCCCTCCTCGTCCTCCTCCTCCTCCTCCTCCTCGTCCTCCTCCTCCTCCTCCTCCTCCTCCTCATCATGCATGCTCCCTCCTCCTTCTTCTCCTCCTCCTCCGGCACGTTTTGAGACGTCGCTAAAATGAGTATACAAATCCTGTTTGGGGAACCTTGTCTCGGAGCTTAGAGTTGCGAGGATGTCCCAGGTCGCACCTGGTCGACGAGTAAGCTGTCGGCGGGGACGGGGAGGCGGAGGCAGAGGCGCAGCAGCGGGAGGCGGGAGGCGGGAGGAGGGAGGAGGGAAGAGGAGCCAGGCGGGAAGTGGGAAGAGGGAGGCGGGAGAAGGAATGAGACAGGTTGTGATTGGAGCCCCTGTGCTACGAAACGTCTCAGGCAGAACGGGCCAGACCATCTCGCGCGCAACATCTTCGAGCCTCGCATTGCGAGGATGGCTCAATCGAAACGGGCCGGACCACCTCGCGAGCGACATCTTGGAGCTCAGTATTGGAAGGATGTCTCAAACGAAACGGGCCGGACAATCTCTCGCACACGTTCTGACAAGTCCACGTCGCACTCGCTTCCCGTTAGGTCCTCTCCTGCAACTCCTTTCCTTCTCCCTCCTCCTCCTCCTCCCCCTCCTCCTGCCTGCTCCCTCATGCACATCATCCGCCTCCTCCTTCTCCCCTCCATCCTCCTCCTCCTCCTCCTCCTCCTCCTCCTCCTCCTCCTCCCTCCTCCTCCTCCTCCTCCTCCTCCACCTCCCTCCTCTTCATCCCGAACGGCATCTCGGAGCCTAGAGTTGCGAGGATGTCTCCAGCGTAACGGGCTGGACCACCTCGCGCGCGGCATCTCGGACCCCAGAGTTGCGACGATGTCTCGGGCGAAACGTGCTGCGAGGAAGTCTCAGGCGAAACGGGCCGGACCACCTCGAGCGCGGCGTCTCAGAGCTCCGAGTTGCGGGGGCCTCCTGGTGCCTCCTGGGGCCTCCTGGGGACCTCCTGGGGCTTCCTCCTGGGCCTCCTGTGGCCTCCTGAACTCCACCTGGGGTTTCCTGAAGCCTCTTGGGGCTCCCAGGGGGGATATCTAACCTGTGGCCGTTTGGGCCCCTCAAAATGGAGGGGGGGCACAAGAGCAGGAAAAATCAACGAATCGGCACCGGATGTGTATTAACTTGACACGTTCTGATTGGGGGCCTCCTGGGGCCTCCTGGGAGCCTCCTGGGAATCTGGGGACCCCTGGGGCCTGTCCTGGGCGTCCTGCGGCCTCCTGGAGCTCTCTGGGGCCTCCTGGGGCTCCCAGGGTCCCAGGGAGGATATGTAACATGTGGTCTTCTGGTCCCCCAGGCTGGACCACCTCTTGCGCAGCATCTGGGAGCTCAGAGTTGCGAGAATGTCTTGTGCGAAACAGGCCGGACCACCTTGCGCACGGCATCTCAGAGCTCAGAGTTGCGAGGATGTCTCAGGCGAGACGGGCCGGACCACCTCGCGCAGGGCATCTCAGAGCTCAGAAGTTCGAGGATGTCTCAGGCGGGCTCCCAGGGTCCCAGGGAGGATATGTAACACTTCTGGGCCCCCAGGCTGGACCCCCTCTCGCGCGGCATCTGGGAGCTCAGAGTTGCGAGAATGTCTTGCGCGAAAGAAACAGACCGGACCACCTTGCGCACGGCATCTCAGAGCTCAGAATTGCGAGGATGTCTCAGGCGAGACGGGCCGGACCACCTCGCGCAGGGCATCAGAGCTCAGAAGTTCGAGGATGTCTCAGGCACAACGGGCCGGACCACCTCTCGCGCGGCATCTCCGAGGTCAGAGTTTCGAGGATGTCTCAGGCGAAACGGGCCGGACCACCTCGCGCAAGGCATCTCAGAGCTGAGAGTTTCGAGGATGTCTCAGGCGAAACGGCCCGGACCACCTCTCGCACGGCACCTCGGGGCTCAGAGTTTCGAGGATGTCTCAAGCGAAACGGCCCGGACCACCTCTCGCGCGGCGTCCCGGAGCGCAACTTTTCGAGGATGTCTCAGGCGAAACGGCCAATCCCAGCCAACTCAGAAACGAGAGTTGTGCGGATGTCTCAGGCGAAACGGCCCGGACCATCAAATGGTTGTGAGGATGTCTCTGCTTCCCCTTCCCTCGGCCGGAGTTAGCTTTTATCACAACAGCACCCCGTTCAGCAAGCTGTTTGGGGAAAAAGTATCCACACCAGCCAATCCAGAAATGATGCTCAGGAGAGTTGCGGCGACCCGGGAAGTTTAGGAGCATGCAGTGGGACAGTGAGGGATGGGGGGGGGGGGCAGCCGTCAAACCGAAAATCGGGATCAACCTGAGCAGGCCAAGAAGTGAACCGGACGTGCTACCGCGGATCTTTGATTTTTGGAGCCTCTTGGCAGCTTGCTTGCGCCATCTTTTGACTCTCTCGGCCTCGGGGTCATTTTCGACTCCTTTGGGGCCCTCTTGGGGGGTCCCTTTGGGGCCATCTTCGAGGACATTGATGTAAAACGGGCGGCGTCAATTACTGCCCCTCCCGTCGGAAGCCTACAAGTCGACTCTTGGGGCCCTCGGTGGCCCCTCTCTGGGCTCTCTTGGGCCATGGGCCATCTTGAGGCCTCGCAAGCCCGCCGGAAGCGGAAAGGCCAGATTGCAACAAGAAGATGTGTTCAAGTCGTGGAAGGATGTTGTGTTTTCGGGAGGGTCAGAAGGGGGCTTCGTTGCCACTTGGAGCTGTTTAGGGACGGTTATGGCGAGCGCCTCTCGGAGGCATGGCGGAGGCTATCTTAAGCCATCGGATGCTATCTTGTAAGCCATCATGAGTTATCTGGGGCCATCTTGGGGCCGTATTGGACCATCTTGGACTCTCTACCCCCTCGCGGTGCCCCCTCTCCAGACCCAGGGAGGGGTAAGGGGAGAGGTGCACTTCTCCCCGAAGGAGAAGGAGGAGCTTAGAATATTCAACTCCTGAGATCACATACGCCCAGAGGGCTGGTGGGACCACCACGTTCAAGGTAACTGTTATATGCGCAAGTATCGGGCATGTCTCTAAGCATCAATACATAGCCGATCCGATTATGGTTGTAGGTCACCGCGATCGAAGCATATTCTTTGGAATCGTGCGATCAGATACTCACGCATTCTTTACTGCAGCCAAAGCTCAGGTTGTGCCATCCCGGAAGTCTCCATTGGTGGATACAGCGCTCTTGCTGGACTTCGACATTGGATGGCCAAGCCTCCCAGGTGCCCCATTCTCGTCCGAGAACGACTACACTTGCACAGCCACTTCCGAGTGTTCCACCTCCGCGGAGGAAGATGGCTTGGCGGACAACTTGACCGACAGCAGCTAGGTCCTTTGTTTTTCCCAACCCTCCTTGGTTAGGTATTCGTTTTGAATAAGGGACTGTGGTCTCCACCTTCCTTCCTCCCGCCTCCCTCCCTCCTCCTGCGTCCTGCTTCCTGCTTTATTCCCAACCCTCCTTGGTTGGGTATTCGCTTTGAATAGAGCACTGCTCGCGCGTCTCCTCCCGCCTCCCTCCTGCCTCCTGCCTGCCTCCTCCTGTCTTGCCTGCGGGGGGCTGCGATCTGTGAAACTGTCGCTACTTTTGAGGCCTGCTGGGGGGCCCAGCATAGTGACGCCACGCGCGGACCCAAATTAGACCTCGCCATCCCTGGGGGGCTGCGATCTGTGAAACCCTGCTGGGGGGCCCAGCACAGTGACGCCACGCGCGAACCCAAATTAGACCTCGCCATCCCTGGGGGGCTGCGATCTGTGAAACTGTCGCCACTTTCGAGGCCTGCTGGGGGGCCCAGCACAGTGACGCCACGCGCGGACCCAAATTAGACCTCGCCATCCCTGGGGGGCTGCGATCTGTGAAACTGTCGCCACTTTCGAGGCCTGCTGGGGGCCCAGCACAGTGACGCCACGCGCGGACCCAAATTAGACCTCGCCATCCCTGGGGGGCTGCGATCTGTGAAACTGTCGCCACTTTCGAGGCCTGCTGGGGGGCCCAGCACAGTGAGGCCACACGCAGACCCAAATTAGACCTCGCCATCCCTGGGGGGCTGCGATCTGTGAAACTGTCGCCACTTTCGAGGCCTGCTGGGGGGCCCAGCACAGTGACGCGCTACGCGGATCCACAATAGACCTCCGTATCCTTGGGCCGGAGGGGCTGCGGGTCAGGAGGAGGCGGCGGAGTCGGAGGAGGAGGAGGAGGCGAATGAGGAGCAGGACGTTCGCCGCTTGCCTGGGACGTTGTCGGCGTCGTCGCCGCCGTCGTCGTCATCGTCGTCGTCGTTGTTGCCGTCGGCGTCGTCATCGTCGTCGGCGTCGTCATTCTCGTCACCGCCGGCGAATGCTACGTCGTGCTTCTTCGAGACAATGGTGAGATTAGATACCGAATGCCTCATGAGTCCGCCCCGAAATATCCTTGCCCGAGTATCCCGCCCCTGCCTGACTGGGTCACGTACGTGCAGATTGCGGTGGCGGAGCGCCGCACCATATTGCTTCGCAGCGACGGCTCAGCCGCTGTTTGTGGCTGGGACCGATGCTGCGACGAAAACCTCATCCCCAGGCCCGTGGCTGGGACGGTTTACGTGCAAGTGTCCGCGAGCGAGTACCACTGCGTCTATCTCAGGGACAACGGCACCTTCGAGACGACTGGCTCGAAGGACAAGCGCCTGCGCGCGGCCCCTGATCTGCCGAGGGCCCTGTGGTATACACAAGTCGCCGCTGGAGACAGGGAGAGAGACGAGTGCCACACTACACTTTTGCGAAGTGATGAGGCCGTTCCAGCTCTCGGCGCAAACAGCAACGGCCAGTGCGACACTCCCACCTTGCATGCGGAGCTCTTTTACACGCAGGTCGCCGTTGCGGCGGGTCGAACTGCGATGATCAGAAACGACGGTGCCGCGGTGACGTGCGGCAGAGATAAGTGGGGCGGCGTGCACCGGGTGCCAGAACTGCCAGAAGGGCGTAGCTATGTGCAGGTGGCAGCAAGCGCCCATCACATTGTGCTGCTCACGAGCGATGGCACGGCGGTTGCAAGCGGCTGGAACACATGGGGGCAGTGTAACATCCCGGAGCTCCTGCGCGGGCTGACCTACACGAGCGTGTCCGCCGGCCGTTGGTGCTCGCTGCTCATGTGAAGCGACGGCGCCGCCGTGGCTTGCGGCGAATTGCGTGACACGAAAGGGAAGTTCCGCGTGGCAAGCCGTTGCATTCCGCCGCTGCGCATGGAGGTGACCTTGCATTCGGGATATCATGATAGCATTCATCTGCTGCGCCTCTGGGCCGTGTATGCCGGCGGATTGCTGAGCCTGGTGACGGAGTACAAAGAAGAATGCTGGAACAGACGTATCGACCCCAGTCTAGGGAATCCCTGAACTGCGCAATGTGATCTTGGCAGACGTCCAAGCAGGTGCACTAGGCCATGGGGGGGCGACGTAGTCTTGCCGACTGGAAGACTGATGAGCAGTGCGTCGACTCATGATGCAGCGGCTAGCGTTTGGGGCCTGCGTGCGAGGCGCGTGCGCGGCAAGCGCGCCCGCGCCGCCTGCTGGGGCGTCGAGTGAATGAAGAGCGAGGCCCCACGTGGCGCAAGCTCTTTTGCTGGATTTAAAATTCCGTTCTGTGCAGCTCTTGCATATTGCAGCGACTGCGGCGACAATTGGCATGCCTCAAAACATCGTCCCTCCCTTTCCTCCGACCTTCCTCTGTCGCCGCACTCGTGCTCTCCACGTCGTGTTGCTGCTGCCGCGTCAGCGGGGGCTCTTAGGGAGCCTGGCCAGTAGTAGTTCAATCACACGAGTCTGCGTTTATGCTGCATCAAATTGTTTGGAACCCGCTGGGTGAAGAGTTGCACCGCGTAAAAGATGCAAGCGCTTTGCACGTCATTTGCATGGGGCGAAACGGAAATAATCAGCTGGCTTTCCACGAGACGCCCTTCATGCCTCGTAAGTTGCTCTCAGCCCCTCGATCACATCATCCTCGAACCGTTATTGTTTCTGGGATTTCGCCGCAGACTCAAGTTAGACCTCGCCATCTCTCGGGGGCTGCGATATGAGATCCCCGCTTTCGAAGTGGCTAGGGGCGCTCAGGGATTGTAGCTAATCAGCTATATCTAGTCCATGTCCTGTAGCCAGTGTCCTGCGAGTCCCCCGAATTCCGTCTGCAGACATATGCAACCCTCGCTCCGTCATCCCCCCCCTTATAAAGTGCCCTAAGCTATTTGCGCCCCGCGTTTGCGCAGGGGTTGGGTACGTCGCCAGGGTAATTTGTTGACGCGGGCGCGGCTCGCCCCACGTAGCGGGCGCAGAGCAATAAATCTGCTCTGGAGGCAACCCGACTGCGCATCCCATGATTTCCAAGGGAGGCTGAGATGGCCCATGACTGCTCCACGGTTCGCCCGGCGCCTGCCTCGAGAGACCCTCGGCGACTTGCGCGCCGACTTCTCGAGGCGCCGCCCGAAGAGCGCGACGCCATCGCGTGCCCGAGCATCGAGTCCGATCCCCGCGCGGGGGCGACCTGGGAGTCAGGGGGGACTGGCGATAGCTCGAGCCGTCCGCGCAGGGAGTCAGGCAGGTCCAGGATGACGACGAATCGCTCCAGAGCGTCCCGGACCGCTCTCAGAGTGCTCTGGAGTCGGCCGCGGCACCCGAAGCATCCCCCCAGACCCGGCGGCTCAGAGATTTTCCCGACTTCTCTTCGTCCGAATCCGCCCCCATCCTGCCCTCGTCCCGAGCGGCGCACAGACGGGGCGGCAGTGGCTACTCCTCGTGCCCCCGCTTCCCAGGGGATCAAAAAGTCCCAAATCGGAGATCCGACCTCCAGTCGAGAGCCCCTCTTCCTCCTTCCTGGGATCGAGTGCGCTTCCTCCGGAACGGGGGCTCGACCTCCGCAGTTGAGGTTTTCGATCGTTTGGGCTGCCCCCCCCTCGCCTCCCAAGGCAGGGGGCGCGGCGCCGCCCGCTTCGTAGCCCGACCAAATGGGGGAATCTCGCGCTGGGGGGCCCGTCCGCGCCCTCGCCGCCGGCCAGTTGCATGGCCGCGTGTCCAAAGCCACCGCCGCTGCCGCTGCAGTTTGCAATCACGGGGGGTTCGCTGGGGGATCGCTCCTCACACCCCCTTCCCTCCTCGTAGCTGCCTCCCTTCCTCCCTCCTGCTCCTGTCCTCTCTTCCTCCCTCCTCCTCTCTTCTTCCCTTTCTCCCTCCTGATCCCTCCTGCCTCCTGCCCCCGCCTCTTTCCTTCTCCATTCCCTATCTCTCCCCCGCCCCTCCCTCTCTCTATCCTCCACCTCTTTAGTTACAAATGTTAGCCAGCACGCACCCCAAGCAGTGCGGCAACGAGGCGGCCACGGGCGGCGACGCGGCGAAACTTCGGCGGGTTCCCCAAATGGGTGGCCACGAGGCGGCAACGTCGCGAAACTTCGCAGGACCCACCAAGTGCACGAGGCGGCAATGAGGTGGCCACGGGCTGCAACATGGCGAAGCCTCGCCAGACCCACCCAGCGCACGAGGCGGCCACGAGGCGGGCGGCCACAGGCAGCAAAGTGTCGAATCTTCGCCGGACCCACGCAGCGCACGAGGAGGCCACGAGGCGGCCACGGGGGACAACATGCCGAAATTTCGCTGGATTCACCAGGCGCGCGGGGCGGCCACGAGGCGTCCACGTGGCGAAACCTCTCCGAACCCACCCAGCGCACAAGGCGGCAACGAGGCGGCAATGTGGAAAATGCTCGCCAGACCCAACCTGTTCTTGAGTGAGAGAAATAAGAACCCTACGTGCAAGCACGGCTTTGGGAAGAACTCCGCGTCGCAGACCCAGGCGTGGCGGGTGGGGCGTTTCGCTTGAGACTCCCCCACGGTTTATGATCTGGAAGCTTGGAATCCGAAGCAGCTTCACGCATGGAGGGGGGTTGTTTTTCAAATGTGGCTCCGTTTCACAGCTGGAGGCGGGCTGGTTTTTTCAATGTGGATCTCGCAATAGCGCCGCACGCACTCGTCTTAACAACTTGCAGCCGTTGCTGTATGGGGGGTCGTTTTCAAATTGTGGTTTTCGCATTTGCGCCGCGCGCATTCGTCTGAACAGTTTGCAAGAGCTTCACGGATGGTGGGCGGCTCATGTTCAGTATGCGGCTCTAGCTTCTGCGCCGCGCACATTCGTTGTACAAGTTTGCAACAGTTTCACAGATGGAGGGGGATTTAACTTGTGGCTCTCGCCCTAGCTCCGCGCACATTCGCCGTCAAATTGTGTGACCGTTTCACGGATGGAGGGGGGTCGTTTTCAAAATGTGGTATTCGCTTTAGCGTTGCGAACATTTGTCTTCTAAGTTTGCAACAGCTTCATGGATGAAGGGTGGTCGTTTTCAGACTGCGTTTCTCGCCCTGGCTGTAAAGGATTGCAGCGGGCTCACGGATGTAAAGTGGTTCGTGTTCAAAAGGTGGTTGCCGCCTTAGCACAGCACATCCGTTTTAAATGGCTGCCCTAGCTTCACGCATGAAGCGTGGTTCTTTTTTGAAATGCCTATTTTGCTTCAGCGCTGTGCGCATTCGTGTGGTAACGTATCGTTTAGCATGATGGAGGGCTTTTTCAACGTGGAGTTCTCTCCTGAGACTTCGCAGAGTTCAAGGGTCCGAAACTTCAACGCTCGTAGCGTTGCGCGAATCCATGGCGGCTCTGGTTCAAAATTGAGTTGCCGCTTGAGGATTCCTCGAAACTCATGACTGCAAGGGTAAATTACACGGATGAGGGGGCGGAGCTTCTTCGAAATGGGAATATTGTTGGGCATTCCGCTGGGTTGTATGATCATTGTTTGTTTTGTTTTCTGGATTACGCGCCAAACAGATGTAAGGTAGCTTGTTGTCAAAGTTGCCCTTTTCTTATAGTTGAAAGAAGGACTTGTGGGGGCGCATGAGGAGAGAACTTGGGACAGGAGGGTGACTTGCAGCACCTGTTTTGCATCTTTTGTTTGTTCGGATTCTCCTCCCCCTCTTCCTCCCCTGGGGGTCAGGAGGCTGCCTGACTGCATTGGAGACCCTAAAATCCTCGCGTCCCGAAAAAATCACGACTGAGGGTTTTTGGCCGTTTCTGGCCTGCGTGGACCCTTATCGACCGGGCCCCAGGGCCGTCAGAAAAATATTTATCGGATGAAGCGCTGGCCCTGGGGAAAAGGTCGGGATTTCAGGGAACCCCGCGCTGAAGATAATTCTTGACGCTTCGCGTATCCCCACCAATTCCGTAGCCCTCTGGCTCAAGCCGTCTCTGGGCCCTGGCTCCTCGGCCGGGTCTCCCAGCTCAAGGGGTCATCCCCTAGGAGTTTGCGGGCCGCGCGCTGCCCCCCGGGCCGCGCTCCGGCCATATCAAACTCCCTGGGTTTCGCCCTTGCGGCGCGGCGCGGCAGCCAGCCTGCAGGTCAGGCTTAGCATGGATGGGAACCCGATCGACGACGGATCTAGGATTCCTGGGAATTCCGCGGGTGACGATGCAAGTCCAGTCGACGGCCAGGGGACCTACGGACTGTCTGGTTCAAGACATCCTCCCCCAGGATCACAGGACACCATCCCGCCAGGGCAGCCGTCGCCCCTCGTTCCCTGGGACCCTCCGAGCACGGGTGGGCCGAACGCGTCCGCGGACCCCTTGATCGTTCCCGTCGATTTTGCATACACACGAGAACCATCGGCCTTCAGCCAGACGGGAGGAGGGGGTGCCACGGTTAGCGCCGCGAGACACACTGATATTGCGACCTTCAGTCGCTTCCCTGGGTTTGACAATGACAGTAACGACTCCTTCCCGCCGGACTTGTTTCCCTCCCTTACCCCGACACTTCCTCTGCCCCTGGCTGGGCGTCCAATTTCCTTCTCCCCTGGCGGTGAAGGGCAGAACTGGATCGCCCACGGCGATGCCAGGACCACGGGGGGCGCTGGCCCCACTCCTGATCAAGTGCATCCCCCGACGGACTCAGGCCCAGTCTGGCCGCGCAGGAGCTCCCGCCAGAGAGGCGCTCTCGGAGATCGCCCCGTTCCGGATGAAGAGCATCCCCCGAGAGACTCAGGCCCATTCTGGCCGCGCAGGAGCGACCGCCAGGGAGGCGCTCTCGACGATCGGCCCAGGAGCCTCACCGACGAGGGCGGGTGGCCTAGGGTTGAGGCCACCCAAGAGGGTGACCACGGTTACGACAGGAGGGGGGGCGGACAGACGCCTGCCCATGTCCCCGATCCGCATCTCATGGGCTTGCGCCTCCATTTCGCCGAGCGCCCCCCTTTGGACGCTTCAATGCCGAGAGAAGCAGCCTTCAGCTGCGAAGGAGCCAATCTTTTAACCGTGGAGGCTGGCGTCCCAGTCGCGCAGCCGACTCCCCCCGCGGACGTGAGCCGACGTCTAGACGGTTGTCGCCTTACGCCCGCCGCCCTCCCTGGATGCAGCAGTGTGGTACATGCAGAAGATGTGCCTTCAGCCCTTGGAGCGCCGTGCGAGACAGCATGTTTGGGGGGCCTGCAGCTCGGGATGCTTCAAACGGACTGGTGGGCGCCGACGGCGACGCGGCGACCAGTCAACTCCCTGGTCACTCCCGTAATCCCGAGGACCCCCGTCAGCCACCCGCCCCCCAGTCGGACAGTCGCAGACGGGGCGAGCCTTCAGCTCGGGATTCTCATGCGGGACGAGCCTTCAGCTCGAGGCTCCAAGGCGTATCGGGCAATCTCAGAAGTGACGAGCCTTCAGCTCGAGAACCAGAGACAGCGCCAGTAGGCGCCGAGAGCGCCGCAGAAGCTGCGACCACGAGTGGCGACGACACCGACCCTCCTGCCATCCCCGGTGAATCCACTCAGGGCCTCCCCCATCAGGTGGATCCCCAAGCCAGCGGCGGACGACCGACCGACCCCGCCGACGTAGTCATGGAGGAGACTGGCTCCACAACGGGGCCGTCCCAGAGGAGACACTTCGAGGACCGCGCGGCTGGCGCAGCCAGCGGTGCAAGCGGATCATTTGGCTGCCGCCATGACACCGCCGCTCCCCTCCCTGGGGACATGGGCACCGCTACAGCAGCAGCGCCCAGCTCCCACGCCGCTAACCTCGCCGACGGGACTGGCCTTCAGCCAGGAAGAAGCGAGCAGGAGACAGTTGGGTTGGGCGACAGGGGTTACAGAGCGGCACGTCCCGCTGATGTTGAAACGACCGACCGCGACCAACCTTCCCTGGGAACGACGTCGGCGTTGTCCGCGGGCCGACTCCGCACGCCCGATGCCAGCAGGGTTTCCGCAGACCCCGCCGGCGTGACAGGCTCCCTGGTCGATCTGATCGATCACATCGGACCCCCGATCGTCGTCGTGGGATCGCCCTGCGTCCCCCTTTCCTCGCCCACCCGCCCCCCATCCCATCCACTCCTCTCCCGACTCACCCCCTGGGCTAGAGCATCCAGACGGCCTTCTGGGCGGTAGTGGCCACGGCTGCGAAGACCCGCCCCAAGGACTGGACCGGGGACCCCTCATCAGGACTGCCAACGGTTCTCCATTCGTGTTGAGGCGCGCGGCTCCCAGAACGCCCGTTACGCCCGTCCCACTCCCCTACCCCTCTCCTGACCTAGCCCTGGAGGAGGAACTGCGGAGGGCAAACCAGGGCGCCCCCTCGGACGCCGAGGATGACACCAGCCAAGCCCATAGAGATAGGGGACAGTACGCAACCGACCTGCACGCTCGATGGATGAACGCCACTGGGCACACGAACGCAGACTGGGCAGCCAGTCGGGAGGCTGACGGACCCATGTGTGGGCCGCGCGTTGCTGACGCTAGGGTCACTGGCAGGGGAGGCACCATGAATGCCCTCCGTCGCCACCTAGCGCGTATCGATGGCCCCTGGCGTGAAATTCCCGATCGAGGGGCACCGAGGACACCACGTGAAACCAGGAACCTGGAGCTCCTCACGCACCACGCGTGGAGGGGGCACCGCCCTGGTCATCCAGGCATGCGGGTAGGCAGCCCCCTGCGTGCGGTTCCAACCGAAGCTCTCCTCCCTGGGCTCCGATCGCAACGAGCCACCTCGGCACCAACCCTCGCCATCTTGGACTTCGCCTGGCTAGTCTGGTCAGTCACGGGAGGAGACCACGAAGGACGCCTCGGGGGTACGCAACCAGACCCGACACAAATGCTAGCCTTCCGCTTCGCGAGTATCACCCATGACCCCAGTATAAGGAGGGAAAGACTGGACGCAGATGATCCCTCCGTGGCGGAAAGGCAACTAGCGCGTCTCGAGTACGCCGCCATGGCAACTGCAGCACACCACTGCGACATAGGTATGGAACTTCCGAATGGATACGACACAGACAGCATGCTCTCGCCCACCAGGTCTCCCGGTGACGCTGTGCCCTCGCACAGTAGCGGCCCTAACCGACCAGACGGCACCCAGGACCCCATGGACGACGAAACCAGGGCGTACGCACATAGAGTCCTAATCCATGAGCGCAGGCAAAACATAGTTCACTTTCCGGACCACGGGGATATCAGACAGTGGGCCATCAGGAGGGGCAACCTCGAGCGGGTTGGGGACGATGTGCACTCGAGACAACAAGCAGGTAGAGGCCCAGTACCATGGGCAGAGCCAGCCCTAACAGGAGTTAACGGCCAGCTCAATGGGCATCCCTGGGGTAGCGATCCAAGGTGGCGACAGAAATGACAACGCATGGCCCTGGTCCACCACAGCGCACCGCCTGCTGCTACAGGACTTCTTTTGCCCGACTCAACGGTGCGACTTCTGCGGGTCGTGGATGCTTCGAGACCCTACGGGCCGACGCTGCATCACCTGCCAGAGGTTGGCCAACCCGTGGAGCTATAACGGGGGCGAGCGGCAATCGGGCGACCCCCGCCAGGTTCACCCCAGCGCCGACACGGAACAGCCACTCAACAGGCACGCATTCGACCTTCTTGATAGCACCCTGCTACTACAGCTGGTCAGGACAGGCATGCGGCATGCCCCAATCGCAGTGCACCTCTACTCCCCAGCTCAACCGGGCCCCGCTGATTTCACCCCGACCTGGATCGTGGGCGAACTCCTGGGAGCCTGGAGACACATGGTGGCCCAAGCCTCCGGGTTGGCTGAGATCTTGGCCAACGACGGCACCATCAACAGGGCAGACTTTGGAGGCGAGTGGCAACTGCGCACAGCAGTGGTCTCCCTTGCCCTACTTTGCTCCGCGCCAGACTCCTGGGCCCTTAATGCCTGCCAAAAAATACGCCGCGTCCTTAGGACTTGCCCAGAGGGGCGATTGGACGGCTGGTTCCCGCCGCAGCTTTATCACGAATACCCGAACGCGCACCCACCACCGCACTGGAGGGGCCCCCCAATGAGCAGGCCAACCGCGACGATCACGATAGGACCGAACACTGTGGTAGACCTGGACGATCTGCGCTGGCTAAACACCACCATCGGCGGTGACCACGTGGACCGAGCAATAAGCGACACACGAAACGACGTGGACCTCGGCAGACGCTGGTGGCACACCAGAGACAGCCCATACTCCCAGGCAGCTGAGGTTATGAGAGGAGCGCTACAGGCTGCAGCACGCACCGACTGGCGCCCACTACATGCCCAAATTGGGCAGGGACCCCCCCTGGGAAACCTCGTTACAGACGCCGTCATCCGACGCCTAGAGTCAGACAGTGGTATCCGTGACCACGAACACGCGGAGCGAACCAGTGGCGGATGCGTCCCCATGGACGTGGGCGACCCCTGGCGCGGCGGAAGAAGCTCCACCAGCGGAGATGGAGGCAGAGAAACAGCCCTCCACAGACCTCCCCCCGATCCCGTGCAAGGCTTTTCCCCCGCTGAGCGGTCACAGCGAGAAGCGTTCGTCGACGAGGTACACCGAATCAGGAGGATGGTGGCCAGTAACTCCGTCACCCCAGGCATGCGGTGGAGCCGGATCCTGGTCCCCTTCATATGGGGCACCGCCACAGACAGGGGTCGTATCGTGCTCGAGCAGGCGTTTAGGTCCACCAATATCAATAACAATATCATCAACCAGGCAGCCACATGGTGGAGAGCGCGAGACGTCCTCTCATACAGGGACGCCCAGGTAGTCCTTGCGTCAGAGGCAGACACATCCTCCAGGGCCACTGGATCCACGCTTGAGGCACCCGAAGCGGGCAGCTACATTGCGCCACGGCTTCAGGAGTGGATGATGGAGCAACTAGACGCGAGTGGCTCCCTTCAGACAGCCATCTTGTCAGGGGATCGGCAGACAGTAGAAGCGGGAGCGAGGGTGCGAGCGGAGCAGGCCAGGACCGAGCAGAGAACGAATCCAAGGAACCAATGGCCTACGCAGGTAGGAAGGGCACGGCTCGGAACAGCGGCCGCGGCTGTGGAAGCTGCGAGCACAACCGCCCCCTGGCACGCGGACATGCGACAACTGCTCAATCGAGCGAATGTTGCTATCCCCCAGGGCAGACTACCACCAGGCAGCACGAGAGAAGAACATCTGGACAGACTCATCCGCACGCTAGACGCCAGACAGCGGGGCGAGGAGGGCGCAGGCAGGGGAACCATGCCCGCCCCCGAAGGAGGAACCTCCGTCAATGGCGACCAGGCGCAGTGCCTCGCTCAGAGCATGTTACTAGACCACAGAGCTAATGGGCAACCA
Source organism: Prorocentrum cordatum (assembly GCA_963575745.1). Classification (NCBI taxonomy): domain Eukaryota; class Dinophyceae; order Prorocentrales; family Prorocentraceae; genus Prorocentrum; species Prorocentrum cordatum. The sequence goes on from CAUYUJ010014205.1 coordinate 128,948, forward strand.
GGCTCCTGGATCTCCAAAGCCCTGTGGATCTGCCTGGCACCACACTACTTCCCCCTCCTGAGGCCAGTACTGATTGTGCGAGCGCTGGACTCCCGGCCTTACGACCTACTCTACCGGTGGATGACGAGAGCCGAGATGCACACGTCGGAAGACGTGGTTACCTGTCTCAGCAGGGAGGTGCCAGGAGCCAATCTGACGCCACATTCCGGGCTCAGTAACCTGCAAATCCAGGCCCTCATTAGTCACCTCGGCGAGGCGGCCTGTCTGACGCATCTCGACGCGAGCGTCTCCGCTAGAGCTCTCGAGAGTCTGGGAGACGGCCTTGCCCGGATCGGCCACCCCCCCGGAGACAATGCCAGACTTCCCCCAGAGAACATGGACGCTGTAGAGGTCCCCTCCTGGGACCTTGACGAAGGAACCCCCCTATGCATGATCTGCAGCGAAAATATTCGGGGCACTGCGGAAGTCCTGATGCCATGCGGCCATTTGTTCCATGCCGAGTGTCTGAGTCAGTGGAGGGTGAGTCAGCCGAGGCAGGCCCACACCTACGGAAGATGCTTCCCAGTAAACTGCCCCAACTGCCGCTCGAACGACAGGGGTAGCATCACCGTAAGACTGCCAGGACGAGTCTGCGACGCCGACGCCGCTGCCGTGGCGGTACCACCAGACCTGCTGCAACTACGGGACGGTGCCCTAGCCCCGCTGCAGCCGTTCCTGGGTCTACACGAGCTAGCCGAAGCGGTCAGGCATCTGGCCCCGGACCTGGACTGCCTATAGAGCGCAGACGCTATCGATTCGACGGCCCCACACATATGTCACGCTTGCGGACATGCGCAGAATCCACGAGCATGTGAGCGAGAGGAGGTCCACACAGGAGAGGGAGCAAGCCCCAATGGATGTGGACGGAGCCCCGCCCGACGGCGGAGCCGGCCCGGACCCTGATGATACGCAAAACAGCTCGCAAAGCCCTGGATCACTTCTGCCAGCAGGACCTCCCGGTCCCACCAGCAGGGCCGACAGGATACGACAAGCTCCGCGGATCACATGTGGAAGATGGGCCTTACTTCTCGGGCGGAATCCTCCCGAGGACGAACCCAGAAAGAGAGGGCCACTGCGGTTCCCCGTGAGCCTACTAACCACGGCGGTACGAGACATTGCAGCCGATCTGGTAGTCTCCAGAACTGCGTACGTTGGCGATCGAGTCGCCGATGAAACTGGGGTCACATTTGCCCTCGCTGGCCCCGACGCTTGGGAGCAGATCAAAGCCCCGGTCACGGAGCGCAGAGATCAGTCCCCTGGGAGCGCCGCCCCAACGATCTTCATGGTAGATGCGCAAGCTGCACAGATGGACGCCGCCCTGGCGGCAGCTTCTTCAGCGGGAGGTCCGTGCTGTGTCCTCACCCTGGCCACCGAGGGAGTGCCATCCCCTGGAGGGCCGGACCCCATCGAGCTCGCGACCCTGGCAAACGCGCAGTGGGGGTACAGAGCGACCAGCAAGATCACTCACCTCGTCCCGATTGGCTACCCCTATCGAACCGGCAAGCCCAGCCCGCCGATGCAGCAGTTGTTTGCGGCGCAATTCGACATAGCAGGTAGGGCACTTCGCACAATTCTGCCCCCGTCTATAGTCGCACACTGGGGAGGGAGATCTGGAGACACCTCCGACGCCCTACACGTATTAACCCGTGAGAGCGGCAACGACGGCGTCGTCGCGCAGATCATGCGGTGGAAGGAAGAGCAGAGACAATCCAGCAACGGTGCGATCACAGCCGAGTGGGTCACCACGAGAGTGCAGCTCCCCAGGGACGAATTGCTAAGGCACCAAGGACTCGAGATGCTCATCCACCATGTACTTCGCTGTCGGGCAGCGAGACCCATGACCGGAGATGACGGCCTACGTGCCCCCCTGGACAACCTACAGGCGGCAGCCCAAATTACCACGCTGGCCCACCCGACTGCGTGCATGTGGAGAACCCACGAGACGAGCGACTCAGTGCACATCCCTGTCCCTCCCAGAGCAGCATGCCTGGCGCACGCCATAGCTTCTGCGACAGCCGGGGCCATGGGGTACAGGGTGGGTATCTGTGGAACAGGACTACTCCTCCTAGTTACTCCCGGGAGGATCGCCGCCCCTGTCCTGAGGCACCTTCGCGATGAGCTCCCGCGTATATTTGGAGATGGATCCTCCTCACCAGCCCTGGAGCCACGCCGCATCCTCCTGGAAGGACCCTGGGACGACGGACCCTCCTTTGTTCGCCTCTCCGACCCCGAGGACGGCTTCCACCTGAGGTGGAACCTGGCCGACATGGGACAGATCGACACGGCCTGCTGACGTCTTGCAAGCCGTAGAGGCCACCACCGGACCCGACACCGTCGAGCAAGTCTCCACTGTGTACGCCTGGTTCCCCGACGTCCCGGACTATAGGTGCATGGCGCAAGTCGCATGCGCCTGGCGGCGGCAGACGCCATGGCAGCGGCCTTTGTTGGCACCAGCTGCATAGTGATCGGTGCCCAGACAGTCAGGATCTTCCCTGCGACGCCGAGCAGGGATCCTATGCACAGAGCGGCCGCCGTCTCCAGAGAACAGCAGGAGCACGTGGACGCCCTGGCCAGCACCTCCGCCCGACAAGCCCCCAGGCGCGCCATACAGCCCCAAATACTCGAAATCACCACGATGGATAGGCACGGCGCCCAGCTCGGAGAAGTACGCCTACGTAGTATGCGCCCAGATGATTGGCTCCCTGGGCACAGTACGCTTCGGCTCTATTCAGCGGCTGTGGGCTCGGCGAATGCGCAGATACTAACTCGACTCTGGCCACTACCAGACGGCCCGAACGGAACCTCACACCCAGCCAACACCAGGGCCGCCCCACCTGTCATCACAGACGACTGGCTACGAGACAACGCCAGGGCAATGAGCAGAACGCACCCAACACGCTACCCAGCGAGTACCTCGGAGAAGGCCTGCGGGACTACGAGACTGTCCTTCAGCCTGGGGAATACCTGCTCGCGGCAGTGGCTGCAGGGGGAGCAGTAGAGCTTACCACTAGCGGCGAGGCAGGCTTCCTCTTCACCTCAGTCCCTACCTGGGTGACGATACTCCTCCCCGCAGATGCAGACATTAGAGCAGCCGCAAGAGGTGCAGACAGACCACAAGCCAGGCTGAAGTTACAACTGGCCGCTGGTCCAATGCACGTCGCACGCCTGGACTCCACTCCCGCGGTGACCTTATCCCCCGCCTCCGTGGGATTGCAGGTCAACGTGCCTACTCAGCAACCTCTCCCCAGACGCACCACCGCCTCCCTTAACCCACTCCCTGGTCCAGCCAGGCCCACGCACTTCCCAGAGCTGGCCGGGGTCCTCGTGAGCACATGCAGACCCTCCCCGGGCGACCTGGTACGAGCAGACGAAAATGCCGTAGGAATCGCGCGAGGCATGTTGGGTAGGTTCGTTGCAGTTGTCCCTGAGCAATTGGTCCACGACATGGCCCGGGCCGTGCAGCGCCGGATCGCGCTCGAATTTCGCAGGCACTTGGAAGGCCGGCCCATGCAGAGGTACAACTTGGAAATGTTCGCTGCAATCTGGATCCTGCAGCTCGCCAACCCGAGAAACCTGGACCGTGACCACGTGTGGCAGCTCATCCGTGAGCTCGGAATCCGAGAGGAGGTCACAAGACAGCTCCCGTTCACACAATGGCTCGCGCCCGAACCCGACGCTACTTATTCGGCACACCAGCCGTGGCTCGAGGTCCCTGGATCTAGAGGCGCCGATGTGGACGCCGCTACTGCGCATCCCATCCCAGAAAATGTCATCAACGCCCTGGACGCCCTGATCAACAGGCTCTCAAACCTCCACTGGGAAGAGCGGCAACGCCACGATCCTGGTAGAGTGACTCGGGGGCGGAGAGAAGGCTCCCAGGCAGCCAGAACCACAGACGCGGGGGACAGGCCCGTCGACCCTCCAGGTGCTAACGAGCGCAGAAGCCGCAGCCGAGTCAACCCCGCGACCGACGCTGCAGGCGCGCAAGCCAGCGCCGAGAGACCGTCAGCCACCCCAGGCCTCGGTTCGACAGCGCACCCGGCAGGCCCAGAGATGGCGACAGCGCCAACAGAACAGACGGGTGCAGGCCTTATTGCGGGGTCCTAAGGCAGCCCTGCTACGGATGCGGGTGGGGCACAACCACAGACTGCGGTACCAGCGCCAGGCACGGGTGCGGCACCACCATCCCTGGGCAGCACGCCAGGAGGAGGCGGAGCGGTGGACAACGGCGAAGGCCGCGAGGACTACACCAGGCAAGGGCCCCCGCGGATGACCCCTGCGAATCCCGCGACACCCTGCGGGGGAACTACGCAGACCAGGGCCCCTGCAGATGAAGCGAGACGGAGCCCCGGGAGTGCAGACAACCCCGCGCCAACGGATGCCCCTGCCGCGCCAGCAGGAGAAAATGGGACGGGCACCGCAGGCAGTCCCGAGACCCACATTAACGCAGATCCCCCCAGGAGCGATCAGACCTCCCCAGCAGATGCGCGAGCCAACCTGGAGCAGCCCACAGCAGGAAACGAGAGGGCCGCGATACCAGACAGCGCCAGGGGCAGGCAATGCACACCAGAAGCCACCAGGGCAGCGGGCAGGGGGGGAGAGGGATCCTTGACAACCGCGCCTCCACGGGTCTCAACGGACCCGACACCAGCCCAGAGCAGAAGACCGCCTCCCGGCACGGTGGAAAGTTGCAGTAGCGACCCCCTGGGTCGAGGAGATACACCGAGAAACGGGCTTGAGCTCCCACCGTGCATGGAGGCGGCTTGGCGACGGGAGTACGAAGCAATGGCGCGCACGCTCAGGCAAGCACAATTGCAAGTCACAGACGGCACATGTAGTCCTCCCACCGCAGACGAATGGAACCGAGTGCTGAGCGCGATAGCTTGGGCCGCTGCAGTACCACAACTTGACAAAACTGTGCGGGACCTGCATGAAGACCTTGGCCTACCAATGCGAATTCCAGACGCCTTCAGCGCCTATTGGAACACCCATCCCCCCCCTGGGACGCGCAACCCCATGGGTAGGAGAATTCGCACACGCGTTGCGGCACTAACGGCAGACGCGGCCTGTGCCCAACTACGGCAGCTTGCTGGCAGCCCAGCGGGGCGCTCGGACAGCGTGCTGGCTCCCGAGGCCCCCTTCCAGGACCTTACACCTGCCATGCTTCGCACCATTTTGCGTGCGGGCGCCGGCCCTCCATTCTCCGACGACAGAGACCAGGTCTTAAGAGAGACGGTAGAGGCCTCCGCAAGGAACCTCCGCAGAAGCGGAAACACCGCCCGCCGCGCCAGCACGCCCAGACGCGCACGCGCACCGGCCGAAACTGGCGGGAGCACAGCAGAGACCGCTGCAGCCAGGCGTGGCCGAACCAGAAGCGCGGCCGGACCACGACTGCTTGGAGCTAGTGCTCAGCCACGCAGCACCGCTGCCGCCAGGGCGCACAGAAGCCCGTCCCGCCGAGCTCCCCGGGCCACGACCGAAGACACACGCAGGCAACACCAGCAGGGAAAGATCCACCAGACCAGGCACCAGGACACCCAATTCCAGGACCCTGGTCGATCTCTGGGAGCGCACCAGCCCTTGAGCGGGCGATGGCACCCCTCCCGCCGTCGCAGGCCGCGGCATCACAAGGCAAGCATCCAGGCCAGCAAGTGCAGAGGACGGCCAAACACGCAGAGCGCAGCCCCGACCAGCGGGGTTCACACCAGACGAGGCCACCGCAGCTCCCCAGCCTGCCGACGTACTCCAACAGGTATGGGAGCGCCACAGGGACGAACGGACCGGTCTCTCCCCAGTCGCCTCCGCAGACACTACGCTTGCTGCGTACCAAATTGCAGGTCTGGATAACACGCAGATCATCGGCACGCTCAGGACCCTTCAGCAGGACGGCATTGTTTCCCTCTGCCCCGCCGACGACGCCTGGGATATCTCGGGACACCTCAGGCTCCATACAAACGCCGGCCCTGGACAAGGCGACGACTGGACACTCGATTTCACTCAGCAGGCAAGAGCCCGAGTTGTAGACCCGAGACCGAACCCGCGTGCGGCCACAGGACCAAGCCTACACCTCGTCTCACTCTTCGATGGATGGGGACTGGCAAGACCTAGCGATCGGTGACCTCATGGCAAAAGTCGCCACGGTTCCACGCTTCAGATCCTCCGCCTTTGTCGAAATTAACGAAGAAGCCGCATCTCGAGTGGAGAGGCGCTGGGACCGCGACAACGCTACACGTTGTGATGGAGGCCCTCCGCACGAGAGGCTAGGAGTCGACGTCTGGGACCTGCTAAGGGGAGAGGAGGATCAGAATTCCTGGTCTAGCCACCTGAGAACCCTTGACCCTGGAAGCCTCCTGGTCATCATTGCCGGACTCCCATGTACAAACCTGTCTTCAGCAAGCCAACACGGAGGATTGGACGGACTTGCCGGCTCCCAGTCGGTGCACTTCTTCGTCGTGCCGCTCCTGTGGGGCATCGCGCGCAGGCTACGGCCGGACGTCCGCGAAAGCCCAGCCACGATGCAAGCGGCACACAAGCAGGCAATGTGTACGGCCCTGGGAGAGATACCGCTCGACTGGGCGGTACGCCTCGATGCTGCCTCCTCAGTGGCTAGCCCAAGAGACCGCCTCTGGCTCAGTAATTGTCCTCCCGCTGAAGATACCGTCACGCATCCCAGACTCCCGAGCCCCTGGGAAAAACGGTGGACATACCGACCAGACGGACGCATCCCCACTTGGACCCAGTCCAGAGCCCCGGCCAGTGCCCCGAAGCCATAGTCCCGAGCAGATACCAGACGCACCCATTGTGCCCTGTAAAGCGAAGACAGCAGCTACAGATGGCTCCTCCGCACTCTCGCCGACACCAGGAACGGCATCAAGAACATCCTCGCGGAGACGGGAGCCGAGCGATGCTTCCAGGGCTGCACTGAGGGGCTGGCTCTCGTCTGTCAAGGCAAAGAACGGGAGAGTCTAGCCAGCGAAGGAAAGGTCGAGGCTTGGGCAGGATGGCTGCTTGCGCACGGAAGAGAACATGGATTCCGGGTCCCATCCCCCGAAGAGCGGGCTCGAGCAGTGGGCCTCGGGTCCTACTACCGGTCCTTAGCCATCAGGGGGAGAATGCTCTACGACGCCGTTGGCATCCATTGCGACCCAAGGTGCCTCCAGCGTAGACTCGTTTCCTCCATCCTGGCATGGAGCAGGGACGAACCCATACCCGGACAGCAGCATGCTGCACCGACCGAGAGGCACGTGTGGACCGCCTGGAGACAGGCGCGCAGCTTCGCGGACAGAAACTGCCCTTGGGCACAGCTCGCCGAAAACCCCTTCCCAGACGACGTAGTACGAACCATGCTGCAGCAGCAGCATGTCCAGCCCGGGCTGCCGTTCCCCTAGACTCGCCTGAAGACCCAGGGTCGCTTTACCGCGCCCTCGGGTCTCCCCCGACCGCGAATCTCGTACCGGGGGCGAGAACTAGAGCATGCGGCAAGCTGCCAGCTCTTCCCTGGGTCGTGCCTTGGTACTGCACTGTAACTACACCGTCCGGCGGCCACGGTCCCTCTGGGCTTACCTACACGCTACCGCCTGGAACACCCCCACATGGGCGGACATGTGTGGGGATCGGTCCTTGCGGACCTTGGTGGACGCAATTGCTAACGCCATACAGTCCGGCACGCTCAAACTGGGCTGCTGGAACGTCAGATACCTCAAAAGTACGACAGCACACAAGAACATGATCAAGCACGCCTTTCTGACGCAGATGACCACCAACGGGAGAATTGGACTCATTCAGGAGACCCACTGGACTGAGCATGAAGCGGCCGTCTGGTCCACCATGTTCGACGCTCGCACGCTTATCGCATCGCCTGCCTACATAGTACCGGCCGGGGGCCGCGCCGGCGGGGTGGCAATCCTCATCCCGCACGGCACGGCGCTGGTTCGGTCTGAGGATCTTGTCCCTGGGTGCGCCGTTGCAGCCACGATCAGACGAGGTGAAAGCACCTACCGCCTGGTGTCGGTGTACCTCCCTCCGTCCACGAAGTCCGAAACCATAGATGCCATTCGTCAGGCCATCGAGAGATGGGATGACACCCCCACGTACTGGGGGGTGACATGAACATACAGGTTGACAACCCCAGAGAAGGCGAAACCGACGATGCTGCGGCCCTCACCGACCTGCTCGCGCAGACAGGATCGAGCGTCTGCCACTGCGACGGCCCCACTAGGGTTGACGCAGACAACGAGTCGCAAATCGGCATCGTCGCTTGCCCTTACCGACAGCTTGGGGCCTACGGAGTCAGGAAAGCATGGAAACCGTCAGTATCTGACCACGCCATCCTGTACCTGGAGCAACAGGGCGCCCCCAGAACCCGCAGAGACAACACCATACGGGCCGGTGACTTGCGCCTCCTGCCGGGCGAGGCGCATGCTGAACTAAGAGCCCTCTACACCTTCCTCAAGCGTATCTTCGGACTGCCCGACATCGACCTGACCGGACTCCTGCAACCTGCCGACTGGGTCCGTCCGGCGGCCCCTGGTCAATTCCCAGCAAGACACAGGGACAACGACGACGGTGAAGGAGAAAGAGAACAGGAGCCTTCAGCTCCACCTCTGGCCCCTCCCCTGGTGGACGATCACACCGTCCCCCTCGTTCCTGCCCTGCTCACTCTTGGTCGCCACGCCATGTCGGCGGCCATACAGGACTGGTGGAGGAAGTGGCGCAGGATCAAGACCAATCGCTCCCCAGGTACCCTGCTCGCTGCTGCGGCGAGATCCGAGTCCAGCACACGCCCAGTGGGGACACTCGCGGCCTGGCTTGCCGAGTACGAGTGGGACGGCAACGACCTGACCCCCCAGCAGGCCGCCTCCTGGTTGCGAAAGTGGGACAACGACACTGCTCAGAGACGGGCTGCTCGACTCACCCCCGTACAAAGGGGCCCTGGCGTCGAGCGCCCCGCTCTCGCCTCGCACTGCCGCACGGACCGAGAAATCTTCGTCAAAACGCACGCCATTCTCGGGGTGCGTGACACTGATGGGAGGTGGAAGGAACGCACGAAGGAAGTTGACGACGTCCTCTGGCGGAGCCGTAACCACATCTGGCAAACTGCTCCCCCCCTTCCCCCAGCTGCGGACCGAATCCTTGACGAGTACTTCCGGCACAAGGATCTTGGGCAGTTCCCGGACTCCCCCAACCCGCAGTGGGGCAGGATTGCCTCCCTCGTCTTGGGTCCAAGCGGCAGTGCTCCTGGGGTGGATGGAGATCCGTACGAACTGTACCACCCTGGGGCCCGTTTCGTTGCCTGCCTGCTCGCGCAGGCCTGGTACGCCGCTGACCTGAATCCAGATCTTATAGACCTGGTCCTAGGCCCTTCCATTGATTTGTTGGTCTGGATCGGCAAGAAGGCGGCCGCTGAGTTGCCCAACGACGTGCGACCCTTGCAACTCCCCACCTGCCTACGGAGACTGCACGGCGCGACCATTGCCGACCAGCTTGGCCCCGTGATCGAACCCAGACTCAGCCCTAATCAAGCGGCCAAGCGAGGGGGACAGTGTGGTCCCAACATCACATCTGCCACCAACCACCTTGCCCTGGACCCGGTGGCCGACACCGAACCCAGGCCATCGTGGACAGCCCTGCTGGGCGATCACCAAGAGGCCGTGGACCAGTACATACAGAGCGCCACAAGATCCCTGGGCCCAGCCCCCAGCACGACCGTCCTCTTCTGCGACCAGAACAAAGCTTTCGGGCGCATATCCCTGCAATGGATGGGGCAGCTGACGGATCGTTGGCAACTCCCCAGCTGGCTTCTTCACTCAGTGGACGCCCTGGTCAGCAGCAGGAGCGTGCGCACCTGCAAAGGGAAATGCAAGAGCAGGATAAGGAGGCTCCTCCGCTCCATCGGAATGGGGGGCACCGCCTCCCCGCTCCTCTGGCGCTTGGGCTATGGCCCTCTCATCTGCGCCCTTGCAAACATCACGGGGTCGGATGACCCGACGTACGTGGGCGACCTGGCCGCGCTACTAGGCGCCACAGCCCAAACATTCCGTGCTGGCATTGCGCTGCCGTGGCTTGCAAGGGCGGCCGGACTCCTGGTTGAAGCCCACAAGTGCAAGGGAATCGAGGCACCGCGCAGGGTCGACGTCAGGCAACTCCTGGCAACTGCCCCCGTGGACTTCACTGACAATGGCACCACGACGACGGTCGCGGGCCTTCCGGAGGCACTTATACTGGACATGATCAGACGGGTCGGAGGGCCGGACAGCGCCGCGTTGTACTCCCTGGAGCTGCCCCTGCAGGTGCAACTTCAAAACGGCGCTGGTTCCAGCCAGCAACCACGAGTGGTGGAGACGCGCCATGGACTACACCCCCTTCGGCTCGTCCGCTGTGCGGCCTCAGTGGCCCTCCCTCGGCGCCTGCGTCGTATCTCGGGCTGCCGAAGGAGAGACCTCACCGCCCAGGGGCACCATGACCCGAGGACAGCTCGATGCTCTCGTCGCGGGCACTTGGGGCAAACCGCTCCCCAAACTCCGGGACAGAGCCATGGCCCTGCACCTGGCCAACATGTCGCCTAACAAAACCGCCCTTGCCTGGAATGCCTATCTGATTGCGCTCATCCCCTACCCCTCGCATTACTCTCTCCCCGACACCGTTCATGAAAGGACGCTTCGTGCCCACCTTAGAGTCGCTCTCGGCCTGGCCTCGGCTTCCTGGATTCCCGACAACATTCTCACTGGCTTGGGCATCCGGTTCCAGGTCCCTGGCTGCCCCAAGTGCCCGGTCGCCACCTCGCGTGCGATCGCAGCCAGAGCCCACGTCCTGGACGACCTGTGGGGCCCGCCCCAGTCACGACAGAAGGCCGGGAGAAGGTGGAACAAACTCGCGAAATGGGCACGGGAATTTCCGCCCCGGCAAGAGCCCCTCAGACCCGGCTCCAAGGTTCTGACTGACTCCAGGGCAGCCGATTTATTCAATCGAGCGGTGAGAGATCCTCCTCGATTGCGGGCTCGCTACTTTCTACGTCGCGGCCTGGTCGCAGCTACATGGACACATCGTCAACAAATTGTTCACCGCAACCAGCGACGAGCGCAGATGGGCGCAGACAGATGGCGCGGAATGGTCTCTCCTGGGACACTGTGCATCCTTTACCGAGGCACACCACGTCCTCCGGCTTCTGGCCAACGGGCTACCCGGTTCTGCGCGACGGCGATTCGTGGCAGACAGGATCCCCCACCAGTGCAGCTGCGGCGGACCTGCCAAGAGAGTCTGGCTCACAGCCGGCCAGCGAGACGACGGACAGGCCTGGTGTGACACCTGCCTTAGGTCCTGAAGCGGTGAGGCCGTCCTCTGGCCTCTCCTAGACGACGACGCCCTCCCCGAAGACCTGCGCGCACTTGCTGCCGAACGAAGAAGGCACCATGCTAGCATTAGCGTCTCCATGCGGCAAGGACTCTACGGAGCCTGTCCACTCTGTGGCCTTGGAGAAGCCGCAACCGAGCACGTGTGGTGCTGGTGCCCCGCGGCTGCCCTTGCCTGGGAAAAAACCAGAGCCCCGGACCATCCCAGGGACCTGGCCGCGGCAATGTGCACCAGGGGACAACACCAGAGGCTAGTCTGCCGACTGTTGCACCAGATCTCCTTCAGGTACTGTGTGAACTTGGACTGCACCCCTATTGGCGCTGACGAAGCCGCCAGATTCATTGTCCAGGGTATCGCTGTCCCCGACTCCGACCTCCAGGACGACGACGAAGCTGATGATGACCTGCACGAAGGGCAGCCTCCCGTCGCCCCGGCAGACGAAACCGCAGTCTGGGCCCCTATGCTCGACCTCTGTGAGCTGTGCAACCCCCAAGGGCCGCACTTACGGCGCATCTGCGGTGCCGCCGGACCACATCTTGGCAGACAAGCACCACGCGCCGGAGGGGGAATCCGGCGCCTCCCTATCACCACGAGAGCCACACTTAGTGGTGACAGGCTAGCAGTCCTCCAAGCCGGCGACCCCAGAGCGGGCTGGATGCCCCCTGGGCGGGGCTGGTTCCCATGCCCCAGGACAGACAGGGACCCCAGTGCCCTCTGGACCAAAGCGTATTGCAGACTCTGTGACCAACACATCCTCGTGCTCAGAGCCGGCAGGGACATGGGCGTTGGCGAAGAAATCACAGTCAGAGACTCCCCGCTCCCCGCCGCCGACTCTGCCCAATCCTCTCTTCCCCGCCGCCGGAGTCGACCTCTGCGACTTGGACCAGGTCGCCCTGTTCGTTGATGCTCTCGAAAACCCCCCTCCTCCTCATCCCCCCTGATCGTTCCCGGTCCGACACACTAAGGTCACTACAGCCCGCAGCCTTCAGCTGCCTCCCTGGGTTACGACTGGACGCTCCCTGGGACCATGCCCAAGAACAACCAAGGCCCCACCCGACGTTGGCCTTCGTGCCTGCCACACTGTGAGGACGGACCGCCATTCAGATTGGGCACACGCGTTTTCCTTGCTCGGCACTGTCCCTGGATGCGTTGGGTTTTCTTTAACGGCGGGTGGCGCCACTGGTGCGAGATCTGCCAGGAGCCCGTGGTTGACACTCAACACATCCTAAGCGACAAGCACTACGACATGTCGCAAAAGCGCTACAGCGACGGGTGGCCAGACCCAAACACCTTTGTCACCTCTGGGAATCTGTGGAGCATGTGCAGTGGATCGACCTGGGACTCAAATCACCGTGTGCATATCGAGCGAAGGCCCTGGCCAGGCTGGAGGCCCGTCCAACCCTTGGTATCCCAAGACGGTGTACGCTCACTCCCTGGTCTCGTGATTCCAGAAGACGCACTGCACGTGCCCACCACCTACCCTCTCTGGGACGACGAACCGACGTACAACTGCCCTGGAGGCACCAGATCCGACCCAGAGCACTGAGGTCGCACCTGATGGACACACGAGAGGCTAGGCGGACGGGCGTCAGACAGCCCGACGTTGGCGGAGGGGCCAACGCGCTAGCAAAATCGTCCGTCGGATCACTGCCTGCCGCACCTGGGCAACCCGCAGCCGCCTCGAGTGGACCTTTGCCTCCGCCCCCGCCGCCCCACCCTCCGCCCGCCTGGGGCCAGCCCAGCCAGCAGCGAAGAGTGATACTGGCAAAGGAAGAAGATACATCACCAGCAGGCCCGTCGGAGCAGCAGCTGGACGATTCGTTGGCACTCCGAGCGGCCGCCAACGTACTTAGTCTCTACTCTGTGCCCCTGGACTCTCCGCACTCCCGAGTACACCCCAAGGCGGCGCTAGGGGACCTGCCCGAGGCCGTTCGGCTCCCCTCGCAGTGGCCCTACTCCCTCCAGGATCGTGGACAGACACTTCGGAGGATCGCCCGGGTAGAAAGCCAAGCGTCTGTCGAGACGGTGGACAACAGAAAAGACTCCACACGCGAAGACCTGGCCAGGAAAAGCAACTGCGCGCTCGGCGTCCGCGTCACCAGGATCGACGCCAACTCGGACTTGGACGACCTGGACACCTTCCGGTTACGCAACGCGCTGGAGCTTCCAGAGGGTAAGGAATTCTACCTACTGGAGTGGCCTTCTAAGAACAAAGTGGCATCCAGGACCCAGGAGGGAGACAAGGAAGGCAAAGAACTGTACATGTCTGTCACCGGCCCCACAGTCGACAAAATTGCTGACGTCACGATCTGGTGGCCCCCCTCCCTGGGCGGTGCCATTCACCCAAGAGACGCCCAAGTGCTCGGCCTCAGCCCGTCCACCAGGTACCCGTCCGACAGATGCACAGTGCTGTACAACAGTGGGAAGTGGGGGCCATTCCACGAAGACGAAACCAAGGCGAAACGCCCCCCAAACGATGATGTTCCCTGGTACCGAGTGGACGAGGCCCCCTCCGACATCCAGTTCTGGCGCCAGTGTTGGGCTCTCGACCAGATCTACTACCTCCGGCAGAATGCCGCGGATCTGTTCGCCCGCGCGCTGTCTCCCCTGACTTTCCTCTTAGCCTTCTTGCACGCCCCCCGGGCCGACCGACTTGCGGCCAACGACCTGCGGCGTACCAGCACAGTGGGCTCGAACCTGAGGGCCAGGGCCGCCGTCACCCTGGACTGCGACGTCCCCGACGCTGACCTCACTCAGGCTGTCCGATGCGGCCTCCTGCAGCAGGTGCCGCCGCTTCCCCTGGGTTTGACGGCCTTCTCCGACGATGAGATCTCGGACGCGACGGGGTCGGTCTTCCAGAGGGTGCGCCCCGCGCCAAGTCTGGCGACCTTCCGCGAAAGGGTTGACAAACACAAGCCAAACAACGACGCGATCAGGGCCCTTCAGGCCCTTGCATCACCACGCCGTACTGGTGCACGGTCCCCCCGGGACAGGCAAGACCACCTTTTCCGTCGCCTGCCTGGACATGTGGGGATGCTGCCTACGTCCGGGACAAGCTGTCGCGTTGGCAGCCGGTTCGAACACGGCGGTAGACCAGCCCGCCCTGGCAATGTCCGAAGCGCATCAGCAGCGTCGTCTCGATCCCGACACGGGGTTCCTTGGGAAATTCGTGCGCCTGGCAAGGAAGGAGCGTGTCAACGAGGGACTCGTGGACCTGACACCAGAGGGCCACTACAAGAACGCCCACGGAGAGTTCCCGTTCCAGGACGGGGACAAGAGCCCGGACTTCAAGCCCTACAAGGCTAGCCTGCTTCGAGATGCCAGGGTGATCATGTCCACACACGAGGCGGCCGAAGCCCTCGGACAGAAAGACAGTCCTCACATTGTCCTCCTGGTAATCGATGAAGCAGGGCAGGCCACTGAGCTTCATGCGCTCATGTCTATGGTAAACTTGATCAACAGCGGCGGAGCCCTGGTACTGGTGGGCGACCCGAATCAGTTGCCCCCTACGGTTCTCTCCAAGCTTGCCAACGACCTGGGACTCTGTGTCAGCATATTTGACAGGATGTTTCACGCACTCCGCGGCCAAGATACGGCTGTGTTCCACCTGTCGATCTGCTACCGCATGCATCCGCAGCTACTCGCCTTTCCGAACGCAGCCTGCTACGGCAAGAGTATGACGACTGTCATCATGGACCCGCTCAGGGACAGGCCCATCGTTGAAGGCATCCCATGGAGAGACATCACACCCTGGGAACCCGGGCGACTGACTGAACTGGCCAACCTCACCGGTTCCAACGTGGCCGACCTTCGCGCGACCCTCAAGCAGTTGGATTTTCCGCAAGACGGAGACAAGCACCGTTTCCTTCTGGTCGGCACACCCTCCTGGGAAGTAACGTCTAGCCTCCAGCCAGGCTACGCCAACCTCCCCGAAGCAGCGCAGGCCGTGGACATCGTGCGGGCACTCCTGCCCGAGCTCGAAAAAGGCACCACCGTCAGAATCGTCGTTGGCTACCAGCTCCAGACGGCCATCCTCACGGACGGCTGGCCTCAAGGCCCCCGCCACCTCTGCGGTGTCCTGCGGAATTCAAAGGGTGGCAAGAAGGGGAAATCAGGCAAGGGAAAAGGCAGTGTTGTTCGCGACGGACAAGACATCCCTGGCCCTGGAGCTGACCCCCAAGGGCACGTGGTGGACGATCACCGATGGGAGACCGTCTTTCGGGAGGACCATAACGCCCATACAGCCATCGGCGCTGCCTTCCCTGGACTCAGGCAGGTTGCGGGAAAGCACATGAAGAGTGGGGCCCTCAAGCTCACCACCATCGACTCCAGCCAGGGTGGTGAGGCAGACATCGTAGTCGTACTGACCACCAGGAGCAACGGGAAGCACAATTGGGGCTTTGTCGACGACGCCAAACGCCTGAACGTGGCAATCACTAGGGCCAAGCGGAATATCCTGATGTTGGGAGACGGGCGCATGTTCGCCAATGCCACCTGGTCCCAGCTGCGTGTGCTCTCTGAGTACGGGCGCTTGACCCGCCTCTGGGTCCGATTCGGGGGCGGCGCACCTGCTGGCCACAGGAGATCCCTGGTCATAGACGAGAGCTTTGACCCACTGCCCGACCTCGCCACCTGGGTACCGTCCCCCGTCGCCTGGAGCTGCGAAGCAAAGGGAGAGGACGGGCGAAATGAGCTCGATGCGGCCAAAAGGAAAGCCCGCGACGCCCAGGCGAGCGGCTTCGCCGAGCGCTACAACACTCCGCTGGCCGAGGACTTCGACTGGGACTCCCTGGGTCAGCTCATCTCGGCCGGCCTCAACGAGATCCTCTCGACGCCTGCCTTCCACGTGCTCATCTATCTGGTGGCGGGGCTACACCCGCACGAGTTCTCGCTGGCAGAAACACCGCGACAACCTGGCAGACTCGACCGCAAGGCTTGGTCGCACCTGGGTTTCCTGTTCGACATGTCCCTGGGTCTAGACGCGACCAATCTAGTCTACAACATGCTCTGGGCAGCCATTGTGTGGTCACTCGGCCTTGGCACTCCCTGGGAGGACGCAAACCACGCAGTGCACGACGACTCCCTTTCTCCGGTGCCGCACGTCAAGGGCCGGCGTGTAACACTCTGTGGTCGACGCCAGTGCACCCCCAAGGGGCTCTTTCGGCAGGTTCCCCAGGCGTGGAGTGCAGCAACCAAGGATTGCTGCAGACACAGGAAGCACCCTGGGATGGCTGGCCTACAGGAGATTCTCAGCGGCGCCCCCGACGACCCAAAGTGGGACCAGTTCCGGAAGGAAATTAAAGACACAGATGGCCTCCCCATGGAATCCAGCAAGACCCGGTCGCTCTTGGTCGTCATGATGTTAATGCTCCGCGAGCCACGAGTGTTCTTGTGGCCTTTCCCTCACGCAGAGCAGGCTGGGGATGTGATCGAAGCCATCCTGGGTTTCTGTGTCCCATGGCAAGAAGCACACCGAGGGTTCCGGCACGACTTCGCAAGAACCTGGGGACTCACGCTGGACGACCTGGCCGACCTCCACGGTCGCATCGAGGCAATCCTGCCCCACATCTCCAAGCTCGTAGCGGTGGCGCACCACCACCCGGACGCGCAGGCAGCTGGCTGCCCGCAGACCTGGAGTGAAATGGACCGGCAGGATTTTCAGCTGAAGGCGCCGATGCTCGTCCTCGAGAAGATCGTCCCAGCCGCCTCCCTGGCCCCCCTGGGTACGCACCGCTGCTCGGTGTGCGCGCTTCACGTCGCGCTCGCGGGCTCAGACGCCTCCCTGGGTGACGACGATCGGTGTGCTGGGCTCGCCTACATCGGCGGCGGATTCGCGCTATCCAACACCGACCTGAACGCCCCCTTGCCGTCCACCCCTGTCCCAGGCACCAAGCAGGACCCTCTACGCATTCCCGACGACAGGCTGACAGCCGAACAGAAAAACGGCAGGTTCAAGTGCGACAGGTGCGGTAAGGACCAGCTACGCTCCACAGAAGGCACGTGGATATCCGACGACACACGCCTGATGGTAGCACAGAACCGGCCCCAGGCCTACCTCGACGGTGCAAACATGGGGCGGCACTGCGAGATCTGCTGGATCCGACACCTGGAGGACCAGGGCATCCCAGCACCAACCGGCGCAACAGTAGCGGACAAGGTCAAGGAACACGAGCAGCAGAGGATCGGTGCCGCAAGCGACAAAAAGGCGGATGCCCTCCCCTCCCTGGGTCACCTCCCACTTGGCTTTGGATGCAGCCCCCAGGCGGACACGAGATCGCTGTCGGACCTCATCATGACGCCGACGGGCATGCAGATCCCTGAGCGCGCCAACACCACCATTCCCATCCTACGGGTCAGAGATGAGCGGTTCGGCTTCAAAGCTGCGGAGAACAAATTCTATTCCGCACGGTGCGACACATGCCCCCCAGGGGCACCGCTCCTCGTCTGGAGTCTGGAACACCGGAGCACCTCCCCTGGGCTGCTTCATATGGCAGCCAGCGGAGGGGGTAGGGGTTCCCGAACAAGCCGGGCTGCCTCCCATCGAGCGGCGAGCCATAGCCTGGTAGGAGCGCAACTGGAACGCCACTTGGCGCTGCCGACGCTGCCTGGTCCCCGTATGGAACATCGGTCCTGCAACCCTGGACCACATCCTTGATAGAGACTACAGGGCGCTGTACCCAGCCGAGGCCCCTGTCCTCCCAACGCTCAACAGCCAGATAGTAGCGGAGGTGCCAGTGGACATTTTCAGATCCCTTCCATGGATAGGCGCTGACGCCAAGGCCCAAGATCGCTTCGCCAAGGCTGGAGCGGCAAACCTGCCTGGGTCTAGCGCCTCGGGTGGAGCGGCCCCCGCGGCCGAGCAAGCCCCCAGGACTCTTGCACAGCTCATGGAACTCCTGCAAGAGCTGCCAGTCCCGCAGGGGCCGCTCCTGGACAGCAGGGGCGCCAACAACCCCACGCTGAGCCCAGACGACCCCAGGAGCGGATCGGGCAGCGGAGACGTGGTTGTTCAGCGACTCCCGGTGACCTACCTCGGGGACTTCCACCCTGGACTGGACTACACTTGGCGACAGTTCTGCCACGGCCATCGCGATGGCAGCATCCCAGAGCCTAAAAACGAAGAAGCCTCCTGGCCAGTCGAACGGTTGACGGAGTTTCTCAGGACGGCGTACGGCGAATGCATCTCGAATGATTGTTCCCCGCTCAACCAGCCCTGGGAAGGCAAACGGCTGGCCGCCGCGCGGGTCGCCCCCCACCTCACCAACGGCGAGAAGCACAAGGAGTCCTGGGAGAAGCACCCCTTGGCCCTCGCCCCGGCGAGTGGCTTCAACCCCGTCAGACACGAGATGGGCACGCTGACGAGTTTCCTACTCAGCCTCAGCGCCGACGCCCTGGCCTCGGCAACCATCACCTCCCTTGCCGAGTCGCACGTGCAGACAATGAGTGAGGACAGACCAAACACCTCTACTGCGGCAGGTGCAGACAACCCCTTGGGTACGAAAGACGACGACACGCGTCTTGGCAACCCGAATGTGCCTGACCACGCGGCCAAAGACGAGGACGGTGAAGACGAAATCCCTCCTACTGAAAAAGCGGATTCAGCCGACTATGGATACCCCCAAGAGTCTCCTCCTCCTGGATCCTGTACGGGCTCGGCCACGGAGGTCGACGACGATGGCCCCGGCGACAAGGCGCCTCAGCAGAGCCCAACGGCAGACAGCATGGAACCCAGCTCCGACCGCGACCCGATAGCCGCCTGGGGTGGCCCAGCCAACACCGACCAAAATACCAGTGGGACCAAGGGACCAGATCACGACGAAGTTGCCCGCGACAGGGGTGATGCGCAGGGTCGTCGTCCCCCACTACGTAACCCACAGGCATCTGGCCATAGCCTTGCCTACTCTCGATCAGCGGAGCGACACACACTCAACCAGCTGACCGACGCCCATGGAGGCCCCATCTACAAGGCCTGGTTGGGCTCCGTGGACTTGGAGCGCCGCGGAGAGCCACCCGCCAAGCGCATCACCAGACACCAAACGGAGTTGGGTGGAGTATTCTGTGCTCTGTGGACGGCCTGCACACAAGGCATTCGGCTCCCGGGGTCCAGGGAACCCAAGTCAGACCCGAGGCTGCACTCGGACGCGACCATCAACAAGTTTTTGGATGACTGGAAGGGTTGCGGATACAACGCCTACTTGATGGACAGGAGGTTCAACTTCCGCATCGATTGGGCAACAGTGCGGGCCGAATACCTGCGCCACACCTGGCCCGACGGCACGGGCAAGGGCAACCACCAGCAGAGCAGCTGGCGCGAGCGGGCGACTAGCTCCTGGAATGCCTGGGACACCTTGCAGAGTGACTGGAGCGCTGGCTGGCACGACGACCGTTGGCAGTCAGGAGGCATGCGCGGTGGAGGCAGGCCCGACGAACGTGGGGAAAAAAGGCAACGATGGGGCGACTGAGCTCCCCTCCCACCCATCCCATCACCTAGAGGGACAGGTATATCGACCGTGCTTCACACTTCGCGCAGCCTTCAGCTGCCTCCCGGTGCTCTCTCAACCCGTGTGGCAGCCGTGCTGCCTCCCTCCCTGGACACGCACTTCCTGCCTTTGGACCCAAGTGTGTCGACCATCAATACCATCTGCATTGCAGCGCGGGGGAGTGCTGCGTGCAGACCCTAGTTGGCCCCTGGCCCCGCTGTAGCTGTTCTCACTTCTGGCCCGGGCGGATCCGTCCCCGGCCGCGCGGCTTCGTGACCGACGGAAGTGCTCCGCCACGTCTCAGTCCTGAGTCGCGCTCATAATCCCTGGGTTTCTCTCTCAAGAACAGCAGCCTTCAGCTGCTCCTCAGACAACAGACCCGTTTGGCGGCATCCCGCCGCCCTCCCTGGTACGTGCACTTCCGGACCCAAGTGTGTGTGCCAGCAATACCGTCTGCATTGCAACACCACGTGTTGCGCGTGGACATAGTGGCCCCAGGCCCCGCTGTAGCTGTTTTCACCTTGCCGGGTTCGCCCCGGCCCGCGGCTCTGCGTCCGACGCAATGATGGCTTCGCCTCGTCACACCAGAACCGCGCTTTTACTCCCTGGGTTCCCCCAAGATACTTCGGCCTTCAGCCGCGCTTCTCCGCCTTCCCTGGGAGCGACCCTGGGCTTGGACTCATCGCCAGTGGGTCTTAACGTTGTTCAGACGGTCTTGTGGCGTGGGTCGCCCCGCTGCGCCGGCGGAATGCCCACCCGGTCCGCTGAGGCCGTACTCTGACTGAGTCGCAGGCGTGCTTCGTACATGACTTCACAGTCTTGCAGCGGTTGGCCCAGGCGTGCTACCCCAGTGGCTAGTGGTGCACCGCTCGCCGCGAGGGTCTGTGCGCACTGACGTCACCCCATCGTCGCTCCCACGCTCAACCTGGTTGAGCGGCCACTCCCTGGGCTTCTTCGTGACTACGGATTGCCTGTGCTGCAGTGGGTATGCGGCAGCACAGCTTTCTCTGAGCGCTTTTCCTCTTACTGGCCCCTCAGCGTGGATGGGGAGCCGCTCTTTGTTATGTCACTTAGTTGCTTCCTGGCACACGCCCCGTCACCCTCGTTTGGCCGACGTGTCTCTCGCCAAGGTCGGGAGCAGGTGTACCCCTGCACTGCGTCACATCATGTCGTTGATCTCTCGCGTGCAGACGCATCCCTCCGCAGTTGTTCTGAGGTTGATACCGGTTGTCAATGACTTTAGGCGTACCCTCTCAGCCGCTGGATGCGTTCTCTGAAGCTGCGACGGTTCGCTGGCGCTGTCAGAGACCCTTCTCCCTGCTGGACGACGTCGGCTCCTTTGCCTACGGTCTCGCCCATGCCCGACAGACACCCTGGGCTCTCTGACACCCTTCATGCACGGAGACTGATCCCCACTACCTTGTGATTCTCGGACCGACGCGATCCATGACTGGGGATGTGCGTCGCGCCATTTTGGCAGCGTCCGCCCTGCTTCCTGGGTGGCTGTTTCCCTTCAGACTCCCTGGGCCGCAGTTTGCACCGCCGCCTGATCCGCGGCCCCCGCGCGCGCTCGGCTAATTCGTCACGGCCGCAGCCCGACCGTGACTCGCCGCCGCTGGCGCTTCCGCCTGCGGCTGTAAAAAAATACCCCCACCAACGTGCGCGGACTTCCTGGAAGCATGGACCAACGCCAGCCATGATGCATATCGGATGGACCGACAACTCAGGCTCGGCGTAGATTGGGTCGCAGTTAGGGACAAGCACATGAATTCCGTGCGGTACGACGCTCACGCACACGCCCCGCGCGAGCAGGGCAGCCGCGACAAGCCTGCCCCCTGGACTGCCGAGAGCCGAGCAGTCGTGCCTGCAGCTGCGCAGGACCCCTGGGCTGGAGCCATTGGTACTGCCACCCCGAGCCAGTGGCAAGGCTGGCAAGAGTGGACCTCGTGGGAGCGGCGAGATACCCCATGGACGGACTCCGACTGGAAAGGCAGGGGCAAACGATACTCCCCAAGAGAGGACGACCGCGACTCGGACAAGCGGGCCCGCTGGTGGGTTAAGAGTGACTCCGACACCCAAGGCTGACGTGCTCCCGACACGGCCTACCTCAACGTCCATAGCAGGGACCTGCCCATGGACACCTGTTCCCCCCACCTCCAGCCACCCGTTGCCCCGAAGGGGCTTGTTTCACTTCGCTGCGCCCGGCTCAGGCCGTAATACCCGGGGCCACCCTCCGCTGGGGCGAAGGCCCACCCCCATATCTCACCCACGGCGCAGCTTTGCTAGACAGCCCACGCTGGATAAGCGGACCACCATCCATCTTTTCGGGCCTGACATTGGGGGGCCCCCCCACCTGCACCCGACATCTCACCCTCACTGGCACGGCGGGGCCCGCCTGGCTCGCGCAAGCAGGCCCCCCTGGCTTCCAGACTTTGCTGTCCGATGACGACAGCCGGCTCGCGTGCCATGGGCAGGAGGTGGGCCACGGCATCCCCCCCGCCTGCCTGGCGGCGAGCTCGACCTAGCTAGGTCGCAGTTTTGCGACACCGCAGGCGCATGAACATCAGCGGCGGTTAGCTGCGACTCTGGAGGAACCAACGCCCACCGTCCCCGCAGAGGTGCCAGTCTCCGCGTTGGCAGACCAGCATTCGGCGTGGCAGGATGTCCACTCTGGACCACACCATCGGACTGCACCAACACCGGGCGAAGGACCTATCACTCGTTACTATTTGCACTTTAGCGGCGGTTAGCTGCGACCCTGGAGGACTCTCGAGAATGGCGGCCGCGTCCCTTGACAGACAGATCTGGGGCCCGTTCGAGGGGCGTTGAGGTGCTACTCCTCGCCTCTCCCCTCGGGCCCCTCTCGGGTCGGGCGGGTGTCCCCCGCCCTTGGCCCTCGGGGCTCGCTTCCTGGCGCTTCTCTCACCGGGCGCCCCCCTTGGTGGCCCCCTGTGGGAGCGGTCGGTCGCGTCTACCCCCCCCTCCCGTCGGGCCTTCTACTGGCGGGGGTTCGCCAGGCGTGCCGACTGACGCCGTTGGCTTCGTCCCCCCTCCCCAGGACCGCCCTGGACCCCCGCTGTTTGTGGTAAGTTTCCTCACTTCCAGCGCGCGACCCTGGAGGCCCACGCGGCGCGTGGTTGACGGCGACCCTGGAGTCCCGCGGGGAAGGGCGGAAGCGGCGGACATGGTCGGCCCACGGTGGCCGTCGGCCCTCGCGGCTGCTACAGCGCAGCTTCCCCCAGGTCGCCCCACCCAATTGCAATGGTTCTCCCACTTGCTTGGACACGCGCCACGCACCGCACCTGGAGTTACAGCCAGCTTCGTGTACTTGGAGGATAAGGCCGTCCCTCGGTCCCTCGGTGGCCTTTGGCGTACTTCAGGCGGCAGCTGCCTCGCCCCCTGTGCAGCACCCCCCTGGATCCCTTTGCCTCGCTGGCGATGCTCACCCGCCCGCCTGGCCTTCTCCTCTAGCCCATTTGGCCTGTCGCTGTGCCGTTGTCGACGGGGCCGGCTCGCGGTCGTCCGTGCCCCCCACGTGCACTGTCTGGTGGACTTTTGGGTGCTGTGACCGCAACGGAGTGGTTCAGCCTTTCGCAGCCGCAGCAGCACCCCGGGCTCATCCCCCCTCTTCCGGCAAGTCGCGTCGTTCCACGTTCCTCGGCAGCTCAGCTCCCCTAGCCAGCACACGTCGTTGGGACGGATTGAGCCTGGCGCCCCACTGGCGACTCGCTCATCGGGCTTCGCGCCTGCCCCCACCCAGTTTGACGGACACGTTTGCCCCGGTACACGTCATGTCGCTGCGTGGGTCATGCCTCGCGGCAGGCAACGAATTTCTTTACATTTCGTCAGACTGCACATGCCCGAGCTTCCCAGGATGTCCCTTGCCGTCAGCTTCCCGCTCAGCCCCGCGGCTGCTTTGTGAGTGGGCCGGCCGGCTAGCGGCGCGTCTTGTAGCTGATTAGGCTTGCCCGTCGGCCCGGACACCCTGTTCGCCGCGTGCGCTCTTCGCTCGTGGCCGCGACCGAAAAAGTATCCCCACCAGCCCATCCAGAATTGATTGCCAGTTTTCTTGAGGCTTCTTTGGAGGCTATCTTGAGCCATGCTCGGCTAGAGGCTGTCGGATGCTATCTTGAGCCGTGCTCGGCTATCGTGGGCCATCTTGAGGCTGTCTTGAGGCCTTGAGGCAATTTCCTTTTTGCTTGGGGCATGACGGGCGTCATGGCCCCCGCTCCCCCCCCCCTATGACGTAACGTTCCCCCCCCCAGTGCGCTCCGGGCACTGCCGCCGTGCGCATTGGGATCCGCGTAGGTGTCCGCGTAGGAATCCGCCCGCAGGCGTCGTCGTCGTCGTCGTCGTCGTCGTCGTCGTCGTCGTCGTTCGCCGTCGTCGCTCGTGGTTCGTCGCTCCTCCCTCATCGTCGTCGTGCGCGCGGACGCACGCGGCTGGAGCCTGTTTTTTAAGTACGGGCCGATGACGGCAATCATCTGGGGGGGAAGGGGGTCGATGACGTCACGTTTTCGCGCCGGCGGCGTTTGTGAATGGTTAGGAATGACGGAGGACGGGTAGCACGAACATGTAGGTGGCGATATGCACCACAACGCCCGTGTACATCTCAGTGCCCGCGTGCACCACAGCGCCTGTGTACACCACGCCGCCGATGTACACCACAGCAGCCGCGCGCAACACAGCGTCAGTTTGTGCCACCGTGCCTGCGGGCACAGCAGCTCCTGTGTACACCACAACGCCTCCGTACACCACATCAGCCGTGCGCAACACAGCACCAGTGTACACCACAATGCCTGCGTGCATTGCAGTGCCTGTGTACGCCACGGCGCCTGCGTGCACCACATCAGCCGTGTGCAACACAGCACCATTGTTGTGTATAGAATTTCAGAAGGAATCTCTCTCTGTGACAGAATGGAGCGCGTGTGGATTCCAAAAAAAACAATCGAAAACAAATCTTCATGGACAAAGGAGCGCCGCTGGAATCTACGAGTCCCCCCGAGTCCGCCCGCATCACCCTGACTCCCATTTGCGTCCAGGAGGCTCCAGCTAAACTGGCCGTCCGAGAACCAAGTGGACCGATTCAATTGACCATTCTGCGGTGCACGCTGAGATGCGCACGTGCGTTGTAACGCCAAGCCGCACGACAGGGGGTAAGAAGGAGGAAGAGGAGGACGAGGAGGAGGAGGTGGAGGAGGAGGGGAGGAGGAGAAAAAAACGTCGCATTCGATTATCAGAACTTTCCTGGCGTGGCGTTTAGTTGTCCGCATCAGATCCTGACGTACATGCTCCTTCTACCTGTCCAATGCACGCAGGCATTGTGGTGTACACCAGCGCTGCGTTGCACGCGGATGCTGTGGTGTAGACAGGCGCTGTGACGTGCACGGGCGTCGCGGTGCACGCAAGCACTGTGGTGTATACAGGCGTTGTTTTGCACATGGCTGCTGCGGTGTATGTACACCTGCGCTGTAGTGTTCCCAAGTATTGTGGTATACGCGGGCGGTGCGTTGCACACGGCTGTTGCGGTGTACGCAGGCGCTGTGGTGCACACGCGCGGTGCGGTGCACGCGAGCGTTGTGGTGTACACAGGCGCAATGGGCAGATCGCCACTTACATGGTGCTCGCGTCGTCGTCGTCGCTCGTCGCTCGTCGCTCGTCGCGTCGTGCGCGCGGGCGCGGCTGTGGTGCCGGAACCACACGGCGGGGGGGGGGGGGCGTCACGTCATACCCCCCCCCGCCCTCCCCCCCCCCCCCATGACGCCCGTCATCGCCGAACATAAAGAAACGCCTTCCTTCTTGGGGCCCTCTTGAGGATCTTTTGGGGGAGTCTTAGAGCCCTCTTGGGGCTCTTTGGGGGGTCCAGGAGGCCTCTTGGGGCCGTCTTGGGCACCATGGCTCAAAAAGAGGGGGGAGAAATTTCGCCCCCCCCCTCGGAGACTCTCAAACGGCATCTTGGGGCCCTCTTGGAGCGCTCTTAGGCGATCTTGGGGCCGTCTTCGGCCTTCTTGGGCTCCTCTTGGGCCTCTTTTGGGCCATCTTGGGGCCATCTTGAGGCTTCCAAAGCCCATCGGAAGCGAAAAGGCGATAATGCCAAAAGCATTGATTTTCCCTAGGCGTTTGAACGATTTTGGCATCTTGGAGGGCGCCGTGGAGGGCTCGAAGGGCACTTGGAACCGTCTTGGGGTTGTCTTGGGGCCTCTTGGGGGTATGTCGGAGGCTATCTTGACCCTTTCTTGAAGTAGCATGGGCCATCTTGGAGGCCATCTTGCGACTTCGAAGCCCTCTTGGAGCAATCTTGGGCCATCTTGGACGCTCTAGCGCCTCGGTACCCCCCCCCCTTCCTGGCCCAGGGGAGGGGGTAGGGGGAGGGGTTTCAGTGGAAGAGAGAAGAAAAAACGCGTTATACCACCTAAGCCCAGAGGGCTGGTGGGATTATCCTGGCGAAGGACCCAATCAGATACAATTGTCAGTACCTCAAGGCAGGTGGGACGAAGGAGGGGGAGCTCTTTGTGGGGCCACGGGACGTGTGAGGGGTATGCCGATACGAGCGGGGGGGAGCACGTGGACGTCGCCGCGAGGCCTTTGGCGGAGGTCCCTAGGGGCAGGCCGCGAAGCGCGCGAGCGGCGTGCCGAAAGGGGCCGGGGGAGACGCATGTGATCACACACGCACACACGCACACACGCGCACGCACGCACGCACGCACACACACACAGACACAGACACAGACACAGACACACAGACACAGACACAGACACAGACACAGACACAGACACAGACACAGACACAGACACAGACACAGACACACACACACACACACACACACACACACACACACACACATCCGTAGCCATTTTGGCTCAAGGCCATGGAGCACCCGACGACCGCGAGTCGTCCGCGGCGTTCTGAGCGCGAGGGGCTCCGCGCTTTGGGCCTGCGCTCGGGTGTGTGTTCTTCGGACTTCGGGCCTCTGCCGAGAGGCCGCAGTTTTGGGCCGCGAGGCCATTCGACAGAGTCTGTCTTGCCATGGTGGCGCACGGACAGCCAGCTGGAGGCCGCTCATGGGCCAGCGTCGCGGCGGGCGGCAAGGCCAAGGGCAACTGGAGCTACTGGGTCTGCTCCAGCGGCCAGTGCAGGGAGTGGAACTGGTGCTCGAACTGGAAGTGCCGCAGCTGCGGCCGAGTGGCCCCGCCTTGGGTCAAGGCAGCCCAGCCGCCCGCGGCTGCCGCGGGCCAGGAGCCGCCCGTCGCCGACGCCGAGGGCTTCGTCGTCCAGCCCCGTGGGAGGAAGGCGAGGCGCCAGGCCAGGCGCACTGCTGCACGCGCGGCCAGCGCGGGGGCCGCCAGTCTGGCAGGCGTCAGCGAGGCCAGCAGCGTTCAGCCGTCAGCCGTCGAGCGGCACCGCCAGGAGGTCAAGCGCATCGAGGACTTCCTCGCGGCCCCTGGCGGGTCCATCGACGATGTGTGCCTGCAGTCGCTGCGCGCAGCCCTCGACCGCGAGCGTCGCAGGCTCTCGGCAGCAGAGGCGGCGCTGGCGGAGCGCAGGAAGGCCGACATCCCCCTGCCCAAGGCGCTCCACGGCGCTGGCAACGCCCTGGGAAGCTGGTCAGGCAGGGGCGGGCCAAGGAGCAGGCGCTGCTCAAGGCCGAGGAGGCCCACGCGGCAGCCATCGGAGAGCGTGAGGCGGCCATCGCGCGCGAAGCTGCATGCGCTGCGGCCGTTGAGGAGTGCCGAGCTGCTCTCGAGGCCCACCGCGAGGAGCAGAGGGCCGCAGAGGCCAGGCAAGCCAAGGAGGTCGGCGCGGCCTTCGTCGGCACGGACTTGCTCGGGATGGTCTTCGGCCTCATCCAGCAGGTCGAGGCCTTGCCCCAGGGTTTCGCCGCGGGCAACGGGGAGGCCGCCTTCGCTGAGGTCGCCGCGCAGATCGCAGCGGCCCGCAGGCATGCGCCCCCCGAGGCCAGGGGGCGCTCTTCCTGGGCCGACACCCCCCTCGACGTCTCGGACGAGGACCTCGACGGAGATGAGGAGGAGCGGGCGCGTGCTTCGTCCCCCCCCCCCCCCCTCCCCTGCAGGACGCCGCCGAGCGCGGCCAAGCTGCGCGGCGAGGAGAGGCGCACGGTGCGTGGCCCTCAGCCCAGCCGCTGGCGAGGGACCTGGCCAACGCTGGGGCAGCCCTCCTTGGCGACCAGCCGCTGGCGACGGCTGCTGGTGGCCGTGCTGCCGTGTGCCGCAGTCGGGTTTGACGTCGACTCGGCAGGCCCGTGTTCGGTTGACAGCAGGAGGGTCGGACGGCGCTGGGGTGAGCAGGTGCCAGTGGAGCGGGGAGCCCAATGCCCTTCCCTGGGCCTGGGCAAACCTGCGAGTGCGGCACCTGGCCGATGGGGGGCGGTGAGGGCCGCCGACGGGCGGGTGGCCGATGCCCCTCACCCCCCCACGCTCCCCGTCGAGGCCGCTGACGAGCGGGTGGCCGAGACCCTCGACGGGCGCAGCCAAGCCAAGGTGTCAAGTGACCAGAGGACGGGGATGACGGCACAGGAGGCCTGCATTGGCAAGGCTTGCCTCGGGCCGCAGCCCGCCCCTGAGTCGGACCCTCGAGGACCTGGCCCCTTGCGCGCTGGCCTGGAGGTCCTGGGCTGCAACGGCAACGTCTGGAACAGGGGCGTCGAGGTCCTCGAGGCCTTCTTCCACGCCCACCAGTACTGGCCGCAGCTGGTCCTCCTTCAGGAGACGAGGCTAACCCAGGGGCACCTTCCTGGGGCCAGGGCGCTGGCACGCCGCCTCGGCTACACCGCCTTCTTCCACGAGGTTGTGGCCCCGGGCCAGCCTGGCCCGAACGCCACGTCAGGCGGCGTCGCGATCCTGGTGAGGGCTGGACTCCAGGCCGGGGAGTCCGCATGCCAGATCCCCGCGGCCCTGCGCCACCGCCTCATCGGCGTAGAGGTGACGGCGCCGTCGGGCCTCCGCTTCTTGGCCTTGGCTGGGTACTTCCAGCACTGCTTGGGCCCGCGGGGGATCAACCTCGACCTGTTCTCCTCGGTCGCGGACCTAGTGGCATTCTCGCTCGACTTGCCCTGGGTCCTCCAGGCTGATTTCAACATGGAGCCCGAGCCCCTGCAGGAGCTGGGCTGGCCTGCAGCAGTTCGCGGTCAGGTGCTCGGACCCTCCGAGGCGACCTGCTACGCCCAGGGCTTGGAGCACGTCTACGACTGGTTCGTCGCGTCGTCCGACCTGGCCACGTGCACGGCGTCCTGCGCGACCACGCTCCACGACTTCGGGCTGCACCCGCACTCTTCTGTGCTGCTGCGCCTCCAGGACGTCAGGTGCGATGCCCTGGTTGAGGTGCCCTCCCGACCTGCTCGGTTTCCAGACGTGGAGGTCAAAGGCTTGCGCTCCCGCGAGGACGCCCTGGTCCAGGCCTTCGCTGTCGGCAAGCGTGGGAAGGTGTCGCAGAAGGATGTTGCTTGGTCATGGGCTCAGGGTTCGCGCCCGACCTGTCTCTCCGCTGCCTTCGGCGAGTGGATCGAGGCGGCGGAGGGCGCTCTCTCGGGCATTCACGAGATTGCGCCAGGCGACCTGCCACGCTACCTTGGGCGAGCGGCAGGACCCAAGACCAGGCGCATGCCCTTCAGCGCGCTGGTGCAGCGCGAGGCCAGGTTGAAGTACAGCATGCTGACCCACCGCCTGAGGAGCTGCCTTGCGGTCGCCCTCCAGAGGCTTCGCGCCGAGCAGGCCAGCAGGTGGCACCCGAACCACTCTTGGTGGTATGAGCAGGAGGCTGCGGCGAGGGCGAAGCTCCTGGACGAGGCGACCCAGGAGGTGGCTGGTCTTCCGAGCGAGCCCCTCCCTGAGGCCTCCGACGAGAAGTGGGGTGACCTCGCCTTCACGCGGGGGTGAAGGGCTGCCCCACGGCGATCGCCAAGCTGCAGTCGTGGCTCCTGGCGCCCCAGAGGCGTGATGCCGCTGAAGGCGCGGCCGCTTGGCGCAGCTGGGCCCAGACGGCGGTGGAGACAGGAGGCTGCCTGGCCCACCGCTTCTCCAAGGCGGCTCCCACGCCTGTTGTCAGGGGCGCCGACGCCGGGAGGCCGCTCGTCGGCGTGGACGCCGTGGACCAGCTCACGCGCACGTGGCAGCGGCTCTGGCTCCAGGATGGCTTCTCCCGCGGAGTCGGTGCCCACCGGTGGGATGTTGGCTCTTGGACGCTGCCGCCCATCACCCTGGAGGCCTTGCAGCAGGCGTACAAGCGCTACGGCCCGTCTGTGGGGTTGGGCTGCGACAACCTGCACCCTCGCCAGCTCCTTCTGCTGCCAGTGGCGCTGCAGCTTCGCCTGATTGACATCCTCACGGCGTTCGGGGACGAGCCCACATCGACCAAGGGACAGGTGACGCTCATGGTTTTCATCCCTACAGCTGACGGAGGGACGAGGCCCATCGCGCTGCTCCCGCTGGCCTTGCGGCTTTGGTCTCGCCTGAGGCAGCCGTGCTGTGCCCGATGAGGGTCAGGCCACAGCTTCCCCTTCTTCTGGGGTCGTGATGGCCGTGACTGCGAAAGAGCGGGTTGGATCCACAACTGCTTCGCGGGCTTCGCGATGGCCTCCCCGCACTTCGAGGTGGCCAGCCTGTTCCTGGACATCCGCAAGTTCTACGAGCACGTGCGCCACGACGTCCTCTGGCCATCCGCCCAGCGCTTCGGCTTCAACCTGAAGCTGCTGCGCGGCCTCCTCGCCATCTACCAGGCCCCGAGGATCGTGCTGGCAGGAGGCATGGCGTCGGCCCCCTTCGGGGCCAGTGGCGCAGTGCTGGCGGGCTGCGCGTGCGCGGCGGCTGTTGCTAAGCCACCCCTACTTGGAGGCCTCCTCGCAGCTGGGGCTCAGCGGCCTCTTGCTACCCTGCGCAACTTGGTGGACGACGTCTCGCTCCAAGCTGTCGGCTCGGCGAGGCTGGTGGCGGACCAGCTCGTGGGGGCCAGTGGGGAAGTGCTGCGACACCTGCGGGCTCACCACCTCCCGCTCAATGAGGGCAAGTCCGTGTTCCTGGCCTCGTCGGCACAGGTGGCGGACGGCCTCGCCGCCAGCTGGGCCGCCCTCGGCTTCGAGGTCAAGCGCGGCCCCCAGGCCCGCAACCTGGGCACCGACGCCAACGTGACCCGCAGAGGGGTCCATGAGGGAGGCGCCCGTGCTGTGGGAGG
>CAUYUJ010014205.1:165000-195000 GCA_963575745.1 Prorocentrum cordatum
AGCTCCTTTTGGGGCCCCGAGGCGCTGTACTGGGTGGCGCGGACGCATGTGGTCACAGCCACTGGGTCCGTCGGTGGAGCTCCCTATAGGGCCACGAAGCGCCGTATTGGACGGCTCGGACGCATGCGGTCACAGCCACGGGGGCCTTTCGTGGAGCTCCCTATGGGGCCACGAAGCGCCGTATTGGATGGCTCGGACGCATGTGGTCACAGCCACAGGGGCCTTCGGTGGCGCTCCCTGTGGGGCCACGAAACGCTGATTCTCGGGCGCGGACGCATGTAGTCACAGCCAATGGGGCCGTCGGTCGAGCTCCCAATCGGCCACGAAGCGCTGTACTGGGTGGCTCGGACGCATGTGGTCACAGCCACTGGGGCCTTCGGTGGAGCTCCTTGTGGGGCCACGGAACGCCGTACTGGGTGGCGCGGACTCATGTGGTCGCAGCCACGGGGGCCTTCGGTGGAGCTCCCTATGGGGCCACGATGCGCTGTAGTGGGCGCGTAGGGCAGAGGCAGAGACGGCAGGATATGGAGGAGGGGCGAGGAGGAGAGGAAGGAGGAGAAGGAGAAGTGTGGGGGGCGCTGTCTCGTCAGAGCGAGGACCAACACCATAGGATGGTTGGGACAAAAACACTACATCGGATCTTTGGGACGCCGTCGCAGTGGGCGACGGCGGCGCTGGCGCCGGCGGAGTTTCTGATGACGACGCCGACGGTTGCGACGGCGGCGACGACGTCGTCATGCGACGACGACGTCGTCGTAATCTCGGAGGGCTTTTCCTGGGAGGAGGATGACGCAGAGTCGAGGGACTCCAGAGACAAGCCGCTAGACACCCCAGATATTCTGGAGCCCGCCCTGAGCCAATCGCATCATAGCATCACTCTGGCCCTAAAGATGGCGATCGATAGACTACTTCCCAGGGACCGCGTTTTCGTCCCAGATCGTTTTGTGACGGCCCCGGGGCCCAGAAAGAACCCCCAGAGCCGAAAACGACTGACGATGTCCGTCTTGATTTTCCCAGTGCGTTGGATGTCTTCGATTTCAGGGTACTCCGAGATGCTCCATTAGCGTGGGGGAAGAGAAGGCCTGTCAGGGGCGCAGGGCGTGGGAGAGCTGGGTCGCGTGAGGTGGTGAGTTCGGCACGCGCGGGGGGGGCTGGAACAGGCCGTCAGGCGTGACGGCATGGGGCGGGTGCTGATTGAATCATCAGGAGCATCTCGTCTGAAAGAGGGCAATCTCCAGGGACCAGCGGCAGCTCGTCCATCCATGGCGTGAGTTCTCGACACGCCCGGCGCTGGCGCCCATGGGGGGCGCCGGCACCCTCCGCGCGGCGCTGGGCGGGGGCCTCGGCTGGACACCCCGATTTGCGTGTCGGCATCTTTCGGAGCCTCGGAGGAGGAGGAGGAGGAGGAGGAGGAGGACGAGGAGGAGGAGGAGGAGGAGGAGGAGGAGGAGGAGGAGGAGGAGGAGGAGGAGGGAGCAAGGGTGAGGAGTAGGGGGAGGGGCAAGGGAAGGGGGGGGGGAGAGGGAGAGGGGGAGGGAGGGAGGAAGAGAGGGAAGGAAGGAAGGAGGAGGAGGAGGAGGAGGAGGAGGAGGAGGAGAGGGAAAAGAAGGAGGAGGAGGAGGAGGAGGACCAGGGTCAACCAACGACCGATCAACAATGTTGTGATAAAGCCTCCATCCAAGTTCACTTGTTTATAGGTTGCTACAATACTGTATTGTTGATTTGTCATTGCGCAAAGTGCCCCACCGGAAGACAACCGTCTGAGAATCCTCAATCGTGCCAAGAAAACCTGGGATTTCAACGCCTCTGTGAGGGGGGGCAGGAGGGAGGGAGGGAAGAGGAGGAGGAGGAGGCGGACCAGAGTAGACCCAGGATGCGTCAACGATGCTGCGATACATTTTTCGCGCCCCAAGTCCCTCCTCATACGGTTCTACAAGTACTCCTCATTGCGGGAAGCACCCCTCTTGAATGACGAGCGCCGGGTGCGTCTACCATTCAGGCGAGACCATTTTTCAGAGGATGCAATGACCATCCTTCTAGCTGAAGAAAACCAGAGGAGGCAGGATGATAAAGTTCAAGGAGGTGCCCAGCGGTAGTCCCCGATTGTAAGTGTACTTATGTGTTGCACAAGCTCCAAATTATGGGCGACAGGTTCGCGGGAGTCTCGCGCCTCCTGAAAAGCTCTCTGTAGCTTCGGGGAAGTTTTAGACAGCTTCTTTGAAGCCTAGAGACCTCCCGAGCTTTCTGAGAAGGCCCGAACCATTTGCTTTACTCTCTTTGGCGCGCCGCCGATTGAAATGTGTAACACGAATGTGCTTGGCGTTGAGCCGAGAGCCGCGTTTTGAAAACCACCGGCCCTCCATCTTTATAGTTGATGGAAAATGTGCAAAACGAGTGCACGCGCGGCTGGGGCATTTTGAAAACGAAGCAGCTATCCCCCCTGTAACTGTCGGAATGTGCGAAAACAAATGCGAGCGGCGTGAGGGCGAGAGCCGCATGTTGAAAGCCCTCGGCCTTCCATCCGTGTAGCTGTTGGATTTGAATCCGTTTCAGGGTTGTAACTTGTAGCGATGTCTCAAGCGAAATGCCCAGCAGCCCAGCCTGAGTACAGACACGTCTAGCGGTTCGACAGGGGAGAGTTATTGATCAGGAAATAGGATGGTGGAGTTGAGTTTATGTGCGTGCTGCTCGTTGCCGGCTCTCACCACCACCTCAGGACGATGATGGCCCATCGCTCGTGGAGGGCCCTCCTCCACACGATAACGACACTGAGGGCTCGCTTACGCAACATAAGGACGCCGAGGACGTGAAGGCCGCTTTCGTTCTAGCACCCGTGTCTCATCGCGGCATGCATGGCCCATCCGCCAAGTCCCCGCGATAACATGGCAAAGGCCGACGTCTTGGGGGCTCGAAGCATGCAGCTGCTACCCCTCCTCCGAGAAACTGAACAGTGGAGGCCCATGCCAAGAAACACCCTGTTTGCCTCCAGGGTGCCCTGGGTTTCTTGGATTTCGATGATTTTCCTATGGCAAGCGTGACGTTCCCAGAAGAAAAATTGATGGACGTCCTGGGGTCTCAGGGTTGGGTTTCTTGTGGAAGGTTTCTTGTGGACTGGCCTCCACTCTACTGGTCGGCAGCGCCCGACCGAGCCTCTCAGGCAGAGTTCGATTGACATTTGTAGCTTCCATGTGCATTATGTGCAGCGCATGCCATGTCAGAATCAGAACGTCCTTGGAAAAAGTGTGCGCGCAAGCACAGTACCAGCTCTCGAAGCAGCCCGACGTGCAGAGCTCTGAAACGTAATCAACTTTGACACCTGGGGGGGGGCACCAACAAATCAGCCTGGCGAAGGACCCAACCATATGCAGTTGTGAGTACCGCAGTTGTGGGTATTGTCTTCGGTGGAGCTCCCTATGGGCCACGAAACGCTCCTCTGGGTGGGGGAGACACATGCGAACTTTGCCACTGGGGCCTTCGGTAGAGCAGCTCCCTATGGGCCACGACACGCTGTACTGGGTGGGGGGGACGCATACTGACTCTGCCACTGGGGCCCTCGGTGGAGCTCCCCATGGGGCCACGAAAAGTGTGAGGGGTGTGCCGAAATCGGTGGCGCGGACGCATGTGGACACCGCCATTGGGGCCTTCGGTGGAGCTCCCTGTGGGGTCACGAAACGTGCGAGGGGTGTGCCAGCATGGGTGCCGCGGACTCATGTGGCACCGCCACGGGGGCCTTTCGTGGAGCTCCCTATGGGGCCACGAAGCGTATGAGGGGCGTGCCGGCATGTGTGGCGCGGACGCATGTGGGCACCGCCAGTGGGGGCTTCGGTAGAGGTCCCTATGAAGCCCCGAAGCGTGTGAGGGGTGTGCCGAAATGAGTGGCGCGGACACGTGTGGGCACCGCCACTGGGGCTTTCGGTGGAGCTCCTTCTGGGGCCACGAAACGCTGTACTGGGTGTGGCGGACGCATGCGGGCCGTGGAGGAAGGAGGAGGAAGAGGAGGAGGAGAAGGAGGAGGAGGACGAGGAGGACGAGGAGGAGGACGAGGACGAGCAGGGTCCCCCTTTTCCGTGCCACCTTCGGCAAAAACCCTAGCATATGCCAGATGACAGATTGAGCAGCGATGGGGTTTGGGCGGCCCGATGCGGCGTAGCATTGCTGCTGCCGCCACCTGGCCTGGAGCCTCGCGTGTGGCGACCGCGGCGCACCGTGGTGCCGCAGGCGGATGCCGCCGCACCCTCAGGAGGAGGCGCCTCAGGAAGTTCGCGTGGGACAAGCTACGGAAACGGGGGCCAGATGAAGTACATGAGGATGCCGCTGCTGCTCTGCCTGCTGATGGCGATGTGGAGGTTTGCGTCGTTGCCCCATGTACCCCTGGCCCTGCAGAGGGACAGGCAGTTCAACGCCAAAGACACCGAGGTGGGACGGCTTCAGCGAGAAGATGCAGGACGAGCCAGCCCTTGCAGAGCAGACTGTCATCTGCCCCGAGGATTTGACCAACAAGCTGCAAGGGATCATGGCCGACTGGGTGTTCGACGGAGTTCAAGCTCGACAGGAGGCCGCATCGACAGTCGATGTGGTGGACCTTGAAGAGGCGATCTGCGAATTGCTTGATGACGTACTGGAGGCTTGGGAGGAAGTGGACATCCTAAGGCGGAGGGGCACAGAGATTCGTGCGGGCGTGAAGATGCCCAAGGAGAAGTTGGGTACGTTCTAGCAGGAGCTGCGCCGCAACCCGCGCGGGCCGCCAGCAGGCGAGAGGCTGGCGATTTAGGAAGGGATCAGATTCGTGTCCTCCCCCGCTCGGGGGGGTAGGCTTGGAAGGGTGGACTGCCCCGCTCCTCCTGGCTTGTCCTCCCCCGGCCGCCTTCTGGCGGCGTTCCGCCCTCGTGCGGCTTTCGGCCCTTGCGGGGCCAAACACGAGGCAAAACCCTTTTCTGGATAGCCGAGCTCTATAGGAGTAGAGTTGCCCAGCGCCGTCGTGTGTTCGGATCGGATTCTTGGCGCGAATGGGGTCGTAGTAGTAGGAGTAGTAGTAGTAGTAGTAGTAGTAGTAGTAGTAGTAGTAGTAGTAGTAGTAGTAGTAGTAGTAGTAGTAGTAGTAGTAGTAGTAGCAGTAGCAGTCGTAGCCGTAGTCGTAGTCGTAGTCGTAGTCGTAGTAGTAGTAGTAGTAGTAGTAGTAGTAGTAGTAGTAGTAGTAGTAGTAGTAGTAGTGTAGTAGTAGTAGTAGTAGTAGTAGTAGTAGTAGTGGTAGTGGTAGTAGTAGTAGTGTAGTAGTGTAGTAGTGGTAGTAGTGGTAGTGGTGGTGGTGGTAGTAGTAGTAGTAGTCAGTAGTAGTAGTAGTAGTAGTAGTAGTAGTAGTAGTAGTAGTAGTAGTAGTAGTAGTAGTGTAGTAGTAGTAGTAGTGTAGTAGTAGTAGTAGTAGTAGTAGTAGTAGTAGTAGTAGTAGTAGTAGTAGTAGTAGTAGTAGTAGTAGTAGTAGTAGTAGTAGTAGTAGTAGTAGTAGTAGTAGTAGTAGTAGTAGTAGTAGTAGTAGTAGTAGTAGTAGTAGTAGTAGTAGTAGTAGTAGTAGTAGTAGTAGTAGTAGTAGTAGTAGTAGTAGTAGTAGTAGTAGTAGTAGTAGTAGTAGTAGTAGTAGTAGTAGTAGTAGTAGTAGTAGTAGTAGTAGTAGTAGTAGTAGTAGTAGTAGTAGTAGTAGTAGTAGTAGTAGTAGTAGTAGTAGTAGTAGTAGTAGTAGTAGTAGTAGTAGTAGTAGTAGTAGTAGTAGTAGTAGTAGTAGTAGTAGTAGTAGTAGTAGTAGTAGTAGTAGTAGTAGTAGTAGTAGTAGTAGTAGTAGTAGTAGTAGTAGTAGTAGTAGTAGTAGTAGTAGTAGTAGTAGTAGTAGTAGTAGTAGTAGTAGTAAAAGTAAAAGTAAAAGTAAAAGTAAAAGTAAAAGTAACAGTAGTAAAAGTAGTAAAAGTAGTAAAAGTAGTACGGGGAGAGGCAGGAGAAAAAAGGAGCAGAAGAGGGGGGGGAGGAGGCTGATGATGATGATGATGAGGAGGAGGAGGAGGAGGAGAGGAGGAGGAGGAGGAGGAGGAGGAGGAGGAGGGAGGACGCGGGGATTATCTCTTGAAAACGAGGATGCAACACCACGCAACACCACATAATGGTTTGGAAAAAGAGGGATGGAGGAGGAGGACAAGGAGGGAGGAGGAAAAGGGGGAGGAAGAAGAGGTCTTGGAGGAGGAGGAGGAGGAGGAGGAGGAGGAGAGGATGAGGAGGAAGAGAATGAGGAGGAGGACGCGGAGGAAGGAGGGAGAAGGAAGGGAGGGAGGGATGGAGGGAGGGGGGGAGAGGGAGGGAGGAGGGTGAATCGAGGAGCATGGGGGGCCGGTGGCGTCGGGGAGAGCCGCCCCGAGACCCGCCGCTCGAGGGCCCGATTGGTCGCTCGTGTTCAAGGATGGCGATCCAGGATCGGAGCGGTCGGTCGATGGCCTGCCTCCTCGTCCTCCTCCTTCTCGTCTTCCTCCTCCTCCAGCGGTGGATGCGGTCTCGTGAGCAGTGCAGTTTTGGCGGCCGTTCACCAAGCGGCCCCTGACATCCGCAGGGCCACGAGCCCATGGACTCCATGCGCTGACCCTGCCCAGGCTGCCACGCTTTCGTCCGCACGCATTGATTGCAGGTTTTTACAGAGTTGACCACTTTACCGACCACCGAGGCCGGGAGGTGTACTTAACCTGTTTTCGCCTGGTATGCTGGCCCAAATTGCTAGGCAGGTAGCCTTCGCGGCTTCTGGTGTCATGGCTCTCCGTCGGAACAAGGCTCCGTGGGTTTCAGAGATCATCAATCCATTGGGGCCCACTGTTGGCGGAGTTGCAGCGTGCCAGTTCGGACGTTTTGCGCAAGAGGCACAAGAACGCGCTCAGATCTGTCGATTGTGGGGCCCACTGGTGCCAAGAGAATTTCTTCAAGGCGGGCAAGTCTTGCACCCCCCTTTTTGTAGGCAGTGCGGAGCCAAGGGATCTCTGGCATCGTGTTTTCGATTGTCTGTGCACCAATGTCATCAGGCGGAAGGGCTGCCCTATTGAGCTTCTCAGGGCTGCGAGAGCCGTGGACGCCCATGACAGTCAGTGCGCCGAGTTTTGTGCCAGAGGGATCTTGCCCTCACCCGAGCATCTTTCGGGCCAGGCCAGCGTGGATGAGGCCGACCAGTGCTGGTTCGTCTGCTGTGCGCCAGGCTGGCTCTTCGAAGGCGAGGTTTTCCTGGACGGTTCGGCTCTCCGCACTGTGTGCGGAGGCTAGCGCAGAGCCGGCTGGGCGCTTGCTTGCACCGAGGATGACGGCAGCTTCCGCTGCGCCATGTGAGCCGTCCCCCTGGCGTGGTCCCCTAGCTCGAGTTCCAGAGATGCCGAACATTGCGCGTTTCACATGTTGGCTTAGGTTTCTGTGCAGCCAGAGATGGACGGAACCCTGACTGCTGTTTTTTCGTGTTCTGATTGTTCCGGGTCGATAGGTTGCGCCACGAACCCCTCAACATTAGCATGGCGAATGATCCAACCACGTGCAGTTGTGAGTTTTGCAGTTGTGTGTATCGTCTTCGGTGGAGCTCCCTATGGGCCACGAAACGCTGTACTGTGTGGGGGAGAAGCATGCGAACTTTGCCACTGGTGTTTTCGGTTGAGCTCCCTATGGGCCACGACACGCTGTACTGGGTGGGGTGATGCAGCGAACTTTGTCATTGGGGCCTTCGGTTGAGCTCCCTATGGGGCCACGAAGCGCTTTACTGGGTGGGGGAGACGCATGCGGATTCTGCCACTGGGGCCTTCGGTGGAGCTCCCTGTGGGGCCACGAGACGCTGTACTGGGTGGGGGAGACGCATGCCGACTCTGCCACTGGGGCCTTCGGTGGAACTCCTTGTGGGCCACGAAACGTGTGAGAGGTGCGCCGAAATGGGTGGCGCGGACGCATGTGGACACCGCCATTGAGGCCTTCTGTGGAGCTCCTGATGGGGCCACGAAACGTGTGAGGGTTGCGCCGAAATGGGTGGGGCGGACGCATGTGGGCACCGCCACTGGGGCCTTCGGTGGAGTTCCTTATGGGGCCACGAACCGTGTGAGGTGTGTGCTGACATGGCTGGCGCAGTCGCATGTGGGCACCGCCACTGGGGCCTTCGGTGGAGCTCCCTATGGGGCCACGAAGCGTGTGAGGGGTGTGCCGAAACAAATACATGCGGAGGGCAGAGGCAAGGATGGGATTTTTTGGATTGCGCTGCTGATGAAGCGTATGGCCTGTCAGCTAATGGCGGCGCTGCAGCTAGCAGAGGCAGTCAGCACAGTCAACTCGTGTGGCTGTACTAAGAGGCGAAGCTCGCAAACTCTGCACGGGCACCTGAAGTCAAGTCAGACAGTAACTTCCTCCAACCAACCTGCCAAATCCCATGAATCCCACCCAGTCCCATAGTATTAACTACGCGCACAACTGGGTGCGGGGCAGCAATGTGGACGCAGAGCGTCTGGTACTAGGCGGCAAAGGATTGAAACTTTCAACCGTGGCCAGGAAGTGGCGGCGGCCAGGGTGGGCAATCCTGCACGGTTGCTCTCGGCGTAACCCTGGCAGCACCAGGACAACACGCTTCACAGAGATGCACTCGCTGACTTAACCCCTCCTCAAAACTACCAGCCACTCCCACTCCCATCCTTATCTGCAAGACAAAAGCAAGAAAGGTTGGTGGCAGGCGGGGGCTGCGGCGTGCAGCCGCATGAGCGCCTGGCTGGCGACGCGCGGACCGACGGACACTCGGGGGTTCGGTGCCACACGCAACGGGTGTGTGGTTAGCGACGGACTACGCTCACCGAGCCCCCTGCCGCTGCCCCCCACGGGCCAAGGCTTGAAGCTTGACAGTCGGGCGGTGACGGAAACGCGAGGGGGCGCACCTCTGTCCAGGTTGACGGTGGAGAGAGAGCAGGCGAGCGGGCGGCAAGCAGGCGGCGGCGGCGGAAAGAAGCAAGAGAGGCAGGCACATGCCTCTCTGAACTCAGCACGTCCGCCCAACCTGACATACCCCTCCCCCTCCCGAATACATGTTGCGATCTCCTCGACCGCTGTCAGCTCTCAAAACAGCTGCACTCAACGACTTTACCTCTGCGAGCGCCGCTGTGGGGCGGGGGCTTCGCGAGTTCCTTTCGGAGCGCCCACTATGGCCCCCTCCCCTCACGGTTCGACCCTCGGTTCGGCCGACCACGCTGACGCTCGAGCTGGCGACAGTTGCGCACGTCAGCTGCTTTCAGTGAAACCTGTTACGCACGGTCTGAAATTTATTCTCAGGGCGAGAGTGGGCAAGAGGGCGGGACAGCACATGCAGGCAGGCGTGCACACAAGAGAGCAAGAGAGGCGGGCTGCCGCTCTCTCTGACTGTTGCTACACTGCCTCGCTGCTAAAACCTCCGCTGCCCGACCTACCAACCCCATCACCCAATGTTCCCTCCATACTACAAAAATCACTTGAAACTGCTGCAATCGGATACTCCTGGAAACTGAAGGTGGCCGACAGACACACATCCATGGTCCAAGAGAGGCTGTCTGCAGCAAAGCTGATCCACACGAAAGTTAGGCCTACTGTGGCGCAACTCTGGAGGTCAGACGGCTATGGAACGCAAGCTCATTCAGCGGACGTGATTCCAGCTCAGCTCGAAACTGACGGATGAGCTGGGGGTTATCTGTATACCACCACGGTGCTATCCAAACGAGGAGGGCACGCATTAACCATAGCACCAGCCACAAGGCAAGGTCTTCGCAGAGCTCGAAACACTGGCAACATAGGCGGAGAGATCAGAGCACGGCCGCACAAGTACCCCACTGTCAGCCTGCTAGCCTGTCACTTCCCAAGACGGTGGTCCACCCAAGTGCCGTGTGCGTGGCGCGGGTGTCTGTGAGCTTCTAGTAAGGTGAGATAAAAGAGGTAACGCAAGGCTCGAAAGACGAAACAGTTGTGAGAGCAAGGCCAGGGCTGACAAAGTGCCTGACTGAGAAAGCAATCCCTTACCCATCCACTACCTACACCTGAGGCCCTCCACCCAACATCCTATTTACTCGTGCGCATTATCAAACAGCCCTACCCCGAAACCGGGTTGGAAAGTCCATGGGGCTATTCGCTGAGCGAGTCGAATCCGACGTCGCTCTCTAGCTTGCGCACGCTTGGCAGCAACTAGGGTACGCAATTCTGGTGTGAGCTCTACGGGCTGCGGGGGCGGCGGGGGACACGGAGATGGGGAAACGGGTACAAGGGGCGGAGCAAGCGAGCCAGGTGGTGGCAACTCAATGCCATCCAGGAAAGCAAGCACATCTGCATATTCCTGTTCCTCTGAGGCCTCGATCGGGCCGGGGTCACGCGGCTCCGCAGTGGGATCATACACAACGCCTGCATCTGCAAACTCGGTGGCTGGCGATTCGGGGGGGAGGAACCTGTGGCGCTCTGGGTCGGCACGCACCTTCCGGGACCGAGAATCGACAAAATCGGGCGCCCAAGACTCGTCAGTGCCGAGATATAGGTCCCATGCTACATAAAAGGCTGACAGGGACCCACGAAACTCCTCCTCCTCCTCCCCCATGTCCTCTGGCAGTGTATCGTCGTCACACGTCACACGCATATGGTTGATCGCGTCTGTGATACCGTCGGCCAATACTCGACATAGAGCGGGAGGGTATGTCTTCTTCTTGGCAGTACGCCACTCGTCTCGGGCCCGATCGAACCCCATGAGTACCTCGTGGGCCCCCCGTCCGTGAGAACATCTTCCACGACCTGGGGTCTCCAGAAGCCTACCAGAAAGGGTTTCCATCCGCAGCGCCAGAATACGGGTGGGAGCTCGAGCAACCTGGCCGTGTTCGCATTGGTCGAAGTCTGTCACGGTCGCGGCTGGGGAGGCCATGATGGCCCGTAGGGGGGGGGGGCAAAAGAAAGAACTCACAGCTGCCTGTCTCCAGTCGGCTGGCATGGGATGCTCCATCCAGCAGCAAGTGCCCACAATCAAATGTTCGGCGAAAAGCTCAATCATGGCTCCAAGGAGCTCATTGCCCACACGTAACTGTTCCATCTGGCGCGGCGTAACCGATAGCAGGCCCCAGAAATCGTCGTGGGAACGTAGTGGTGGGGGGCCCTTGTCAAGGGCCCAGCGCATGGCAGCCCATGTTTCGCACGGGGGCCCTCCTCCTGACAGCACAACACGTTTGGCCCGAATGTGTTCCTTCCAAATGTCTAGGGATTCACGACGCATCATATTGCCAAGAACGGGATCGATAGCGATATCGATCGAAAGTACATATACTGCGAAATCGGCATGGTACTCCTCCATTTCTAAGCAAGCCTGAATATCCCCAGGACGGCGTCTCCCACAGTATGACCGTCGGATCGCTGACGGCAGAACCTAGTATGTAGTACTCTGACCGTCGGATCGCTGACGGCAGAACCTGAGCAGCTGCATGTGTGTACTGCTCGGTCAGAAACATACGCGTCGGATACCGCTCCGTCTGTACTGGCGGGTACTGGGCGGGTGGGGGAACGCCTAGGAGTGGGACAGGGGAAGGTGGCATGAGTGCCGCGCAGGCGGCAGGTGTGAGGTAGGGGTCCGATTCAAGTAAAACCTGGCGGGCGTACTCCTGTGTAACCAACGTCGCTAGGTCGGTAGCCAGTTGAGTGAGCGGCCCAAGTAGCCGCGTCGTGGGTACGATCACATGTCGGCGGGGAATCTTGATGCGGGGTGTAGCTCCGATTGGTCGAGGTGGTGTAGTCGTGTCGTCTAGGTGGTGTGCTGGGTTGTCTGTAGTTAAGAGGCCGCCCAGCAGGCATCGAGGGGAATCACTCGACAGGTGGTCGATGAGGTGGGGTCTGGCGTTGAACCTTAACAGACACACTGCACATGAACCGTCCCTAGCAGCATAACCGCGCGCAAGTGTCGCAATCTGTCGGTGTATACGGGCGACATGTGTGCGCATTGCTCGATGTCGTGCGAAAACCTCACCGCACCATGGGCACTCCATGGTAGCTGCCTGCACGGGAGACGGTGGTGGGACGATTAGCCCGTGCTCGTCGGTATACACACGTCCTGGCACACCTGCTGGCCTCACAGCTGCAAAAAAACTGGGATTCCATATGGGAAGCAAGCTCTTTCCTGGAAATGTATTGGGTGTACGCGTGCATCGCCACTTGTATGATGCGCTTCCAGGCTGTCTGACTTCGTCGTATGAATGTTTCCCAGGGTTTGAGGTCTTCAGCTGGGGCTGGTAGGTCCTGGCACTGTTTGACGGCACATCGTAGCCAGGCAAGGTCCTGGATCCACTGTCCAAGAGTAGTGCGCTCGCGTGCGGGGGCATCGGAGGCAGCACGCCACTCTGCGGCAACGAGGGAGAAAACGAGGAGGGGCCCCGTATGATACAGCGAGCCGAGTAGTCGGAGACGCGCGGCACGGAGAGTGTTGGCGGGGGTAGGTCTGCGCAGCCTCGCCAGCACAAGGGCGTCGGACACCTGAGAATCATGCTCCTGGAAACGGACTCGAGCCGCGGCTCGGTATACCTTCATGGTTTCCAGATGGGCCAACTTGGCCTCCGAAGTCGTTAGTACTCCCCACGCCCCTGCATTGTACAGTCGCCCTGACATGACCAGACTGTCGGCTAGCACAAGTCGGTGGTGTAGGGCTAGGTCATCGGTCGAAAAAACACGTCGTCGAAGAACCTGCAGCGACGAGGCTGTCGAGGTAGCTCGGTAACGTATTTCGGGCAGCATCGCAGAGTTCGCATCGATCACCGACCCTAGATGTACGTAGTGGTGTACGATCGGCACACTGAGCTGTCCTAGTATATCCGAATGTCCCGTGACCCGTCCGCCGTGCACGTGCCATGCTGTATGTCGTGCGTTCTTGGTGCCTGGCCCGCGCCATTTGATCAGCGCGGCAGTCTTAGACGGCCCAATATTGAGGA
Organism: Prorocentrum cordatum; assembly: GCA_963575745.1. Lineage (NCBI taxonomy): Eukaryota > Dinophyceae > Prorocentrales > Prorocentraceae > Prorocentrum > Prorocentrum cordatum. The sequence continues at coordinate 177,948 of CAUYUJ010014205.1, forward strand.
TATGTCCACGGCGCGCAAAGGCCTCTCATACTATAACCAGCACCTGACTAAGCGCATCATACATCTGTTCAGCAGGCAGTATGAGCACGACTGTGCCATCGTCGGCATATGAAATGTCAACGAGGGGGAGGTCATCTGGGAGGTCGGGGTCTGTACCGTCATTAACAAGCGCGGTGATGGATCTCTGCTCTGCGCGTGGTAGCATGTACGGCGTGCCCTCGTCAAGCATGCGTGCTCGTACGTCCTGCATGCAGTCGGCCATCTGAATCTCGAAGAGGACATCCGCAAGTGGCGGGCCTGGAAAGAATGACCGCTGAGGTAACGAGACCTGGCCAGATCCCTCATAAATAAACCAGGGTGCCTGGTAACACTGCTCAACCTGGGCAACGGTGTGGGGATCGACGTCGGAAGCTGACAGGTTTGCTGCACGCTGTCGCAATCGGTCGGTAAGCTGTTGCATGGCGGCCGGGGGTAAACCAGCGGCGCGCACCAGGGTAGCCACAGTAAGGTCGTCGAGGTCGGTTTCGCGGTGGGCACGCACCACGAGCTCCCGAATGGCCCTGTAAAAGGCCTGAACGACGTCCAAGAATAGGGCCCCGAACGACATCTTTCGGAGTTTGGCCAGGGATTGCGAAACGCGGAGCACCAGGGACGCGTGGGTGGTACCTCGTCCTGGAAGCCCTCCAAACTGGGTCTCACCCGCCTCGTGGGCCAAGTGGGGCAAAAGTCGGGACCGTAGGCAACGTCGGGCGGCCTTGCCCACCTGGGAAGAGACAAGGATGGACCTGGAGCTGCTGCACTGTGTAGGATCAGCCTGGCCGGACTTGATGAGGTCCCGATAAAAACCTCCTTCCCAGTGAATGGGCTCCATTAGTGTAAGGGTAGACTTCAGCTGTAGTGGGTAGTAATACTCCGCGATAGCGGTCGGATGGGCCCTCATGAGGCCGCCTGAAATACCGTCACATCCTGGAGCCGACCTACGTGTCTGCCGACGCGACCATTGGAATTCAGCTAGGGTGGGGATCGAAGCAAGACTGACAGGCTCGGTCGACATACGCGCATAGGGTGCGCGCCCGAAGTATCCTGCGAATGTCGGCACATCCTCGACTGAAATCGTAGCCGCAAGCTCGAGACTAGCAAAGCGTTGCTGCCAACGCCTCGCGACTTGTATCTCGGATACAACGGCTTGGCCAGTCAGATCTTGCAATGCGGGCAACACTCGCTCGATTCGTCGTCGCTTGGACCCGGCCCCGATCCGTCGCAAGGCGGCATAGGCTTCAGCGAACTGCCGTCGATCCCAAGCATTTCGGACCCCCTGGGCAATGTTGGCACAATGCCACGCTGAGTCCTGGCCAGTGGACTGTTGGATCACATATGTAGCGGCCCGAAGAAACACCATACTGGCAGCCCCCCCCCCAAAAAAAACAAACCATCCCAGGTAAAAGTTAAGAACGTTGGGCAGCTGAAACCGAAAACCACGTGGGACATCGGCTAGCTCATACGCAGTGGGCAGCCGTCCTAGGTATCGCAAGCCGACGATGTGGTCCTGGGTAAACGGTGGGTAGGTCAGCTTGCCCTGTGGTGTTCGTAGAGGCGTCGCAAAAACCTTGGTAGCATCAAGAACCTGGTCAGCGGCATCCGCGATCCGACGACATGTCTGCAAGAGTGGATGGTGCGACGGCCCGTCACGGTCACACTGTCGGAAACGGCGTGTCCGGTGACAGAACCATTCGCCATCCATGGCCCCGTCCGAGGCCCACGCCACAAATACACACGCCAGTAGAAGCCTGGGTAGCTGAGCCCGTAGGGCCCGAAGCGCACGTCTCCCAGCCGTGCGCTGATCCATAAGGTCGAGGGATCCCTGGGAAATCCAACTGCGACGGGGCTCACGGCCACTGTCGGACCTTTTGGGCGGAAATGCGATTGCAGCGGCCTCCAAGATATGCCTGTTGAGATATGCGGCATGATCGTCTGGGTGCGTTGTGAACGTCGGCGAGGGCACCATACGGAGGGCATCTTCAAACGCAGCACGACACTCGGGATCAGCATACTTAGCTTCGTCGTGTCGGGAGCGTGTCCATGTGACGGCTGGCTCATACTGATCGGCACGGCACACGTACACATAAGCAGTTACCACAAAGTGGTCGTCACATCGCATCGCTAGCTCGATCTCGATATCGACTCCCTGACGAATGACGCTGGATAGTTGGCCCGTAGGGATCGTAATGTAGTCGATACGTCGCTGCGGATTTTGGCCCTGAGCCCCAGGTGGTAACCAGGTCCCATGGATCCCAGAGTATGACGGCAGAAATGTAGACAACGCACACTGGTCCGAGTCACGCAGGAATTTGTGAAAGCACTGTCCATTGGCATTTTCAACCTCGGCCGCCACGTCACCGACATGATCTGACACCTGTGATCCCAAAGTCGCATTCGCATCCAATAGACAGTGCAGGGGGGCCGGCTGGGTTCGCCCGCGTAGCACTGACGTCACATGAGCCCACCATGCTTCGACTTCAGCAGGAGGACGGCGAGAGTGAGGAGCATGGCCGGCGAGCACGTCCAAACACATGTGCGGCGCACGTATGGCTTCCAACAAATGCCGAGACGAGAAACTGATCACACGTACGTGACGGCGCGCAAGCGTGTGCCCACATGCGTACTCATGTTGTGTGTTGATCCATAGGGCCACTCCTGCCTTCCCCTTGGATTCGGCTGCTGCGGTAATGACGAGAAAATCTCCTGCTGCTGTCCAACCGTTACGACACAACCGAGTCTCGAGCGTGCCAACCACATGAAAGTTGTGCGCGGAGAACTGATGAGCCAGTGCGAGCATGCGTCCGGGCAACCCCAGGCCGGCCGCATCTTGGTACCGACACCGTATTCGAGTACCTCTCCCTCGTCGGGCTGCCTTCCTGCGGGGCTGCAGTGTGAGTACGTTCGCCACTGCAAAATTCACCTGCGGCTGCAAACCTGATGTCGGAGATACTCGAGGCACAGACGAGTTTTCCGAGCCGCGTCCAGCAGGTGGCAAGAAGGCAGTTCTGAGATCTAGCTCGGGAGGGTTGATGGAGAGCATTTCGCATGCGCCAACATTCGGATACTCCCCATGACCGACGTTGGTGCTGGCAGACATCCACATCCATGGTACACGAGAGGCTGACGTGAGCAAAACTGACCACGGTTGAAAGTCATGCTCCACTGTCGGCGCAATTCCCATGGAGGCCAGTCGTGCTATGGTATCTGCAAGCTCATTCAGCGGATCGGCATTGTGGCCGTGAACGTGATTCCAGCTCAGCTTCGTAAACTGACGTAATAACTTGAGGGCTCCGTCAAAAAGCCATGGGAAATCACCGCACGACACATATCTCGTTCCCCCGTCGGCAGCGGAAACCACCAGCATGTTATCTGTGTATACCACCACGGGTTGGGCCCGAAAACGAGGAGGAGCTTGCAATAACCATAGCACCAGCCACAGTGCAGCTTGAAATTCTGCAGCTCCAGACGGGCTCGCAACAGAGGTGGAGAGATCAGGATCGACGCCACACAAGTACCCTTCACAGATGTACCTGCCAGTCGTCGTGACCGAAAATATGCACCATGCCCAAGACGGTGGTCCACCCAAGTGCTGTTGTTTGGTTCCACCAGACCCATCCGTATGTACCTCCATCCTGACAGCCTGCTCACTGTCGGGGGGGGAGAAGCTCCGTGGGTCTCAAAAAAACGGCAGGTAATGGTGAAAGAGGCAATGTTCAGGCAATTGAGTTGGCCCAAGAAAGACGGGAGTGAGAGAGCAAGATAGCCAGGGCTGACACAGTAGCCTGACTAGCTCAGTGCAATCTGGAATTGGGCAGCATGGCTGCTGCTGGGCCTCGGACTCCATCCGAGGTGAGGGTGCGGCAGTACTCGTCGACCTTACCTCGGCGAGCGCCGCTGTGGGGCGGGGGCTTCGCGAGTTCCTTTCGGAGCGCCCACTATGGCCCCCACCCCTCACGGATCGACCCTCGGTTCGGTCAACAAGGCCGCCGCTCGTGTCAGTCGGCCTGACTGGCGCAGCGCCAGTCGCAGGCGGGCCTTGAGACGGCTCAGTGGCAGCCCTCTCGCTCCCGGTGGCCCGCCCGCCGTGGCACATCACCCCAGCGTCGACGTCGCTCCCTCGCTGCCCTCGGTGGAGCCGGCGCGGCCGCCGCACAGCATGAAGCCATCTGGCGCCTCGCGCCGTGGGCTGTGGCTGCGGCTGTGCCTCTGGCGGCGGCTGGCTGCACCTGCGACAGCATCCTCTCCTGCCTCTGCGGCAACGGCGGCACGGCCGTGCGGCGATGGCGGCAGGGCGCCGCGGCCTCGGTGGCTGCACGCACCTGGCCGCGCTGACGCCTGGCGAGCCAGCGCATCTCGTAGTCCCTGCTGGCCATCAGGGCGACGTGCACGTTCTGCAGCCTTTCTCTCAGCACGTTGAGCTGCCCTCGCCTTGCGGGCTGCCTCAGCCGTGGCAGCCGCAGCAGCATCCTCCTCGGCGCTGACTGGCACCTCGACGGCGTCGGCGGCGGCGGGTCCAGCAGCGCCCCATGCAGCACCCACGGCGGCGCCCGCAGGCGGGGGCCCCCCCTGGGGGCCTCGGGCCACAGATGCGTCGGCCGGCACGGGGTAGGCCGCGGCAGGAGCCTCGGGCCTGGGCGCGGGGGCCACTGGCCCCAGGCGCTGGGGGGGCCCTGCAAAGGGCCGCACCTCAGGCGCAGGCGCGTCGCCATGCGCCGCCCCACCGCGCGCCGCCGCCATCTGGCCCTGCATCGTCGTCAGCAGCTGCGTGAGGCCGACGAGCTGCTGGGTGAGGGCCGCCTGGCCAGCCTGCAGCTCGGCGATGGCCGCGATGGGCGGCGCGCGGTCGGGCGGCGTGGCTGGGGCTGCATCGCCCTCAGCGCCCGCGACGGGCGTCGGCGTGACGGGCTCCTCCATCGGCTCGTCGCCCGTGGGGACCATGGCCTCGAGCTGCTCCAGGAGCGTCTTGGCGCGGCCGAGGGCCTCGGCGCGCTGACCCACCTTGGCCTCCAACTCCGCGAGCTCCTCACGCGCCCGCGCAGCTGCGGCCTCGGCCTTCTCCAGCGTGGCCTGCGCCCGCTGGACGAAGCTGCGCTGGCGGTCGCATCGTGCGCCAGCTGGGCGGGCCAGGATGATCATGCTGAGCTGCACGGCGTACTCCTCCTCCTGCGGCCGCCTCTGCTCCAGGCTCATGCCGAGCTCGATGGCTGCCTGCAGCCTCTTGCCCGTGGCGGCCGCCATCTGGCGCAGTGAGCGCCTGTGGGCCGTGAGCCCGCGCTCATCCGACGGCGGCTCGACCCAGGCTGGGTGAGCTCGCGCGTCCGACGGCAGCGCGGGGAGGATGCCGAGCGCGGGGCTGCGGCCGTCCTCGTCGCCATCTGATGCATCAGATTCGCCTCCAGCAGACCGCCTCCGTCGGCCATCGCCGTCGGCGGAGCGCCGGCGGCGGCTCGAGGCCGACCTCGGCCGCGCATCGCCTCCGCCGTCCTCAGTGCCCTCGTCCTCGAAGCGGACTCGCGAGGCTGACCGCGGCCTCGGCTCCGCCTCCGGCTGACGTGCCTCGCCCTTGCCGCCGCGGCGGCGACGCCTCGAGGCAGAACGAGGCTGGCGGCCGTCTCCGCGCGGGCCCGCGCGCGGGCGAGCTGTCCCTCCTCCGTCTCCATGAATTGGTCCATGCTCGGGAAGAGGGAAGCAGGAGCGGCACAGGGCGTCAGCAGGGCCATTGAGTCCTCCGCACGTCGGGCACCACCATCCAGGCGGCGGCGGCGGCACGGCCCACGGGGGAGTGCTGCCACTCTGCCCGCTGTGGCCGCCGCCCGAACTGCCCTTGCCGCTGCCCTTGCGGCCCTGGCCGCCTTTGCCCCCGCCTCCAGCACGGCCTGACATCAGCCCGTTGCTGTGGTGCGCACGCAGCCTCGCCGCGGCAGCGGCTACTCGCAGCAAGGTGCGCGACTGCGTGCGCCGCTCGCGAGCGCGCCTGTGCCAGGCGGGCTCGCGCACTCGCAGCCGGGGCCGCGCCCTGCGCGAAGCGGGCGCCCGCGCCGTCGCGCGCCCGCCCACTCCGGGGGCGTCGCACGCCGCAGCGCAGCAGCACGGCCGGCCCGCGCGCCACCAGCGAGGGCGCGGGCGAGCGCGTATGGCCGCCGAGTCCCGCGAGGCTCCGCAGGTATCCTGCATACCTGCACCCAAAAGCCTCGGGCCGGGACGGCGGCTGCAAGGATGGGGAGGAGGGAGGAGGAGGGGGAGGAGGAAGGAAGGAGTGGGGCGGGGCGCTGTCTCGTCAAAACGAGGACCCAACACCACAGGATGGTTGGGAAACAACACTCAGCCCATCGAGCGCCAACAGAAATTTCTGGCGGCAGCGGCGGGACAAGCTTGGTGAGAGTGCGACACCGTCAGGAAAGTCAAGGGACATGCCCGTGCCGCGCCAGGATGTGTACTTCCAAGACATATGTTGCAAGCCTGGCATGATCTCGCCGACCGCTGGGCTAAAAAAGGTGTGGGCCTCTGGAGGACCCCAGCCAAGCATGGTCTTTTCACGGAGGTTTGTGCTGCCCATGCGCGAGAACTTGCTCATTGGATAGGCAACCTGCACGCTTGGCAGGTTGAACATGATCTGAGAGACACGGACGGGGTGGCCGGCACCCCAGATGTGGCTATTGAGCTAGACCTCGCAGAGGACGAGGATTTTTTAGATGAAGTCTTCGCCGACCGTGAGAGGCTTGGGTTGAAGAGTGTCGATTGCGTTCCTTCGTCCGTGCCCGAGCCCGAGGCCCGGGAGTTTGAGGACGGTGTCGACGGTGCGGGCTTCGGGGAGGTCTCGGGGTTGCCGTGGCGTTCTCTGGGGCACTCCACTGTCAAGTGCGATGTCGGAGGGGAGTGCGACGGCCTTTCCACGCTCCACGCTTTTCCTTTGCAAGTCATGTGGGGCTTCTGTGGGCCAGAGGTTCTCCACGGGGAGAGGGTTGGCGGGCAGGTGCTTCGGGGCCCAGCACGCGGGGCTCAAGACCCAGCGTTCTCTCCTCAGGCGCCGCAGGCACCCCTCCGCCGCCTCGCCTAAGGGGCTCTCTCGGTTCACAGGTCTAAGCGAGAGCGATGTCGGCTGGCTGCCTGAGAAGCAGGTGGGGTCCCAGTCTGGTGTTCCTGGAGTTGCTGGGGGTGCGCTGTGCTCTGGGCCCGCTGGCGGGCCGCTTGGGGAGTCTGGGTTCGGTGGCCGTGAGGGGCCCGTCAGTTTCTGGAAGTACGGGGTGAAGGTCGCTCGCCTGCACGGTTTGATTCGTCCGATGCGGCGGTTGAGTGGGCGAAGGAGTTGAGGCGGGCGAAGCTGGCCAAGGATATTGATTCACAGCGTTGACTTTTCCCAGACGAGGAGTGGGCCTAGTTTGGGCCAGCCGCGTAGCGGCGCGTGCCGATGTACCAGAATCATTACCATGACCGTCTCCTCCTCCGCCTCTTACTCTGGATCGCCCTCCTCCTCCTCCTCCTTCTCCTCCTCTTCGTTCCTTTCGTCGTCTTCCTCGCAACACAAAGCAAGAGGTCAGGCCGAGCTGCACAGACGAACTCACACACAGCTCACAGGCGAGCACCGAGAAAATACACCACCTCCTCCTCCTCCTCCTCCTCATCATCATCATCATCATCATCATCAGCAGCAGCAGCATCAGCATCATCATCATCATTCTCATCAGTATCACCATCATCGTCACCACCATCACGATCAACATCGTCATCATCATCATCATCATCATCATCATCATCATCATCATCATCAAAGCATCATCAAAGCATCATCATCATACAGCGACTTGTCGGCATTTGTGGGTTTGCATGTGGCCGCACCTCCTGGCTCAAGTTCTTGAGGGAATGCAGGCATTGTTCGAACGCCTCACGCACGATCTCGCCAGTGCCTTCTCCACAGCTCTCATCGTCCGAGGCAGTTCGCCTCCGTGTCCCGCCTGCGATTGCGTGTGCTCGCCCGCGCTGCACTGTCCCGCGCTGGAGCGCCGCTGCCCAGGCGGCTTGGGTGCGGTGACCGCCGCCCCCTCGGAGGCCTAGGCCTCGGGCTTCTCGGGCACCGCGCTGGGCACCTCGCTGCTCCTCGGCGCGCTGGGCGGCTGGTCGCTCGCCCGCTGGGCCTCGCGCTGCGCGGCGCCCTCGACTCGGGGTAAGCCGTTCGCGCTGGAGGCAGACGTGCGCACGATCGACTTGGCGGCGGAGGCGGCAGCGCAGGCTGCGCGCTTTCGCAGAGCATAGTCGCGATGGCGACGCCCGCCGCTGGCCATTTCCACCCGGTGAGGTACAACGTGGGCGGCCCTGCGATCTACCACGAGCGCTTGACGCTGTTGCCTGGGTACATTCTCACGCCCGACGGCGATGACTATGCCGAGGTCGCCATCCCGAATCACGACATCCGATCGATTCACATTCTCAGTGGCCAAAGTGAGGGGCTTCCAGGGATACCGCCTCAGCATCTATATCAGTTTCGGCAGCTGCCTCGGGCCGCTGAGGTGTGGGCGGCGCTTCGCCGCGCGACGGCCCAGGGGTTCGGAGCGACGCCTGCGTCGCCGTTCTGCATCGACCTGAGTGCCACCAACGTGCTGGGACTGGCCGCTGGCGCGTTGCCGCTCCCCGACCCTGCAGCCGTCGCGCCTGGCGCGGGCGCTGGGGCCCTGGCGCCTGCGGGGGTCCCAGGGTTGCCAGGCGGCGCCGCCCCCGCGGCGGGCGCCCTGCCGGCTGCTGGTGCCGCCGCCGCGCTGCCCGCCCTCGGCGGCCCTGCAGCTGCTGGACCCCCCGCTGGAGCTGGCGGTGTCGGCGCCCTGGCGGCCGCCCTCGGTGGCGGAGGAGCTGGAGCGCCAGCCGCCGCGGCTCCAGTGCCTGGTGCCGCGCCCGCCGCCGCGGCGCCGCCTCTCGTCGGAGACCCGCGGGTGATGGCGCTGGTGCTCGACGGCCGCGGCTTTCGGGACATCACCTTCAGCGACGCGGTGAAGCTGCAGACGGAGACGGTGAGGGCCGACTGGCCAGTCAAAGGCCCTCGGACGCTGCCCTGGGTCCTCGGGTTCATGCTGCGCATGGCTGGAGGTGCTATGGCATGGCACAATAGATGGATTGCGATGATGCAGCTAGGAGAGTCCGACGAGAACGTGAAGCTCCACGAGACCTTGTGCCGCGTGCTAGAGGCCGCCCTCTGCCGCGACCAGCTGGTGATATGCGAGCTGGCCTCTTACGAGTACCTCGCCCGTCAGCTTCAGTTGGTAGAGCGCGTGTTCGAGGAGCGCGCGCGCAGGAGCCAGCCCGTGCCGAAGGCCAAGGCTCAGGCCAAGGAGCTGGGGGCTGCGGGCTTCGGTTCAGAGGTCGGCCACTTCTTCGGCGCGGGTGAGACGAAAGGGAACGTGTGCATCTGTCCTGCTTTGATGGATTGGATCGCCGATCAGATGAAGATGGAAGCATCTGTCGCGAAAGAACGCCGCAAGGCTCGTGAGGAGCGAGCCTTGCGGGCGCCATGACACCCCCTCAGGACCCTGGCCAGGATGGGCCTCACGAGCCTGTTCCCGTCGCTCGTGAGCCTGGCCAGGATTGCCCAGAGGCCCTCGCGCCTCCGCCTGGTCTGGACGCGCCCACGCGTGGTGCCGATCGCCAGCGCGACGTTTTTCCGCTACCTCGTCTTCCTGTGGATGGGCGCCGCCATCTTCCGCTGGGCCGCGTTGCTCGTCTGCGCGCTGCCAAAGGTGCGGGCTGGCGCGAGTGGTGCAACGAGGGGTTCACCGCTCTCAACTGGCTCCATAGTGGCCGCGACGCGGAGCACCTCCCGCAGGTCGGTGGCGACCCGCCCGCCGTGCAGGCTGCCTCGGTGGACTACCTCTCGAGCCTGCATCGGGAGTTCGAGCTGCCTGCCGCCTACTCGGAGAGGAGCAGCGCCTGCGAAGCACCCCTGGTAGAGATGCTCGCTCAGGCTCCTGGCTACGCTGGTGACAGCGGTCGGGTCCGCCCCTACAGCCAGCCTCTCGCGGCCTGGCCCAAGTCGACGAAGGCTGTGTCCATCTCCGACGTCGTCTCGGATGCCGGCTCCATCGCGCTGCAGGGTTGGAGGCAGACTACGCTGAATTCCGAGTCGGTTGCTGCGGGGCTCCGCGACGCGCTGGGCATTCAGCGCCCGTACGTCGATCCCGAGCTTCGCTATCAGCCTAAGTCTCACGCTCAGTTTTCGAAGCAGCTGGAGGCTCACGACATGATATCATGGAGAGCCGCCAGTTCTCAGTCTTCTCACACAATCGGTTTGTTCTTCGTGGAGAAATCCAATCACGTGCTTAGGCTCGTGTTTGACACTAGGCTGGCTAACTGCAGCTTTGCCACGCCGCCAGCCACCAAGCTTCCCACGCCCAGTGCGTGGGCCAGTGTCGATTGCGACGACAGCTTCGTTTTTGCACAAGGCGATATTCAATGTGCCTTCTACCACTTGCGCTTGCCTCCAGGGATGGAGTCGCTGTTCTCGCTGCCCGCGATCTCCAATCGTCACATCGGCCTCACATCGATTAATGGGAGGCCCGTCGGTATCCACGGTTTTGTGCAGCCGTTGGTCACAGTTGTTCCCATGGGTTGGAGCTGGGCCCTTCACTTTTGTCAGAGCGCCCTCGTTCGTGCCTTAACCGACGCTGGATTCGACAGTGGGGACATGATCGTGGACGGAGGATGCCCCCGTAAGCTAATCTCTCACACCGACGCCATATGTGCTGGATACGTTGGCAATTTCTGCGTTGTGTCAAAAAAAACCTTGAGATTGCCACTCGCCGTGCTCGTGAGGTCGCCGACCTTCTAACGTCCCGAGGCTTGCCTGTCCTGGAGTTCTCGGAGGCCGTCAGTAAGGGTGTCTTCACGGGCTTGCAGATTGACGGTCTCTCGGGTGTCGTTCGAGTTCGGCCCGATCGCCTCGCGCGTGCGCGGCAGGCTGCACTCGGACTCTTACGACGTGGTCGGGCCTCTGCGGGGGCTCTCAGCGTGCTGGTGGGCCACTGTACTTGGGGTATGATCTTGAGGCGGGATGTCTTGGCGATCTTCAACTCAGTCTATCGGTTCATCAACGTGGCGGGCGCTCAACCCGCGCCTCTTTGGGATTCCGTTGTTAGGGAATTCCGAGCCGCAGTTGCCTTGATCCCCCTCTGGAGCGCCTCTACTAGGTCCAGGTGGTCGTCTAGGGTCTACGCGTCTGACGCGTCGACGTACGGGAAGGGCGCGTGCGTCAAGGCGACCCCCCCCCCGACCTGGTCTCGGAGGTTGGCCGCGCGGCCGAGAAGTGGAGGTGCCACCAGGGCTCCAGTGTGCTCGCGAGGGCCCACGCCTTCAGCCCCGTTGAGCCCCATCAGGATGCCGCCGGCCGTGCTCCTCCTGCCGCGCCGCTGCCTGCTGCTGTTGTGTCGTCGTCGACTACGTCTAGCTTCTTGGAGGTTCCCGAGGCTGTCTTTGGGTTCGACGGCTGGAAGACGATCCACTCGAGCAGGCGCACGCGGTTTGGGTGTGATATTCTGCAGTATGAGGCCGAGGCCTTGGGGTTCAGCATTCACCATGCCTCGAAGGCCCTCGGAGCCCACCATCATCGCATGTTTTGCCTCGTTGACAACTTGGCTCTAGCCCTCGCTGTTGGCAAGGGGCGGTCGGGGAGCCCGCATCTCGCGCGCGCTGAGGCGGCTCTCTGGCGTCACCCTGGCATGCGGGCTGCGGCTGCTGGTCCGATGGGTGCCCTCTGAACGGAATGTCGCCGACAAGCCGTCGAGGGAGGGCTTCTTCGTCGGGCCGAGCTTCGAGGACCTCCTGGAGGGGCAAGTCGCGCGGCGGCCTCGTCGGGCCCAAGGAGGTGATCAAGACCGCGAGGGCTCGGAAGACCCACCCTGGGCCCTCCAGTCTCTCGCGAGGGAGTCTCTCAGTGCTGGAGGCGCCAGCCGTCTCGGCCTCCACGGGCAGGAATTACCACGATTGCGCCCAGAAGTTTCTGAGCTGGTGCCTGTGGACCGCGCGGGACTTCTCCTGCTGCGTCGACCTGGACACCGTGCTGGCGGTGTACTTCGTGCATTTGTTCCTGGACGGGTACGACAGCGCGACGGGCCGCACCACGCTGGCCGCCCTGAAGCACCATCTCCCCTCGATGCTGGTCGGGAGTCGGCCGCTGCCGCGGGCGTTTTCGGGCGCTGCAAGGGTGGGCGAAGCTCGCCCCGCCCCAGATGCGCCTTCCGCTGCCTCGGGTGGCGATGTTCGCGATTGTGGGCGTCCTCCTGGCGCAGGGCCGCCTGTCCGAGGCGGTGTTCGTGCGACTGGCCTTCGACACTTACCTCCGCCCGAGCGAGGCCTACCGCCTCACGGCCGCCTCGCTCATCGCCCCGCGCGTCGGGTCGAGGGGCGGCTACCAGCACTGGGCCATCCTGGTCAACGACGCAGCCAGCGGCAGACCTGGCAAGACGGGGGTGACCGACGAGAGCGCGATCGTGGACGACCCGTCGTTGTGGCCGCTGCTGGCCGCGCTGCGCGACGGGAGGCGGCCCGAGGCGAACTTGTGGACGTTCTCGCCCGAGCAGGTCCGCCAGGCCTTCCGAGCGGCGCTGGCGATGCTGCAGCTCGACGGCGAGCAGACGTCGCTGCACTCCCTTCGGCGCGGAGGGGCGTCCGACGATCTCCTATCGGGCCGTCGGACGCGCAAGGAGGTCAAGGACCGCGGGCGCTGGCGGACGGATCAATCCCTGAACCGCTATGGGAAGCGGGCGCGGATGCAGCAGCGGCTGGGGCTGCTCTCACCCGCGCTGGTGGACTTCGGCGACAAGGTCGAGGCCAGGCTGCTGCAGCTGATGGAGGTGACGGCGAGGACGGGCATCTTCCCGCTCCGCCTGCCGCCCCTGGTGCCCGCGTCGGCGCCGGCTGCAGAGAAGACTGCGCCCAAGCTGACCGATCAGTGGAGGTTCGACTGAATAGGCTGTGGCGGCGTGCCCGTTTGCGCGCCTCTGTTTTGCAGTACTTCGCTACATTGTGTATCTGCGTGCCGACTCGTGTTCGATTGGCCTGCGAGGATCGCGGGCTAGGAACAGTGGCCATCAACCTAGCCAGACATCGTGCAGAGGACGCCTCGGATCCTCGGGTTGTGCAGATGCTGCTGGGCTGGGTGCGATCATCGGCCGTCTCAGGGCTGTGGGCGTCCTTGCCGTCTGCGACCTGGCCCTCGAGCGGCGCTCGATGCCGCCGCCTGGGCGCCCCGCTTAAGGGCGCCAGCAGTGACGACACCAATCTTCGCGCCATTCGCGTGGCGAACGCCCTAGCAGCGTCTGCCCTTAAGTTGATTCGAGAGTGCACGGCTCGCCAGGTGCCTGTGATTTTCTGGCACCCAGAGTCAAGCCTGATCTGGCGACATCCGCTCCTTTCCTCGCTCCTCGCCTCTGCCTCCTCTCCTTGCTCTCTCGATCCCTGCATGTTCTCGGGTCAGGTTCGGCAGAGATTGTTTTTGATCGGATGGGGCGTCCGAGATCTCAATTGCCTGTCGCGCCGTTGCCTCTGCACCCTAGGCCTGCGTGACCGCGCTGGCCGCCGCCACCTTGGCGGCCTAGGGCGTCCTGCGCTGGATGCCGATGCGCGCTGCTCAGCTCGTGGGCTTCCCTTTCAAGTAGCCACTGCAGGCACTGACATGATAGTGGCCGCTGCTCGGCAATTATCTCGCGCCGCTAGATACAAGAAAATGTTTGGTCAATGAAGTGCTGCGGCTGTGGCCATTTGTTGTGACTAGCGTTGGTTACCGAGTCTGTGCTTCGAGGCTTGCCGCCACAAAAAGTACCCGGTGGCCTCGAGAGAGCCCCGCATACAGCGACTTGTCGGCATGCGTGGGTTTGCATGTGGCCGCACCTCCTTGCTCAAGTTCTTCCCTGGGCCCTCCCGCCCAACTTGAGCCGAAGATTAACTGTTTTGTGCTGCGCTGACCGAGTCTGTGCTTCGAGGCTTGCCGTTGCTCTCGTGCGCCGTCGCCCTTCTGCGCAAGAAGTACCCGATGGCCTCGAGAGAGCCCCGCATCATCATCATCATCATCATCATCATCATCACCATCATCAGCATCATCATTATCATTACCATTATCAGCATCGGCATCGGCATCGGCATCATCATCACCATTAACACCACTATCACCATCATCAGCATCATCCTACTCATCAATATCAGCATCATCATCAACAGCAGCATCGTCATCATCGTCAGCTTCATCATCATCAGGATCATCAGCAGCATCATCACCATCGCCATCATCAGCAGCATCATTATCGTAATCATCAGAATCGTCATCATCAGCGGCATTTATTCCCTACCTAGGCTCTGCCTAGAAGGGTTCTTAATCTGTTGGCTTAAAAGGGGCCGGGCAGTGGAAATCGCCCTGGGCGGTTCCCCCAGTCCCCTGGGAGCCAAGCAAAAGCAACAGCAAAGGTAAAGCAAACGCGCGGTTCCCCCCTAGTGGCGCTCCCTGGGTGAAGGCAAAAGCAACATCAAAGGCAAAAGTGAAGGCAAAAGCGAAGGCAAAGCAAAAGCATAGCATAGCATGGCATAGCATAGCGCAGCATAGCATAGCGCAGCATAGCATAGCATAGCCTAGCATAGCCCAGCATAGCATTGCGCAGCATAGCATAACAGAGCAGAGCAGAACATAGCATAGCATAGCATAGCATATCGCAGCACAGCATCCACTATTGCTGCTGCGACATATATATATATATATATATATATATATATATATATATATATATATATATATACACGTATATGTGTGCGCGCACGCATGTTCCATGCATGTTGTCCGTCTGTGGGCCATCTTGAGCCCTTTGTGGGGCAGCTTGAGCCCTTGGGATTCACGAAGGTTTCGCACATAGCACCGGCCGGGAGACATGAAACCCGACGTATTATCGCATGTCCTAAATGTCTTTCTATATATGCAAATATATGAGAGAACGCGCCCATAGGGCCCGAACAAAGAGGAGGGGGGGCTAGGCTGAAGCTACCCCCCCGCCCTTGAGCCGACCTTGTCGGAAGCACCCCCCCCCCCCACCGCTTTTTTGCAGGGGGGGGCTTACAGCTACCCCCCCTCCCCCCTTGGGCCCTCCCCGGAAGCTACCCCCCCCCCCTTTCCAAAAGGGGGGGGGTGCTTAAGCTACCCCCCCCTCCCTTGGCGCCGCCCTGCTGGAAGCTACCCCCCCCTCCCCCCCTTTCGTGCAAAGGGGGGGGGGTGCTTGGAAGCTACCCCCCCCCCCCCCTTTGGCCGCCCCGGAAGCTACCCCCCCCTACCCCCTTTCCAAAGGGAGGGGGGTGCTTAAGCTACCCCCCCCCTCCCTTGGAGCCGCCCTGCTGGAAGCTCCCCCCCCCTCCCCCCCTTTGTGCCAAAGGGGGGGGGGGGGCTTGGAAGCCCCCCCCCCCCTTTCCCCCCTTTGGCCGCCCAGCCCCCGGAGCCTCCGCCCTCCCTTTCGCCGACGATCCAAAATGAACAATCCACGATCGAGGATGGACGATCGACGATCAACGATCGACGATCGAAAATCCCAATCGAATCGCTTGCAATCGATTGCACTCCATTCCACTGCAATCCCCCTCCCCACCTCCCTCCGCTCCCTCCCCTCCCTCCCCACCCTTCGTTCCATCTCCTCCCTCCCCTCCCTCTCCTCCCCTCCCTCCCTTCCGTCCTGTCCCTCCCCTGCAATCCAATCGATTGAATCGATTGCAATTCAACCGATTGCAATCCAATCGATTGCAATCCAATGGATTGCAATCGAATCTTGCAATCCAATGGATTGCAATCGATTGCAACGCAAGTGTATCATTCAACTCGTCCCGTGCCAACGCCCAGGAACGAAAAAAATACTATTATGCTATACTCGTGTCATGGGCAAGTCAGGAATCCACAATATACAATCCTGGAGGAACACAAAAATACAATTCTACTCTACTCCTCCCTTTGCGACGCCCTCCCCTCGCTCCTCTTCCTACCCTCCGCACCCTCCGCCGCCTCCATATCCTCTCCTCCTTCCCCTCCCTCACCTCCCTCCCCTCTATCCCCTCCCTCCCCTCACTCCGCCCCCTCCGCTCCCTCCGCCCTCTCCCCTCCATCCCTTCCCTCCTCTCTGTCCCCTCCCTCCCCTCCATCCTCTCACTCCCCTCCCTCCCCTCCATCCCTCCCCTCCCTCCTGTCCCTCCCCTGCATTCCAATCGATTGTAATCAGATCGATTGCAATTCAACCGTCAACAATAATAACTCAAAGATCAACCAACAATGAAACACACACCAGGCCTACCAAAGTTCAACGAACGTCAAACGTCAAACGTCAACGAACACCTACAAAAAAACTCAAACGTCTTCAAAAACAACAAGAAACATACAACATTCAAACATCAACGAAAATCAACAAGAATACACCGAAAAACAAAACACAAAAATCAGTTAAAAGGTTTCAGACATCAAGCGTCAACAAAATCCACAAAAACCCAGACGTCGACATGCGTCAACAAAAAAAGGCCATCGAAGGTCGACACCCTTTGGAAGCTTCTCGGAACGTTCCTCAGATTCGTATTTCCTCCTCATCTCCCGACCTCCTCCTTCCCCCTCCTCCTCACTCCTTCGCCCTCCTCCACAATCCCACCAGCCCTTTAGGGCGTGAGTGGTTTAGCTCGCCCATATTCCCTTCTTCCAACCCCCTTCCTCCCCTTCGGGGGGGGGTCACCCCTCCCCCTACCCCTGCCCCCCCCCCGATAACGCCCGTTATCGCCGAAAATTTAAACAACGGCCTCCTGCGATGCAATCGTTCGAATCGATTGAAATCCAACCGATGGCCATCCAATTGATTGCAATCCAATCAATTGCAATCGAATCGGTTGCTATCCAATGGATTGCAATCGATCTCAATGCAACTGTATTATTTTACTCGACCAGTGCCAACGCCCGGAAGCGAACAAATACTATTATGCTATACTCGTGACATTGGGAAGGTCAGGAATCCACAATATACAATTCGACTAAGTT
>CAUYUJ010014205.1:197500-247500 GCA_963575745.1 Prorocentrum cordatum
TTATGCGTGCAGTTCAGTACAACCCATGCGCAGCACGATCACACGAGCGACTTGTGGACATAGCATGTTGCATACCGAACAGAGACGTGTACGCGCTCATCGGCACGCAGGTCAAGTCACATGGGCAGATTGTGAACGACACTAGAGCTGTTCAGAAGACATGGAGCATTGAGTTTGGTTTCAAGCGAGGGCCTCTCATCACGCCCTTCTGCGGCATAACATGTCTACTCAAACGATCTCGGCATCCGCGCAGTTCGCTGAAGAGAGTGCGCGACACACCCAAGCAGCTTTGGGGCAGATGCGGGGCGATCACTCTCCAATCAGGTGCAACATCTCATGGGTTTATTGGCATGTATTTTCCGCCCAGGCAGACGTCGAGGGCGTTGCGACCGATATACGAGAAGACGATGAAGTTGATGATCGACTGGGTGACGGGCGTGCTGCAGGACATGTCCAGGCGCCAGACCGTGCCCATCATTTTTACTGACTTGAATGGGGGGCTATGCAAAGCTGACGATCTCGTGGCTGGACCTTTTGCAAGTGGAAAGGAATCATTGGCATCTACTTTTTTTCAACCAGTTCTTGCAGACTGGAACTTAAGCGCCGCGAGCACCTACTTCTGCAACCTGCCGTCGTATGTGGGAGCGAACTCTGAATCGTACATTGACCACATATGCATACCACAAGAGTTGATGCAGTGCGTGGAGAGGTGTCAAGTGATGTGTTCCGCTGGACGAGCCTTACAGCTTCACGACACGCACAAGCCGCAAGACCATCGACCCATCCAGATTGCCGTACATATTCAGTCCAGCCAGCGTCCCCTACCTGCGCGTGCAGCCCGACCAAACAGAGCAGCGCTTTTTTGTTGCTTACAGCAAGGTTACAAGAGACAGGAGCTATTCACAGATATGGAAAGGTTGGTCAGCCTTAAATATGATGAACTCATCGCAGTCGAAGCAAATGAAGACGTGGACCAGATGAATCGCGAGTTCGTTGAGATTGTGGATCAAGCCTTAGTCACTGTGCTGGACAAAAGCCCTTTGCACACGGAAACTCGAGCTCATTACATACAACAGCTCAAACATCATTTACATGTTCGCAGGTGCCTTCGACACTTGAGGACAGATCCGAGGATGGAGATCGAATGTCAGCACATCTCTGCGATGATCCAGCAGGCCAGCAAGACCCTCAAACTCTCAGCACGACGCTACTGGGAAGAGCTCACGGCCAGGCGCATCGAGGAGATTAATGCCGCTGCCAAGGACAACAACAGCTACCTCGTGCAGCGCATTGCTCGTCTCATTGCTGGCAAATGCAGAGGTCCTCGCCAACGCAAGTTCGCAGCTATCCCATCATCGGCTGCATCTGCGAGGGGCTGGGGCGTTCGGATGGCGCCCCCTTCGCATCAGGGCGGGTGCTCCGCCACGCCGGCTGCGATCGACGATGTGGGGCGCGAAGTCCGACAAGAACCTAGATCAGTACGTGAAAACGCAGATGTTTTTGAAATGGCTTCAGAGGATTGGAATATGATGTCTCACTCTGTTTGGGCGAATGAAACTTTGGCGCAGCTATCCGTCATGGAGTATTCCAGCAGAAGCTTTACGACTTTTATTTGCACCCGAATGGGTCAACCCCAGAAGGCCAGCGATGACGGCAGGTCTTGGATATCACCAGGACGAGTTCGAGCCCCCGAAGATCATGCAAGGCCTTCTTCGTGGAATACTCTTTATGGCAAGGAAACATGATCGAGCGCCAGCCACGCGGCATTCAGCTCAGGCAGCGAGGTTGCCCAAGGGCAACCAAACAATCGACGTGGACGGGGAGCGCATTATCATGATCATGTGCACGGTCGGCAGAACTTATCACGCCGCCGCATTGCGGCGCAAAAAAGCAGCCTGGACGCCAGATGATTGGATTCACTGAGGATTACGGCGACGACGACGTGAATCAGCGATGGGAGTGCAGTGGATCTCTCCGTACCGTCTCCAGGCTGAAGGCATTTCTCATCTTGCGCGCTGCCACGGCGCTACAAATGCGTTCTACAGCTTGAAGCATACCGCCGTGCTCGAGATTCTCCCCAGCCTTTACTCGAACGCTGACCTGCAGTTCGCTGAGGATAGGATCACAAAAGCCTTATTCCTTCTAGAAGATGAATCTGGAATTTTTTGGATGCGAAACCACGAGGGGGTCTTCCCAGGCGATGTAGGAGCTACACTGGTTATTGCTCGAACCTTCAGCCCGCCCGTGATTGAGGAGATCGCAGACACCTACATGTTAAATTGGTGGTGTCGCGCCTCTGAGGTAAATACCCCTTGGGGCTCTGAGGACCTCCAGCAGATGGCACTCACGGGGTTCGTAGACGATCTCGCCAACAAGGTTCTTGAGAGCAACGTTGCAGGCACGTCGTTGGACAAGCTGGAAACAGGGAGCCGCCAAGAGAACACATCCGTCGACTTAGGCATGCGCGTCGTAGGAGCTTCACAGAACATAAGCAAACAAGAGAACGTGGCATACATACGAGGCACGGGTGCGCACATCACCAGTAGGCTCATCCATAAGAAGCACGCTAACATCGACGGCACGACTATGCATCACGTACGATATCTAGGTGGACTACAAACAAGCACGTTTTCTCCAGCTCCCGAAGTATCTAAAAGGTTGAGGGCCCTGCATGCGGCCTATTACTCCATGGGGCGCTTCTGGACCACCAAGGGCATCAAGTTCGTAGCTTACTCGTCAACACTGCGTTAAGTGGTCTAGAAGTACTTGTGAAAGGCACGGAGCCGCTCGCCAGCAGCGACTTGTCCGTGCTGGAGTCCTTTATCGTGCGCAAAGGACGCGCGATCTTGGGAGGCATTGCTGAATGGAGTGATGCAGCCGATCATGTTGTCACCTGCTCTGCCCACGACGTTCTTCGTACATTTCGAGTTGCCCCTCTCTATCTGGAACTCAGGATACGGAGACTCAAATGGTTGCAGAGCATGGTCAGGGAGCGCGACAACAATCGGCAGCTCCTCTCTACCTGCTTTTGGGGACTCCCCCATCGATGGTGCTGTATTCACCGAGAGCGGAGCTATACATGTTCGCGCTCATCCGTGGGCCAGACAGCTGGAGCAGGACATGATTGCCTTGCGTGAGTTAGAGAGTGGGAAAAAGCTTGTGGGAGTACGCGGGCACCGCGTATAACATTCTGTTCGAGAATTTCGAAGACTTCGCGAACTTAGATTGCTATGAACTTAGAGCTGCATTCTTAACATCGAAGGACCCTGGGCCCACAGCTGAGCAAGAGGGAGGAGGAGGAGAAGGAGCATATGCATGTCAAGAACTACTAGAATATGGAACAATATGCAACAGCAAATGGCCCAGCAAGCATGCCCTCACGAAACATATTGCAAACGCAATTGGTGGAACTCACGGCAAGCTGAACATCGGTCGTATTCTTATTATTACCAACAGCTGCCCCATCTGCAACAGCACGTTTAGGGGCAAGTACGTGGCAAAGCAACATGTATCGGCAAGTCTCCGTCGCCAGTATTGCCCGGCGAACAGGGGGCGTTTCGAAGACAACGTCATTGTCCCGAGCACCATGGAGTGCCCGATCTGCTCTGAGACGTTCGATGACCTGTCGCTTTGGCTCAATCACGCCCGCGAGCACCTCTCTCCGCTACTGCAACCAGACTTTTACATTCGAGAACCCCGAGGGATGTTCATTGCGGGCTCAAGATCTACCCTCAAGCCAGTCGAGTGCTCCTGGAAGAAGCTGCACGACGAGAACTGGACACCACAGCTTCGAGGACCGAAACATGCCCGAGGGAAGCCAGGACGAGCAGCCCAAGAAAGCGTGGCTAGTTCGGGACAGGTCGACGAGCTTCGCAGCACCTGGAGGGCGGCCCAAGATGGCGAAGACAGGCGGAACCGAGGAGGACGAGGGGATGGAAATGGAGACAGACGAGACGCACGCGGGCATGAAAGTTCTGATCGTACAGCTCGAAGCTCGAGTCCGTGCATTGGAACACGAAGCGATGAGCGCTGCCATACTCGACCGCGAGCACCAGCTCGCAATCGACTGCAACAAGTCCTACCAGGAGTTCGCGAAAGCTCGGAAGGAAGACCCCCAGACGGACCTAGGCTCGCCAGCCTCCCAAGCAGCTTACAGCATTCTACTCGTTTTGCAGAGCTGGCCCGACAAGGACGGCTCGGCTCGTCGCTTGAAGATGAAGTTCGCAATCGACGTGCTCGTGGAAATGATTCGCACAGGCGGACCAGAAGTGACAGCAACGTGGGTAAAGGAAGCAGCAGTGTTCCCGACGTACGGCAAGCCAGGGCAATTACAGAAGAGCAGATTCGTATTCAAGTTCTTCGGGCAGGTATTGGTTCCAGACGACGAGGCGCAGCAGGAGGAGGTGATCGCGGCGATGAAACAAGAATACCACCTTCTGCGCACGGTCAGCCCGTTGGAGATTCCGACAACGCAGCTGCAGCTAAAAGGTGCCCTCTTCGCGGTCGAGGCCGTGGTCGGCGAGATGGTGCGCCACAGCGGGGCCAAGCTGATGATGAGCAAAGCACCTCGAGGCAATCTGGCGCGCAAGTTGATGCCTAAGAGGCGATAGTCGTGATTGCAGTATCTTACACAGCAGCAGAAGCAAATATCTAATGGTGGGCTTCTCTCTTATCATTGAGGCCACATGCCGTTTTCCCGTCTTGTTGCCACTCCCCCTTTTGCTCGGATCCGCCTCGCTTTGTGGGCTCCTGGGACCACCCATAGGCCGAGGCCTAACGGCCGAGGCCCATTGGGGTCGGATTCTGGCTGGATCCCCAGCGTCCTTGTGTGCTTTTGTCTCCCTTGAGCCCGTCTCGGCCTTGAATGCGGAGATTTGGCGGCTACCATGGCTTTGTCCTGTAAGGATCGGGCCACAGGTCAGCTGCTATTGGAGTGGCTACCTCAGATGTCGCTCACCTCTACGCCTACGGCCTCTCCTTCCACCTGTCCCACCACCTGCAGGCACCGTGTTTTTGTTCTGATGTCGTGACGGGGCTTTGCCTTGAGGTAGAGTTCTCACTCGGAGCGTCTGTTCGCAGCTACCTCACCTCGGTCCTCCTCTTGCCCGCCTGGTCTGGCCTAGTGAGGCCTTTGGCCAGGCTCCCGTGCAGCGACCTCTTTGCTACACGGTCATCTGCCACTCTTTGAGTGCACGGTGCTCCGATCGGAGCTGCGAAGTAGAGGGTGACAACGCACAGTGTCGCTTTACCCCCCCAGGTTCACGAACACGCTCTGTGATAGAGGATTGAACTGAATGGGTGAGAGCGAGCGAGCGAGCTCCTCCTCCTCCTCCTCCTCCTCCTCCTCCTCCTCCTCCTCCTCCCTTCATTGTCCTTAGGGGGAACTCATATCTGTCTGGGCGTTTCGCCAGAGACGCCCTCACCATGTATGATTATTGGGCTTACGCCGCGCTGGCGTCCCCGCTCACTGAGTGTCTCGCTGGTCTCAGTGGCTCCAGCGTGGGTCGCTTGGTGTCATCGTGGGCGTTTCTTGGGGACCTCTGGGAAACTGATTTAAGTATTGCGGGTGGTCGCTTGGCGGCTCGTTAGTGGTCTCCCTTGGCCGTCGATGCAGAACGTGCGCTTGACGGGGACGCATGGCGAGGAGGCGGGGAAGAGGGTTCGGTGTCGAAGTTGCAGTTATCAACTGGGATGGTCTGGTCGTAGATGATAACTGATCATGTTCGGCGGTGGGACGTCGCGGTTACAGCAGGGCCCGCCTGGTCCTCCGCGTTGATGTTACTGATGCCGTCCGTCTCGCGGCGCACGGCTGCGCTGCGCAGAGCCGGTTCTGCGGCCGCCCGAAGGGCGCTCCGCAGCGGGTAGGCGACCCTTGGCGCTGGTGTCGGCGAAGCCATGTGCTGGTAGACGCAGCGACCCTTCATGTTGGCGAAGATGCCCTCGATGGCAGTGGCGATGGAGATGCATCCACTGTGCTCCGGGCCAGTGGCGTTTGGGGTCCCGTCCGTGCCGACATAGCCACTGCCCGAGTGGCGTCCGGGTATCTGGATGACGACGTGTTGATTGTTCTCGATGTAGCCGTGGAGGTGGCCATCCAGGCTGTCGTTGCCGACGTTTGCGCTGTCCGCGACGATGTCGGCCTTCGGGTCTTGCTTGGTGTCTGGCTCCTGCAGCTCGTTGTGGTTCTCACGAGGGGTCCGCCACGCTGTTGCATAGCATCCTGACCGCGCATCCTTATGATCCGATCGCATTGTAGTCCATCTGCTGCGGTTCTAGTACTGGCCGGCCAGTTGCCGTAGTGGGAGTAGGTGCCAGGGTTGTCCTTGTGGTAATCCCCGCTCTTGGCGTAGCTGACGTCATTGACGTGGTTGTCGGCACGACGCGCATTCAGCAGCAAGAGGACATCCCAGGCGGAGGATAGGGATCTCGTTTTTTGATTGCGTACGCCAATCTACGGGCCGCAGCCCGTGATCGTTTCGCATCGTGTCCAAGACGCGGTTCACGATTCTCGTATTGGGTGCTGGGCGCCGTGGTGCGGTGGAGTCTCGGCGATGTGCCCGCTGGGAGCTCGTAGCCGTTCATCCTGGCGTCGATGCTTTGCGCGGTCGCGGGCTCCACGCCGTTCATGGCGCGAGGGCAAGCGGGCGCCGCGCCTGGCCGTCCGCCCTCCTGCGGCCCCACCGCCTGACCCTTCGGATGGGGGCTGGGCGGGGAGAGCCCCCCCCCGCGAGAGGCAGCGGCTCCTCCTTCCTCTCCTCCTCCTCCTCCTCCTCCTCCTCCTCCTCCTCCTCCTCCTCCTCCTCCTCCTCCTCCCCCTCCATCCCTCCATCCCTCATCCTCCTCCCCTCATCCTCCTCCCCCTCCTCCCACCTCTTCCTCCCTCCCGCCATCCCTCCTCCGGAGGTCTCCATGCAGGGGCTTCTGGCTGCACCTGGCTGCCTCAGGAGGTATCCTTAGGCCTCCAGCTGCATCCTCCTGCTCCTCCTGCTCCGCAGACTCCCCCTCCGCCTCCTCCGCCTCCGCCTCCGCCGCCGCCGCCGCCGCCGCCGCCGCCGCCGCCGCCGCCTCCTCCTCCTCCTCCTCCTCCTCCTCCTCCTCCTCCTCCTCCTCCTCCTCCTCCTCCTCGGTTCCCATGCAGAAGCTTCTGGCTGTCTCCCGAGGCGGCTTCCATAGGCATCCTCATGCTCCTCCTACTCCTCCACCTCATGTTCCTCACCCTTCTCTTCCTGAGGTCCCAATGCAGAATGCAGAGACTTCTGGTCTCCAGAGGCCTACTAAGGCCTCCTCTTCCTCTGTCCTCCTGCGCCTCCGCCTCCATCCTCCTGATTCCTCCAGGGCTCCAAAACAGGGCCAAGCACTCCTGGAAACCTCGATCCTCAAACCCTAATGCTCGAGGATCGAGGCACGGACTAGGGCCAGCGCTGGATCGGAGCCGCGCGGTGGATCGGTTTGGCAGGGGAGGGCGCCTCTGCCTCTGAGGCGGGGACGCATCTGGCCGGTGCTCGGGGGCCCTGGAAGTGCCGCTCGTGAGTCAGTTGGGCCGGCGGCGGGATGCCACGGCACGGAGCACAAACGCGCCCCCCGCTGAGGCCGCCGGAGCGCAGAAGGGGACGAGGCTCGAGGTTCGAGGATCGGGGTTCGAGGGTGGAGGTGTGGAAGCTTCTGGCCCTGGTCGTACCTCCAGGGGCGTCCGGAGACCTCCTGGAGGCCTCTGCAGACATTCGGAGACCTCCAAAGACCTTCGCAGACTGACGTCATCGACATCGTCGTGTGGTGGGTCTGGGGTTGTTTCTGGAGGCTCTCGTTGCCACGGCTGGACGCTGCCAGAGTTGTCTACGGGAGGGGTCCATCGACGGTTTTCGAGCGAATTTTGATCAGGGGCGGAGCGAGGGGGAGGCTTTCCAAGGCGTCTAAGAAGGTAGGGGGCTTCTCAGAACCCCTCATGCCTTCTGGGCAGCATTCTCAGAAGCCCCCGATCCCAGATCCCTTCAAGAATTCCCCTGCCATCCTAGAATGTCGCCCCCCTCTCCCCACCCCCTTTCTGCGCTCCGCCGTTCAGGGGAGCCCTCCGCGTCAGTGTGGACAGCTCGTCGTCACCCAAATGATGATGCCATGCGCCGACATGAGGCAGCCAGGAAGCCCAAGGATCGCCAGGTGGTCCCTGCCCGCGCCCTGAGAGAGCAGATGCCTCTCTCTGAATTTGACGCCCAGCCATTGTTCGCAACAGCAGCTTTATTTCCGGCATGTCTGTGTTGTTCTCTCTCTTTCTCTCTCTCTCTCTCTCTCTCTCTTCGGGTGTTGCCAGAGTTGGCCTCGCACGAGGTGGCCCCAGCTTTCTTCTAGGGAGGCCCAGAAGACCTCCACTTCACCCCTCACGGGGCCCAGATGGCCGCAGGGGCTCCAAAATGGCGCGAAAAGTTGGGGGCACCTTTGGCCAGGATCCCCTCTGGCAACATCCGCTCTTTGGAGCCTCCCATTTCCCCTTACCTAGCCGTACCAGGCACCCGCTGACCCTCACATGTTCTATCGAGTAACCAGTCTAATTAACAGACAGTTATTGACATGAACCTTCCTCAGCAGGTACGTGTTCTCTTTCTCTTTGCTCCGTCGTACTCATCCCTAGGCACGAGCGTACTTAAGTGGTGAGATCTGACTTGCGCCGGCTTCTTGCCATACGATCGCCAAAAGAAAGAGCGCGAGCCTTGATGCCGCAGTCTGTCAAGACTGCCCCTCTCCGAGGCGAATAAATGGGCCTCGCTTCGGTGGGCAGGCGGGCAGGCTGGCGGGCGCGCGGGCGAGCGGGCAGGCATGCGGGCGGGCGAGCGGGCGGGCGAGCGAGCGGGCGGGCTGGCGAGCGAGCGGGCGGGCAGGAGAACGCCCAGGCCACTGGGCGGACGGGCACGCAGGCGAGCGGTCGGGCGGGCGGGCGGCCGGGCGCGCAGGCGGGAGAGCGGGCGGCCGAGCGGGCGGGCGGGCGGGCAAGCGGGCGGGCGGGTTGGCGGGCGGGCGGGCCAGCGGGCGGGCAGGGCAGGCGTGCGCGCGGGCCTGCAGGCGGGCGTCGAGTGAGATTCTACAGTATTAGTAGTGTTGTTTTATTGTTGTTGCTACTATTCGGATCGTGATTGTTCCCAGCGGGTTCTCGTTCTGAACAGAGCACCGTGGTCTCCATCACTCACTCACTCCCTTCCCCCTCCTCCCTCCTCCCGCGAAACTGTCGCCACTTTCGTGTGCTCCTGGAAGGTCCAGCGGAGGCACGTCTTACGGAGGTCACCACGAGACCTCGCCGTCCCCTGGGGGGGGGCTGCGATCTGCGAAACTGTCGCCGCTTTCGTGGGCTCCTGGGGTGTCCAGCGGAGGTACGTCTTACGGGGTCACCTCGAGACCTCGCCGTCCCCGGGGGGGGGCTGCGATCTGCGAAACTGTCGCCATTTTTGTGGGCTCCTGAGGTCCAGCGGTGATACGTCTTACGGGGGTCACCACGAGACCTCGCCGTCCCGGGGGGGGGGCTGCGATCCGCGAAAATGTCGCCACTTTCGTGGGCTCCTGGGAGGTCCAGCGGAGGGGTGTCCCACGGGGACCACCATGAGACCTCGCCGTCCCTGGGGGGCTGCGATCTGCGAAGCTGTTGCCACTTTCGTGGGCTCCTGGGAGGTCCAGCGGAGGGGTCCACGGGGACCACCATGAGACCTCGCCGTCCCTGGGGGGCTGCGATCTGCGAAATTGTCGCCACTCTCGTGGGCTCCTGGGAGGTCCAGCGGGGGGTGTCCCGCGGAGGCCACCGTGAGACCTCGCCGTCCTTGGGGGGCTGCGATCTGCGAAACGGTCGCCACTTTCGTGGCCGTGTGACGAGTCGAGTCGAACAACCATTTTTCCCAATCACTTTGCGCTGCCATGTGATGAATAGAGCAGAGTGGCTACTACTTCTTTACGCCCCCTCGGTGGCCGCGCGAAGAGTACAGTAGACTAGTCTGTGTTCGGCCTCCCATGCGTTGACATGCGAGGCGTAGAGTACCTAATCCCCCGCAGCTGCGGATAGGAGAGAGGGTGTTTGGCGGCGCTCTTAAAAGCCACAGCGCGCTCGCTGCTAGCGGGATTTGAACCAAAACCGATACGGACACACCGCCCCTCTTCGGTGAGCCCTCCAAGCGTGCCAGCGTGGCCCCCCAGCGTGGCCTCCCAGCGTGGCCTCCAAGCGTGGCCTCCCAGCGTGGCCTCCCAGCGTGGCCTCCTAGCGTGGCCTCCTAGCGTGGCCTCCTAGCGTGGCCGTCGGAGAGACGACTCCAAGACGGGCGAACGCGAGCAGGGACGAAGTAAGACCGCTCGGGCACCTTCTCTCTGATGATAGAATTCGCCGCCATGCGTTGCCACGTGCCGAATATTATAAAACGATGCGTATTTCGCCCCTCCCCCTTTTTTCGTTGCCACTTGATACATCGAGTGCGCTAGTAGTTGTTCCGCTCCCGCTGTGTTGCCATGTGACGAGCGGGGTTGAATAGTATGTTTCCGCGTCTTTGTGTTTTCCAGTAGGGTTAGTGCTCAGGACTAGGCTCAGGGTTTGGGATTTGGGGTTGACCGGTCCGAGTTCGGGTGTGAGGGCGCAGGAGATACAGCTTCGATATTGTGTAAGGGCTTCGGCGATTGGGTTCGGGTATTCGGGTAGAGTCATTCGTCAGAGTTTGAGGTCGGGGTTGGGTTTACGGGAGAGGTTATGGGCGTCAGCGCTGGGATATTCTGATCCGGGCTTCGGGGTAAAGGGGCGGGAGAGGGAGGGTTCCAGCATCCAGCCCCAAATCAAGGGTTCACTCCCCCACCTTTTGGAAAGGGGGAGGTGTTCTCCCCCCCTGCTGAAATGGGGACGACGGATCGGGAGGGGGGGCGACGGGTCGGAAGGAGGGGGCAGGGGGTTCACCTCCCCCCCTTCGAAAAGGGAGGGAGAGAGGAAGCTCTCAGTTTTCCGACGGCGGGCTGCGCAACCTGATGGGCGCCGTCTGGGGGCAGGCTTGGGGGCCGACCAGGTGGGGGGTTGGCTGGAGGCAGGTCGATTTAGACCATCAAGGGCGGCGGGACGAGTGCTTTGCAGAACCTTTTGCTGAGAAGGAGGGGGCAGAGGAGGAAACAGAGGAGGAAGAGGAGGAGGGAAAGGGTAGGAGAGAGGAGGAGGAGGAGTTTGAGAAGGAGGACGACGAGGAGGAGGATGGAGGGCTGGCGGGCGGGAGGGCGGGAGGAGGAGGAGGAGGCGGAGGATGAGGAGGAGCAGGAGGCGGAGGAGGAGAAGGAGGAGGCGGAGGAGGAGGAGGAGGAGGGGGAGAAGCAAGACTCAGACCCCACTTGTCTTCATCATTGCATCAGGGTTTGAAGATGTTGTTTTGGGCGCGGATCTAGTTCAGCACTTGCTTGCAGGGCGTATCCATAAGCATTATGTTTCGGAGTGTTCTTCGGGGGCATCTAGTCCTGCTCATGAGACAATCAGTGCTGACAGGGCAGATGTCATCGCTTGGCAGTAGAGATCCAGTTTGCCAACGACTTCATTTCACCAGTTTGGCAGAGCGTGCGTGAAATGGAACGCGCTCTCATTAGTTATTGCCTGCCTGTTTGTTCAGCGAATCTGCAGCACGCACACACTGCCAATCAACAGCAAGTCTTGCATCCACCGTTTTCATGTCCATACTGAATCCTCATACTGACACTTCATGCCACATCCTTCCCAATCTCTCGGGCTGGGAAGGACGATTTGCGGAAGCTCAGAGAGAACGGGCAGCCTATTAGGCGCTTGCACGCCCCTTGCTTGTTCAAGTTTTCGAAACCACGTCTCTTCACCTCTTCTGGTCGTCCCCTGCTCTCTTGTGGTACAGGCGTCCTTCTCTTGAGTGGTTCCCGCCGCTTCGATTTGCTGTCCTGGTCCTGGCCTGATCGACCCGATCTACGATCATCAAGCTTCCTGCGGCAAACCCCACCACTGTTCCTGTGCAACAGCTTAGCAGGAAGGGGGACCTCTCGGAGCCGTTGGGAGGGTCTTTGGTGGTCTGTTGAGGGGCCACTCGGAGGCCTCTGGGTGGCTTCTTGGGGGCCTTTTAAGGCCTCTCGGGGTCGTCTTGGAGGCCTCTGGAGGCCTCGAGGGGGTATGTTGGGGCTCCTCGAGGCAATAGTGCAAGAAAAGGCTTTTAATGCCAGCTCCGCGTGAATGCTTTTCGCCGGGGTTGGCTTTCGCCCGGTTCGTGTCGCCTTGTTCGTTTCGCCCGGGTTTTATTTCGCCCGGTTGGCTTTCGCTCGGGTTCGTTTTCGCCCGGTTGTCTGTCGCCCGGGTCGCTTTCGCCCGGGTTGGCTTTCGTCCGAGTTGGCTTTCGCCCGATTGGCTTTCGCCCGGGTTCGCTTTCGCCCAGGTTCGCTTTCGCCCAGGTTGCTTTTCGCCGGGGTTCGTTAGAGTCCGCCCGCCCGACCCGACCCTTCCGTTAGGGTTTACGCGAGCTCGCCCGGGCGTGCCCCCCACACCTTTCATCGGCTAACATAGGTCATGGTAATGAATGAACGCGCATTCTAAAAACAGAATATCGAGAAAAAACTATGATTTACGAAAGCGAGACACGGATATATTAAATTGTGCCGCTGGATCAAAACAAGACAACACATCATGTAGTAAACGCACAAACCGATATACTAAATTCACAAACGGATGTTCTAAATTTTGGGGCCGTTTATCTAAATCCCAGATTCTATCAGTACCATGGCTTGAGTGGCTCGATCATCTTTCGTGTCCTTAGTGTTATCCTTAGTGTCCCGCCCGCCCGACCCGACCCGACCCGGCCCGTCCGTTAAGGTCCGCGCGCCAGACCCGACCCGCCCGTTCGGGGTCACGCGTGATCACTCGAACGTGCCCCATTTTTTAGGGTCCCGCCGGCCCGACCCCACCCGCCCGTTAGGGTCTGCGCGACCCGACCCGACCCGCATCGCCCGTTAGGGTCCGCCCGCCCGGCCAGACAAGCCCGTTCGGGTTCACGCGTGCTCTCTCGAGCGCGCCCCACACTTTAGTGTCCCGCTTGCCCGACCCGATCCGCCTGTTAGGGTCCGCCCGGCCCGACCCGACCCGTCCCGCCCGTTACGGTCCGCCCGCCCGACCCGACCCCCCGTGAGGGTTCACGCGTGCTCACTCGAGCGCGCTCCACCTTTTAATGCCCCGCCCGCCCGACCCGACCCGCCGGTTAGGTCCGCCCGTCCCGACCCGACCCGTCCCGCGCGTTAGGGTCCGACACGCCCGACCCGACCCGCCCGTTCGGGGTCACGCGCGTGCTCGCTCCGGTGGGCCCCACACTTTCGTGTCCCGCCCGCCCGTCCCGCCCCGCCCGTTAGGGTCCGCCCGACCCGACCCGACCCGCCCCGCCCATTTAGGGCCCGCCCGCCCGACCCGACCCGCCCGTTCGGGCTCACGCGTGCTCACTCGAGCGCGCTCCACGGTTTAGTGCCCTGCCCGCCCGACCCGACCCGCCGGTTAGGGTCCGCCCGTCCCGACCCGTCCCGTCCCGCCCGTGAAGGTCCGACCCGCCCGTCAGGGTTCACGCGCGTGCTCGCTCCGGCGCGCCCCACACTTTAGTGTCTCGCCTGCCCGACCCGATCCGCCCGTTAGGGTCCGCCCGGCCCGACCCGACCCGTCCCGCCCGTTACGGTCCGCCCGCCCGACCCGACCCCCCGTGAGGGATCACGCGGGTTCATTCGAGCGCGTCCACCTTTCAGTGTCCCGCCCGCCCGACCCGAACCGCCTGTTAGGGTCCGCCCGATCCGACCCGACTTGCCCCGCCCGTTATAGGGTCCGCCCGCCCGACCCGATCCGCTCTTTGGAGCCCGCGCCCAACCCCCAGCGAACCGACCCCAGCAAGACGAAGCCCGGCGAAAGCCGACCCCGTCGAAACAAAAAAGCCAACCCTGGCGAAACAAAGCCCGGCGCAAGCCAACCACGGCGAAAGGAAGCCATCGTTAGCGAAAGCCAGCCCCGGCGAAACGAAGCCATCGCCAGCGAAAATCAGCCCCAGCGAAACGAAGCCAGGCGAGACGAAAAAACGCCTCTCAAAACAGAAGCCGTACGTCTGGCGTTCGAAGCCATTCGGAGGCGACCGCCCTCGCCCAGGATATCGACAAGGCGGGTGAGCGCTTCTGCGGCCTAACATTATGACAGTTCGGGCTGGGGGCCGGCTGCTCGCGCGAGGCCCGAGGCTCTCGGAGACCTTTAACGCATAATTAAGGTAAGGCCCCGAGTCTCGGAGGGCCTCGAGGTCGCCCGCATTGCACTATGCGATGCGGATCGGGCCTCGAGAGGACTCGAGATCGCGGTCGCACATCGCGCGCGTGGTACTATTAGGTGAGGCCTCGAGGCCCGCCTTGAAGCCAGCCTCGAAAGGCCGGGATCGCGGTCCAATGCCGCCCGAGCGGTATTGTTTGATATGGGTGATGCCTCGAGGCTGGCATCGAGATTCTTCGGGATCGCGGTCGGAGATCGCCTGCGTGGTATTACGTATTCGATGCGGATGAGGTTTCGAGGCCCGCTCCGGGCCGACCGCGAGAGGTCTCGGGATCGCGGTTCAACGTCGTCCGCGTGGTATCGTTTGATACGCATGATGTTTCGAGGCCCTTCGAACGGCGCCAGGGTCGCGGTCCGCCATCGTCAGCGCTGCGTTACTCGTCCTGGAGTGGGCCTCGAGGCCGCCCCGAAAAATCTTCGGGATCACGCGCCCGCGCCGCCCGTCGCCATTTCGGCTGGCCAAGCGCGCAGCGGGGTCGCTGCCAGCGAGGGGGCTCCGCCATGGCGGGCTTGCGCTAGGACGTCTTGCACGGCGCTAGACTTGGGGGCAGGCCGGGCGAGCTGCCCGCGCTGGCGGAGGCCCAGACGTGGGCCTTGCGCGATTGCTGGCGAGATCAGCACGAGTCCGATCACGGCGCGCTCCGCTATATAGCCGAGCGGGTCGAGAGAGCTGGGGCTGGCCATCCGTCGAAAGAGGCGCGGCGCACGCTCCTCGGGCGCGCTGGCGCGGACCCGCAACGGCGCCCTGGCAAGGTCGCCGCCGCCGTGGCAACGGCCCAAAGCCAGCGCTGCGCGCGGCGAAGTGACGGCCAGTGGCTACGAGCGCTGAGCGCTTGAAGAAAGGAGCTCACGCATTCGCGAGTCGTGGCGCAGCGCCCCGAGGCAACGCGGAATCCGCAGTCCAGCGCCCCCGCTGACAAGAAGCAGGCGCACGCCGTGCTGAAGCAGGACTGCTTCGACGAGGGCGCGATCGAGCAGCGGGGGCACAAGGCCCGGTGCTCCATGGCAGCGCTCGCCCCCGCCATGACGAGAAAAGGCTGGTTTTTGTTGGGCGCATGCTGGTTCAGAAGCAACAAAGTATGGGCCAAGATATGCAACTCCATATTGCCCCGCTTTGAAGCGAAGGCGCCCGCCCTGGCGGTGGCAAGGAAGGGCGATCGCGGATGGGCCAGCAAGGGGGGCGAGACGCATTCGGTTCCGCGGCGAGACAGATGAGCTCGAGCAGAACTCGTGGGGGGCGATCAAAGTCTGGCGAGCGCCAGTGCTGATGCGCGGGAAGCTGCGCGCGGTCGTCTTCGACTCCGACTACCCTGGCGAGACTCTCGCGGGCGCGCGAGGCGCCGTGAACCAGCCGTTCCAGGGGGGCGGGCGCACCAAGTCCGATATCTCATGGTGGACGGAGGCCGCGGGTTCTACAGCGCTGCCACGGGCAGCGCCACCAAGGCGCACCAGCAGGTGCTGCGCGACCGCGGCTTCAAGAATTCGATGGGGGGCAATGCGATAATTAGCGCAGCCGGGGCACATGCAGGAGGTCCTTTTGCATATGGCCGCCGCCTTTCGGATTCGCCACGGGCTGGCGTCGACGGCGCTCAGCAAAACTTGCAGCGGATTCGCGGGTGCCGCCGCGCGTTGTTGCCGCCGTCTTCAGCGCCGCATGGAATCGCCGGTGCACCGCGCGCCGGTCCCAAGACACGCTGGGGACCCACAACTTCTGCCAGCTGGGGTGCGGGGGCCAGGCGCAGGACAGCATTGGGAACTACAGTCGATGCAGGGCGATCCAGCGTTTCCATGCCGCCTCGTTGCGGCTACACGAGGACTGGCTGCCCCCCACGCGGTCGAGGGCGCGTGGTGCGCAGCAGGAGGAGATGGCAGCGCGCATCGCGCTACGCGCGCCCCCAGGGCCCACGGCGGCTTCCCCGCCGACGTCGCGACCCGGGCCTTGCAGCAGGCGCTGCGCGAGGCCGTGGCTGGCCACGCGCGGCCTGTGCGGCTCCTCGCAGGAGTCTGGGCGTGACGGCCCCGTGACGCTTGAGGCCAGAGCACTCGGCGAGCGCCTGCTGCGGCCGCTGGCCACGCGGCCAGGGCCTGATCTTCGGCGGCCGGCTGCCTGCAGGCCAGCCGCGCGCCTCCCCCTGGGGTGTTCCGCGCTTGGAGGGCAAGGGGCCTTTTCCTGCCTCCCCCTCCCTTCCCCTCCCTCCCTCCCCCTGTCGTTTCTCTCCCCCTCGTCCCGCCTTTCCCCGCCCTTCCTCCTCCTCCTCGCCGCCCTCTGCTCCTCCCTCCCCTGTCGTCGCCGCCGCCGTCGCCGTTGTCGTCGCCGTCGCCTGTCGTCGCCTTCGTCGTCGTCGTCGTCCTCGTCGCCGTCGTCGTCGTCGTCGTCGCCGGGGGCGGTCCTTTGTCTTCCTCGGGGGGGCGGCGATCGAGGTGGCGACCTCAGGTCTCAACCAAGACGGAGTGCGCTGGTCGCGCGCGTCTTATTGCAGTGCCGGCGCATTGTGCGCCGCACAGTTTGGTCGATCCGTTTCACGGGCTCCCCGTGTCTCTCCTCTTCCCTCGTTCATTTCCTCCATGTTCGAATTGTCGCGCAGCCTACCCAGGCCAGCCGGAACGCCCATCTAAGCCGATGCGCTCGTCATGGGCGTCGCTTCCGTCTGCTTCCCTCTCCTCCTCCTTGGCAGTCGCCGCTGGCGATGTTGCGTCGCTGCTACTCGCATGATGTCTGGCATGGTGTGCTTGTTTCCCCTCGGAGGCGTTGCGCTGAAGGAGTGGGGTTCTCTTGATTGCGCGCGCCATCTGCCCGCGGGCCCGTCGCTTCCGCGCGGGCGGAGCCGGCGTTCCGCCAAGACTATTTGCCGGACATTTCGCCCCGTTCTGCTTGGGAACTCGCGTGTGGTATCCGCGCGGGCTTGAGCTGCCCCCCAATCGGGCTGGCGCAGCTCACCTTTCTGTCTAGCGTTTTGTCGAGTTACTTGATCGGAATCTTTGGCTGCGATGTCGGCCGCAATTGGCCTGGCTCCTCTGTTTCGGCAGGAGGCGCTGTACAGGTACTGCTGATTCGCCCTCTCTCCTCCCTGCGTTCCTGTCCATTTCGAACGGCTCCCCCTGCGCCCCTCTTCCTCTTGTCGGCGGCCGGCGCGGTCGCCGCCCCGCGGAGCTCGGTCGCGCTGCGCGTTCGCTGTTCGATGCCTCGCCTGCGCCGCGAGGCAGGTCTGCAACTTTTTGGCGCGCGCCTGAGCACATGATGTCAGACGTATTGGTTCAGCGGCGAACGGGATACGCGGCCCCGAGACGCGTGGCCCGTCGGGGGCCCAGGAGCAGCACGCCAGCGGGCTCAGGAGGGTCATGAACGACATCGAAGCAAATGTGGATGTCGAGGACCGACGCAAAGGATTCCCACAGCAGCTAGCTAGATCTTGCGATCGGAGCCACGGGCGGCAGCATATTGAAATGAACGGTTGAAGTTGCCAGGGCGACGGCTCGGGCGGTTTTCTTTTCTGCTGGAAGGCCCAAAAAGAAATGTGCCAAGTCCGATGTACCTTTTCCTATAGTCGAGGGGCCCTTGTGGAACTCGTTTGGGCCGTTGTGTGGCTGTTTTGGCCTCCTGTGACGTATGTGGGCCCTCCGGGGGCAGTCCTAGGCGCCGCGTGGGCAGTCTTGGCGCCCTTTTGGGGTGTCGCGTGGCCCCCTCGTGGGGGCCTCTTCGGCCGTCTTGGGGTTATCTTTGAGGCCTCTTTGGCCGTCTTGGGGCGTCGGAAGCACGAAGAGGCGAGATCCCCAATGATGTGTGCCTCTTCGGGGCTCTCTTGGGAAGGCTCCCGAGGCTCTCCTGGGGCGTCTCGAAAGCCCTCCGGACTGAGTGGAGGCCGTCTTGCGGTCACAGCGCGCCGTCTTAGAGACATGTTGGGTCGTTTGGGGGCATCTTGGCTCCAGGAGCGCGCATTCGTAGTATTTCACGAGGAGGAGTGGTCACCAGAACGCGAATGCGTCGCATTTTGATTGGGATTCTGGCACCGGGACAGAGGGGGGGGGGGGGGGGGGGGCGAGGCATGCGCGCAAGTGCGCGCGGGGGGTGGGGCGGGGGGGGGGGGGGGCTAAAATCTTTTCGCAATCCCGACCAGACAACACTTTATCCTAGCACTCCCCAGCGCGCTAGGGGGCACGGTGGCGACTAGAGTCCCAGGAATGTCCTGCCACGGTTCCGCATTCTCAACTCATTTCGGAATTTGCGGAGTGCCCGAAACCCATTTAATATATAAAACGTTGTATTTTATTGTATTGTTTTGGCGAGGCATCTTCCCTTTTTGACGCGCGGGGGGCGAACCACCCTTTTTTCAATTCGTCGGACGCTTGTCTTTCAGTGGGCCATTTCTTGCAATGAAAACCAATTCTTGGATGGGACCAGCAGAGGTAACTTCAATGACAATGTTTTGCATCATCTTTGATGCGTCTTGGATGTACACGGGTTCCTCCTCCTGCTCCTCCTCCTCCTCCTCCTTTTCCTCTTGCTGGTCTTGATCCGCCTCTTCCTCGTCCTTGCATCGTCGTTTTCTACTTCCACCTCCTGCTCCTCGCCCCCCCCCCCCCCCCCCCCCCCCCCCCTCTTCATGTTCACCCCATTTCCTCCCCTCTTCTCTCGCCTCTCGTCTCCTCCTCTTCCTCCTCCTCCTCCTCCTCCTCCGTTTCCCCCTTCATGTCTTCTTCTCGTTCTTTCTCGTCCTCCAATTCGATCGGTTGCTCACCTGTCCCTTATCACCTTTGCCAGTTGTAACGGTTTCCACTTGCCGCTGGTTTTTCTTTGCGGTGCGGAAGTTGGCCAAACTTCCGCGCCCGCCTTGCGCGCGCCGCATACTATCCGCCTTGTATTTCCTGCGACTGAAAGTTACGCATTTCATCTCTATATCGTCATTTTCTAGCTGGTACCAGAGCGCGCTCACCCCTGCCCCCACCACGGCCGCCACGTTTCGCCCCGCGTCGACCGCAATGGTTTCCATGTTGCGCCGCCGTCGACTTCGGCCCATCACCTTCAACGTCTTCGCCTTCGCGCAGCCCCCCCCCTCCGCCCTGGCAGGAGACGCTGCTCTAGGGTCCGTCGGGCGCGCGCCAGCCCATCCGCCAGGACCCGCGACCGGAAGCGTGCACAACCAGCACTTCATCAAGGACAACACCACCGAAATCTAAAAGGACCGTTTTGCGACCCATCCTTGGCACGTTCGGACTGCACCCGGGCAGCTCGCGGACCCCAAATTGTCAGTGCCCCCGCCCGCGGGGGTAGCGTCAGAAGGCAGACTGCTGCTCGACGCAACGTTCACATCTGCGGTATCATAGCAAGGCCCCGAGATTTTGGGGGCTGCGTTTCGACAGCCCTTGAAGAGGCAAGCAGAGAAGAGGTATTCGGCGACTCTGTCGCTGGTGCCGAGCGGGGGCGCACTGGGGCGCGCGGGAGCTGCGCCCCCCCCCCCCCCCCCCCTCCCCCCCGAGGCACTGCCGTGGAGGGCGCGAGATTGAGGCGCCATCATTCCGAGGCACCACACCTCGGGACCCGACCTTTCGTTTTACTCAGACCCGCCAGCCGGGCAGGACGGGATTCCGACGCGCACTCCTGTAGACGATCGCGCAATTGGCGGTGCTCAGTACAGTGGCCACACGACGTACGGAGCGCCCCCGCGATTGTGTCGCGGGATGTTTTGAGCGTCGTGAGCACCATAATGACACGACAGAAGCAGACGCCCAATGCGCGGACGAGGAGGAGCACGCCCGGGGGAAATAATATTCGGGGACTCGCGCAACGCCGCTTGAGGACCCCCGGCTCCCAGCACCCCCACGACACGTGGAGGGAGCTACGCTCCAGATGGAAGACCATTGGAGTAGGCACGCTCGCCATCACAAGCTGCATCGCCTGCATGGGCGCAGGTGGCGGCAGCGACAACATGCGCCACCGCCGCACCTGGGGGCCCCAGCACCATGCTGCGCGCCTTTCCATGCATGGGCGCGCGAGGTGATGATCTGGTCAGTGGCGGAATCAGACTTCGAACGAGTTTCGCTGGGCGGCCTACGTCTCGTCGCGCCTTGCCGGCGCGGCGCGCGAGTGCGTAGACGAATGGCCTCCGGGTGTCCTGGCCCACGGAGGTCTCATCAACGGCGACGCCACCGATGACTTTTCCTTCGCGCAGCTTGGCCGAGCGATGGGGTCAGCTGGGCGAGGAGGAGCGCGCCTCGGCAGCATCGGCTCTGATGAACTTCAACTGGATGCCGCGGGAGCGCGTCGACAACCTCCTAGCGAGGTTCGACATCTTCCGCAACCGGGCGCAGCAAGAAGCTGGTCAACTCATGGTCGGCCACGATGAGTTCCGAGATTCCTCCTACTACGCGCCGCTGGCGCGTCGAACGTTCAACTCGCCTGCTCCCGCAGCACAATGACATGGCCGAACCCGCGACCGCTCAGCAGCTCACCCATGCGACGGGCCAGCTGCGACGCTTTGGGCGCGTGATAAAGGAGTCGCCAGGCAACCCAGCCTCGGCGCCCCACTCTGCCCAGCGGCACGCGTTCCTCCCGGGCGCGCCCACGTGGGGGCAGAGCTAGGGCGGCGTGGGCCCTGCTGCATTGGGATCGGCACCAAGCTCCCCTGCGCCGCGCCCGGAGGCTGCGTCTCGCGCGGCACCGCCGGCGCGCGGGGGCGCGCCCGGCAGCAGAGGTCGAGTCAGGAGCCGACGCCGACGCCGCCAGCTCATTCGGCGAGGAGACGGCCGCCGACGACCCCGAGCTGCGCGACACTCCCGTGGAACAACGCGGCGCGCGCCTTTCCTGGGCTGACGAGCGCGCCAAAGCACGCTGGCGCAGCTTCAACGACCACCAGCCTGCGCGCCGCGCCTGCGCGGTCATCGAACGGAAGGGCAAGGGCGAAGGCAAAAGCGATTGCGTTTCCTTGGCCACCCTGTCCGATAAGGGCCCCCGGGGGACCTCGGCGGGCTTCGCAAAGGTAATGGAGAGGGATGTTCGGGGCCGCGGGCATGGGCTCGGGCCGCCGAGGCAGCCGCGCGGGCCCCGACGGGGCGCGTCTCAAGTGCCGCGAGTGCGACTCCGAGGAGCCCCTCGTGCGCGACTGCCCCCCGCGCCGCCAATTGGGACTCGTTCTCTTCCTCCGCGCTTGCACCGCGGCACCGCGATCGGCGCCGTCGCCCCCATCGCCTGCTCTCATGGGGCAGCAAGGGCCGCCGGGACCGACCGAGCAGCTGCCCGCGCCAGGAGCGCGCGCGGCCGTGGCTGGGGGCGCCGGGGGCGGCGATCCAACGCAGGGCGCTGACCCTTGGAACGGCGGACAGCCAACTCCAGCAGCGCCCGCGCCGCGGCCATCAGCGCCAGCGGCATCTCCAGGTCCTTCGTCGGACGGCTCGCGACAACCGAATGGCCGCAACCAGTGGTCAATTTGGATCGGGGCATCGTCGCCATCCTCGCCTTCTCCACGCGAAGCCGAGTTGCGACGACTACGACAGGAGATGACCGACCTCATGGGCCGCGCGCGTGCCTCTGCAGCACCGACGGCTCCGTTGACTGCGTCACCCGGCCGCCGGGCAGCAGCGGGGGAAGCGCCTCGGGAGCGCCACCAGCATCGCCAGCTTCAGGGGCACCAGTAGCACCGGCAGCTCCAACAGCCTCAGCGGCACCGTCACCGCCGCCACCAGCTCCACCGCTGCGGCGGACACGTGGGCGGTGCATTCCCGTTGGGGCGCGACTGGATAGGCGACATTAACGCGCGAGTCGCCGCGCCCCACCCAGTCTGCCGACGCGCAGTTGCCGAGCTGGGCTTGCTTGCCTTCAGTCTCAGCCTTCGGCATCAGCGCACCATGCGGATCGAGCTCCACGTGGCCGCCGCAGTCCGCGCCGGCCGCTGCACCGCCGCCAGTGCCCGAGTCTCCCCAGGACTCGACGTCATCCAACCGCCCGAGGGAGCGGCCGCGTGGTTCGACGGCCGAGACGCCCAGATGTCGGGCGGCGACCGACCCGAGCGCAACGCGCACACCACCATCGACCGCGCGCAACGACGGCACCTCGACGAGCCCCACTGCGCACAGCTGGCACTTGAGCTCGCACGGCAGGAGGATGAGAAACGACGCCAGGCCGCGCAGAGTTGGACGGAGACGCCTGTTAATCCTCCTTGTGCCGGCCGCTGCGCCGACTGCTCCGCCTCCCTCAGTAACGACGTTCAGCGGCGACGACAGGGAGTGCCCTATCTGCCTAGAGGCATTTCAGCACGGCGAGTGGGTGGTGCGCCTGCAACGCCGCCGCGTCCTTCATCGAACATATGAACTGCAACTTTTGCAGAGCACAGACACCCGTTTGGTGCTCTGCCCGGCGCGCAGCGGACAAGCCGACGCCATCGCCGAGTTCCGCTTCGGATCGTGCACCGACGGTTCCTGCGCTTGCGGCGTGGGCCCGCGCGGCAACAGACAGTGCACCCGCGGTTCCGGCACTTGCGTTGCCGGCCCGCGCAGCGTCGGACAGGGCCGCGCCAATGGGGATCGCGCCTCAGCAGGACCCTGCGCAGTCCCCCCAGCCGGCCCCCCCCCGGGACGCCTCGGCCAGACCTTTTGCGGGCGCCAGGCAGTTCACCCAGATGCTCGTCCGCAGCGGACACGGCGGTGCCTTGAGACGCGCAGCTGGACATGCGCATGCCGCCCCGCAGGCCGACGTTCCCGTTGTGACCGCCTTCGCCGGGCACAGGCTCGAGCCCGCCAAGCGATTCGCCGCGCCACCTGGCAAGCACCGACCTGCCTCGTGGCCAGCCAGGCGTCATCGTCGACGCCGGCGCTTGGACCAACCTCCAGGGATTGCGTTTCGCCGTGAATTTGGAACACAAGGCCCAACAAGCCAAACTACAGCCCTCCGAGGAGAAGATGCGTCCACTTCACGGCTGGACTTGGCAACGGCAGCGATTTGCGAGAATCACTGCCACATCGCAACGACTTCCTGCGACGGCGTGACCAGTCACAGCGTGCGCGCCCCATCCGTGGAGGGCGGGTGCTGACCTCCTTGCCCTGCTAGGTCTGCACCCACGCAGCCCAGCAGAGGGGTGGTGGAGACGGGCGTGGACCAGAAGCTCCTCGCGATTCCCGGACCAGGCGGCTACGAGATCATGGGGCCCCGGCACCATCCATGTCGACCGCGTCGGCGCCGCGGTTACTTGTGTATCTAGGTCGACGACTAAGCTCAAGCCGCGCGCCGGGGGCCCGCTGCTGGCGGCTGGCAACGGCGACCAGGATTCCGACGCCACCGACGGCCGGGTGTTCCAGAAGCTGAATGTCCAGCTCCTCAGCCCCAACGCACGGGCCCACTCGAGGGGCGCGCCAGGGCCGCGGGCCACGACCTTTTCGCGCGTGGACGTTGGACGTCTGCATCGCGACCTGTGGTCGTGAATTGGCGTCGACGGGCATGGCGGCTCTAGCGCCGTTGGGCATCTACCCGCGCATCGCCCCCCGCTCTGGGTTCGCCCTCGCAGGGGTCGACGTGTCGCGGGCGGCGCGGCGGGCCCAGACTTGCGCGGCGAGATCAAGGCGACCATGTCCAACGCAGGCCTGCGGGCGGAATTGATCGAGCAGGGCCATCGCATTGCCCGACTCATCCTGGGGCGCGTCGCCAGCGATTTCGAGACTGTGATCGCCCCCGACCTTCCCTCGACAGCTCGTGTGTCTGGAGGCTTCGAACACGCTGGCGTGACGCTCCTCTGACTGTGTCATCGACGGCTCCAAGGAGCCGCCTCGCTAGGATGCGAACGGACAGGCCTGCCTGGGCGGCCCCGCCAACCTGCCCCAGCAGAAATGGACCGCAGTCCCAGGACGTCCAGCCTGGCTCCTAGAACGAGGAAGGGACGCGACACTAGCACTGAGATCGTGGATTTGACGTCATCCAGACCACCGGCTTCGAGGGTGCGATCAAGATGTTGTCCGACGGCACGCCCCCCAGCACCAAATGCAGCATGTTGTGAACCACGTACTACACGAATAGGGACGAGATTCGCCGCATCCTCGATTCCCTTCCTAACTGGTGCGCCCAGGTCAAGGACGCCGGCTCCAGGCCAGCGGTCTTCGGCTGGCATGGCCATCGGCTGCGACGACCCACGGCGCGGCAGATGATCGACACCCGCGTGCTCCACTCCAGCATGCGCCGGGCTTTCGACAAGCCTTTGGCCCCAGAGGCCTACCTAGCACAGCAGCGTTTCCTTAAAGGTGCTCACAAGGACAGCCATCAACAACCAGACATGCCGGTGCGACATCCAGCTAGAGAGGAGCACATCGACGATTGATCGACCACCAACCGGCACGTGTACTTGGCTCTGATGGGCCGCGAGCTCTTGCGACTTGCGATTTACGTATTTGTC
Organism: Prorocentrum cordatum; assembly: GCA_963575745.1. Classification (NCBI taxonomy): domain Eukaryota; class Dinophyceae; order Prorocentrales; family Prorocentraceae; genus Prorocentrum; species Prorocentrum cordatum. The sequence continues at coordinate 222,158 of CAUYUJ010014205.1, forward strand.
AGGAAGTCCGCTTGTAAAAAACCGGAGGCTCATCTAGGAAAGCGCGCTTCCAACGAAGCACGACGGCAGTTTGCTAACCCGTCTCGAACACCTTCCCGTCCAACTGGCAGCAGCAAGCATCGCAAGCGCGACGCCCAGGACCTCGCACACGACCTCGCTCAGGATTCAACTACAGGTAAAGATATCGAATAAGACAGGAGGCGCCCGCCGACTGCGTCGTCGACGCCTGCCAGACGGCAGAGCACGCACGCCAGAAAGCGAAGATCAAAGAGGGCCGCGTGCCCACGGCAAGCAAAAAGGTCGTAGAGGACCACCACGACGTCACCAGCGTGGCCCCATATCATCTGGGCTTTCCAGCCATTGGCGGGCCAGGTCGAACCGATGAGCGCGACGACGACGACCTCCAGGGCAGCCTCGCCTCAGGCTTGCCTACCCGGTGGTTCCGCGGCTCGTCGGTCCCAGCATTCCCGAACAAGCCGTGCCCGTTTGATTTCCGGAGCGCCTCAGACCGCCATCTGGCGAGTACTCAGACGACCCAGCCAAGTTCGACGACGCCCACCACCTCCTCACCTACCTCACCCCCATCGACCACGGCAATGACATCATGGACATGTGGCGGGGTGTCGCGGACCGGCAGATTCGTTGTCCGCCGCCGCCTCCAGGTGAGCACCAACTTCGACTTGGCGACTGGCCGTGACCTCAACGACAGAGCCAGCAGAAAGCCGTGGAGCGACATATCCAACCAAATTGGCCCCCAGTGGCCATCGTGGCTCCCGCCTACCGGCCCTGCGGTCGTTGGGCTACGTCTGGCTACGCGCGCGCCCACAGCACGTGGCTGCGCACCTCCGAGGGCGCGGCCCCGCATGGCCGATTATGCGGCTACTTGGCACAGTTTCAGATCGAGTTGGGCGGCTACTTCGTCAACGAGCAGCCCGAATCATCCAGGCTGCGCGCTGAGCCGCCCTGGCCAGAAGTGCTGCCAATACCGCGCGTGGACAAGATCATCTTCCACCGGCGCCATCTTGGGCTTCGGGATCGCCACGGAGGCATCTTGAAGAAGACCACCGGGCTGGTCTCCAACGCTCCCGAGCCGTTCCCCGACCTTCGAGCCCCAGGCAAGCGCGCGCCCTTCCACGTCGAGGGCCACGACAGCTTCGACGCCCAGATTTGGCCGTGGAAGGTGGCCGAGCGACTCCGAGCGACTGGCCCAGGGCATAGTGGACTCACGTCGCCGTCTGCGGCGTCCGACCCGCAGCCTTCCCGGCTACCGGCGCCGCGGCTACCGGCGCCGCTGAGGGAGAGATCAGACGCGAAGTTGCAGCCGAGCGCGCGCGCCACACATGCAAGGCGTGCAAGCGCAACATGCGGGTGGACTCGCCCATGCGTTCCAGGGATCCAGCAACGCGCCGCTACCCTCGCAGCGCGCCGATCCATTGGGAGCGCCCCAGCTGCCACGAGGTAGAGAGACGCCATCGCCCCACGCACTTTCACAAGTTTGGCAAGTGCAGGCTCGCGGATCATTACGTCTGGCCGCGCCCGCGCTCCCGCCAGCACCCGCGAGCACCAGCGCCACCTGAAGGACCACATCACTCCAACGATCATCATGTTCGGCTACTAAGCGGCGCAGACCTTGGAGCCACAGACGAGGTTGCTCTACCACCCGCGCCCGCAGGAGTGCCAGGAGCCAGGTTCGAGCGACTGCGTCGCTCGACCGGGGATCCGCGCTTGTCCAGTGCCAGGCGCCGACGTTAGTTACCGACGCAGCTGCAAGCAACCCAACGCCCGCAGACTGGACCTCGTCTCGACGTTATTACCTCCTTACGAGAGCTTCGCAGTGACTCGCATGAGACACGCATGCGGGGGCTTCGCAAGCTACACCTCCAGTGGTGGCACGACGCCATGGAGGTGATGACACGGGCACAACGAGTCGCCACCATGCCACAGGACACGTCGAGTGCGACATCCTGCTCTACCAGGATCGCATGATTATCCACCTAACCTATTGCGCCTCACGGTGGCATAATGGTCAGGAGGTCACGTCGAAGCACGACTCGACGCTGCTTGCCGCCATCGACCGCCCATGGATCCAGCTGTTCGGCTCGAGGGAGACTTTGATATTGGACGGCGAGGGCGGCATGACCTCGGCGCACTTCGCGGAGGAGACGAAGAGGAGAGGAGTACAGGTTGACACGCGCTCCGCGGCTCCGCGCCAGCACGCCCGCATCGTCGAGCGGCGCGGGGCCATGCTACGACGAGCATTTCACAGGGCGGACGGGCAGCTTGACCGCGAGGGCACCACGGCAAATTTCGACCCCATGCTAGCACGTCCCATCTGTGCCAGCGCTTGCCACGTCCACGCGGGCAGCGCCACGCCGTGCGACGTCGTCTTCGGGCGGCAGCCGCCCATGCTGGCGCCGCTCGAAGCAGACGAACAGGGCGAGGCATCCAGCGACTGCGTCGCTGATGCCGAGCCTCCCGCTGGCGGGAAGTGCAGCCCAGCCGTCTGCAGTGGCGCATCCGAGAGATAGCCCTGCAACGCATGATCGAAGCCACATCGATCGCACGCGGCCGCGCCCTCGGGGCCCGCGCCGCCGAGTCCGGGGAGGGCCGCTTCAACGTGGGCGACCAGGTGGAGGTCCGCAGGCTGCCAAGCACCAAGGATGCGTTAGGCTGGGCGGGCCCGTGGATACTCGAGCCTGTGGCCCGGTTCGAGGCCAGGTGGCCTGGGACCGAGTAAAGGACCACCTGGAGCCTGGAGCAAATGGCGCCAGGCTCCGGGGCCAGGACCTTCGGCCATTGGGAGGACACAAAGGACGCGCAGCTCACCGAGCAGGCACGACAAAGCCCCGACGCCCACGAAGCCCTGCGCCATTTGTCCCGCAGAAGTTTTTAATCACTTGGCGTTCGCGCTGCACGACTCATGCGCGGACGGAAACTTGTGGGCAATTGGCCGGGATGAACCCGCAGCCCAGCCGTCTGGCGGTCGCCTCGGAAACCGACGTCCAGCAGATCCGCCTCAGCGGCGTCGCGTTCGACACCCGCCAGCCCACCGGCGAGCATTGGAAGGCAGCTCGCATCATCCACATAAGCTTTGGGAAATGTAATGGGCCGTCAGTGGTGACAGACGCCGAACGGGACCTGGACGAAACGCTCGATGACTGCGCCTTTCCAGAGGACGCGGCCAGCACCGCCAAAGGCGGATCGCCATCAGCCATGTCGGCTATACCAGAGGAGACAAGCAGCGATTTCTTTGGCCACATCCAACAGGTGACGTTGACAGCTTGGCGCGAAATTGAGGGGGCAGAAAATCTGACCCAGGAGCTGGAGGAGCTGGAGAGCGCCGACAGCCAGCGCGAGACCCCCGCTGCCGTCGAGCACGCCGCGGCCGACCTAGCCCACGAGCCACGCGAGTGGCCCCGGCACCTCGAGACGCAGCACCGGCGCCAGAGCATCCACGCGCAGCGCCACCAGTACATGCGCGGGGCCTCATTGGACGACATGTGGAGTCGTATCTTGGCACACGGGTGCGCGAAGCACCCCTGACCTTCAACGAGGCTGCGTTTGGCGACTACGCCGCCGACGCCCCTCAGACAGCTGCGCTTGACATTGATGCCGCCGTAAAGACCGAGGTCATCTAGCGCGACGCCGACTTTCTGTCCTACGAGGAAGCGTCGATGCTGTCGAGGGAGGGCACAGCGGCCATCCTCGGAGCTCACCATCTCGGCCAGGGGCCATGCGTTTCGAGAGGCGGCCGCTCAAAGGCGCCCGAGACGCAGCGGATTCCAGACGCATCTCCAAGTGGAAGCACCAGAAGGGATCAGACGGCATGATTGCCGGGATCATCGCGTGCCGCACGGCGCTGAGGGACTTCTGCGACATGTGCGCCCGAGCCTCGGAGACGTTCGCTGGGACAGCGAAGCGGGCATCCCAGAGCCCGCTATTTCTGAGGCGGGGCGCCACCCCGACCAGGCGCGCGTCGCCATTGACGTCGAGGGGGCATTTCTGCAAGGCACGACAAATGCAGAGGTGCAGGCGCACGGCGAAGCACCTCGAGAGGCGAACTCCACCGCGCCGCCCGGCAGCGCGGCCATCCTCGGGCAGGCGCCCGGTCGCGAGAGTCTCGACGCGCGGACCGAGTGCCTGCGCCGCATCAGGCCGGGCACGGGCCGCAAAGATGCGCCCCGAGGTTTCTCGCCGCAAGGATGCGCCCCGAGCCTTCTCCACGAAGCTCGCCCGGGTCACGCGCTCACCTGAGCGCGGCGCCCGACCTGCCGGGCGGGGAACGGAGTTGCCGGCCATGCGCGCGACGTCCGGCAGCTGCGCTGCTGGCGCCTCGGAGCTAGTGCTCATGTTGTCCAAGCGCATTGATGATATGAAGATCGCCGGGGCCAGGGAGCACGTCGACCGGCTGACCAGCCAGCCTCATCTCAGAGCGTGAATTACCTACCCCGTTTTCGCTTCCAGGCAAAACCAAGCCATGCCACGCGCCTCCTCGTCAAGCGGCATGCTGCAATTTGGCATCGTTTGGTATCTCTCGAAAGCGAGGGTGGTCAAAAGCGAGGTGGGTTTGTTTCCCCCCTATCATCGAGAGCGTCTTCGGCAAGATGAATGGCAACGACGACTGTTTCGCCGACTGGAGTGCGCCAGCACCGCGGCGCCGATGGCACCGCGACGCTCGTTCAGGACGAGCACGTCGACGCTCTGATACCGATCAGACACGCGGACCTGGCCAAGGGCAAGGCTGACGAGCAGGCCGGAGGTCAGCTGCCCGACGTCCACGTTCCACCCCAGAGCAGCGGCCTACGCCCTGCTCGCCCAGAGCCGCGTCGCAGCGCGCGCCGTCGCCCTGCGCAGAGCCGAGAACCAGCTGCTCATCCGACGCGCGACGCAGCTCAATTCCGCCGTTCTGGCCACGCAGTATATCAGAGCACGCGTTGCACTTCCATCAGTGGAGTGCGCTGGGCGACTCAGCGCGCACAGCGACCGTCCTTCAAGAGGGGGGGGGGTCAGAGCGCAGCGCGAGAGGGCCCGTGTCTATGCGCCGGAAGACAGGCGCGCCACCTGCTGGACGCAGTGAGCCGCTCGCGCAAGCTCGCGCGCAGACCACCATTCGGATCCGAGCTGCTCGCAGCATGCGGCGCTGCAGACGGCCCGTAGGCGCGCGCCCCCAGGCTGCGCGAGAGGGCGCGCGGCCCCGCCCCTGCCGAGGAGTTAGGAGACTGAGGGGGGCCGGAGGTCACGCGATTCTTGCTGACCTCGCTATGGACGGCACGTCTCTTTTCAGCGCCCTGCTCTTGGGCCCGGCCCAGCCGCCGTCCGACAACGGCGCGCAGGCCACCTGCGACAGTTAGCCGACCAGCGGCGCACCAAGCAGATCGACGACTCGTATTTGCGCGACACTCGGGTCATGAGGGCCGACCCCGTGAGCAAGGCAGCATGGTCCGAGAGCTAATACTCATCGCGATGGACGGCCAGATCGGCCATGACGCGCCACGGTCAAGTTCAGCGACGAGAAGCTGAAGAAGGCCGCCCCGAGCACACAGCATAGCTCACTCACGCGGCAATAGGGAGATGGTTCTTGATAATTGTGTCACGAGGTCACACGGAGGCGAAAGTGGATACATATATGTGCTCTCTCCGAGTGGTTTATGCACCAGGAAACGCCCAAATAAACGGCCAGCCGTCCGTGGACTCCATAGTCATCTTGTGTCCGAGGGCCCTGGGGGGGCTGTCCGCCCGCACTCTCAGTGAAGTGCTCCCTCAGGGCCCGCTTTCAGGAGTTTGAGCCTTGGAACTCCGTTCCTCTGCTGGAGCCCCTTCGGCGCCTTCCAGGGCACCAGCAGGCCATGGCTGCCGGGCGCGTGCTCGGCGGACGGGCTGCGGAGTGAGCATGGCCTCTGGAGACGAGCCCGTGCCCGTGGCGCGGCCTGGGCTATGGGTCAACTCGGAGCTCGCGCCGGAGGCCCTGCAGGCGCTGGAGCTCGCGGCAGGCGACCTCGTGCAGGTCGGGGTGCTGGACGCCAGCTGGGCCTCTCAGGGCTCCGAGATCGTCCGTGTCGTTGGGGGGCCGACGCTCGACCAGGAAGGCCTCCTCTTCGAGTTCGAGAGCTTGGGGGCCTCGGACGCGCTCTTCGAGTGGCACGCGCGGGCTCGCGGGGAGAACGGAGCTCGGCCCGCAGACACCCTGCTGCACGCATGCTCCGTGCAGGCGAAGGCTTGCCGGGCGACGGGGCCTGCAGGGCGGGCGGTCGAGCACGTCAACCTGATCCGCCCGATCAGCGAGGAGGGGGCGCTCGAGCTGTTGCGATGTTGGGGCTGCGAGCAGCTTCCTGGGGCCAGCGGCGCGGAGGAGAGCGGCCAGCGGCCTGCCAGGCAGCGGGCCAAGGCGGCGCCTGCGGTACCCAAGCCTGCGCGGCGGAGGGCGCTGCCAGCGTTGAGCCCGCGCGCAGAGATCGGGCCGACCGACGACGAAGAAGGCAGCGAGGAGGTGTCGCACGTCCTCGTGGAGCAGCCGCGGCCGCCTGCCGGGGCTCGCCGCGCACGGGAGCTGCTGCCGCTGCCTGGCCCGCTGGGCGCAGGACGTGCTCGCGCTGCCCTGCCGACGCCTCGCGGTCGCCGCGCCGAGGATCGCTTGGCCGAGCCTCAGGCCGCCCGCAGCAGCCAGGACGCGCAGACGGTGCTGGCGGCGCGCGCCGCCGAGAGGGCTGCTGCTGGGAGGCCCTCGCGGGACCGCATGGCGAGGAGCTCGTTCGAGCGGCAGCCGTGCGAGAGGTTGCTGGGGCGGAGGGCCCCGTCTGGCGACCACGAGTCGGATGGCGAGCAGGTCGGCGACTCAGAGCACGAGATGGACGTGGAGTCGCGGGACGCGAAGGTGCGCCACGACTACTTCATCGGGCTGGCCGCCCGGAAGCCTTGACTGCTGCTCAAGAACGGGTTGGAGCAGCTGAGGAGGTAATTCGCGGGGCGGGGGTCGCCCGGCGAGCTGCCAGCGCGCTGCACGGCTTGCCTCGACACGGTGTTCTTCCTCGAACACGGGCCGAAGGCCATCGGCGCAGCCGAGGTGCGGCTGCTGCGGACGCTCGCGCGCGCGCTGGATTTGGCTCTGGAGGGACAGACCGTGCAGGCACTGGATGTGGTCATGCAGGAGTTAGGCGCGGACCCTTGCCATCAAGGATGGGGGTTGGCACGCGGCGCAGTGGCTTGCCGTGGCGCCGATGGATGCCGAGCCATGCGCTGCCTCGAGGTCAGAGGAGTCTGCGGCCAGGAGGGTCGCGCACGCCGAACTCAAGAGGGAGGAGCTCAGGGCGAAGCTGCATCTGAAGAAGAGCTCTTTCTAGGGACTCGGCCGGGAGAGGTCGCCCGAGGGGGCGGCCCCTCCTGCAGGCCACCGCGGGAGCCGCCCGCGCACGACAGTGAGCGGGACCCCCGAGTCCCTCTCCAGGCTGGCCGCGGCGCCGACGGCACCGCCGTCGAGCGAGGTCCGCCACGTGGCCGCAGCCGCGATCGGAGCCGGTCGACCAGCCCCTCGGCGCGGCCGCGGGAAGGGCGGGCGAGGCCGCCCAGGCGGGCGGGGGGTCGCGCCGCCGCCGCAGCCGCCGCGGGGCGAGAGGGAGGAGCCGGCGCGGCGCGTGATGTTGGCGGAAGAGGCGGTGGCGCCCCGTCCCGGGGGCGAGCCGTCGCACAAGGAGCTGAAGGCGCAGCACCCCAGGCACGAGAAGGAGTCGAAGAGAGCCTACAGCGTCAGGATGGCAATGCTGATGAGGCAGTCGAGACCCGAGACTAGGTAGACGGGCAGCAACGAGGGGCCGAGGGATCGACACCCGCCCCACAGGCTCTCGGCGGTGAAGGGCGTTCTGGCGCGGCCAGCCGCAGCAGGACACGCCTGGAGCACATTGTGAAGTTGGTCGACACCTGCCGCAGGGGCCCAGGAGAGCTCGGGTCCTTTCTCCGCCATTCTGGTCCAGCTCAGCCAGATCCGCGGGTAGCACGTCGTCGGGACCTCCTCCCGCTGCCCTTGCCGGAGCAGGGGTCTTTCCAGGTGGTGGAGAATATGTTCAGGAGCGGCAGGGCGCTCGATCGCGATATCGAGCTGATCTACAAGGGGTGCTGCGAAGGCCTTGAATGGGTCATCATCTGCGGGCTCTACTTCGAGGCTGGGGGGCGGAAGGGCGGATCTCCCGCGCCTTGGTCACGCGCGGCCAGCCTTGCCCAGCGGGCCGCCCTGGGCCTCATCAGCGAGGCCGCGGCCTACTTCTGCAGGGAGCCGCTCGCCGCGCTCGAGGAGCTGGACTGGGGCAGGGTCGTGCAGGCGAAGGCCCTCGCCTACACCGGACAAGAGGTCGAGCGAGGCTGCCCGTTAGTTCTAGGCGAGCTCCTCCCCAGGCTGCTTGCTGCAGGGCTTGCGGGATCTGTCAGCGCCCTGGACCTTGCAGCCCCGCGCGTGCAGAAGTGGCTCCTCGACCCGACGACCCTGCTAAAGCCCCCTTCAGAGTGGCCGACAGAGGTGCCGAAGGCGTCAGTGCAGGTAGCGAGCGACGAGGAGAGGCACTGCATTTGCGAGCACCTCGTCCGAGTAGGGATCTTCGAGCCAATCGAGGAGGACGCCATCTTCAGCGTCGACGGGGTACCAGTTCTTGCAGGGGCGCTTGCTGTCGTCAAGAAGGGGGCCGCCGCGACGGGCTTCTGGACGGTCACGCGCCTGATCATCAACCTGGTGCCCCAGAACGCGTACCAGCGCATCGCCGAGACCGACCTGGACAGCCTGACGCCGAGCTCGTCGTGGACAGGCATCGTCCTGGGCGAGGGACAGGGGCTCTTGTGGTCGTCCGATGACCAGTCAGGTGCCTTCCACTTGTACTCGCTGCCGCCGCAGTGGCGGGGCTACATGGCGGTGCGGAAGCAGGTGCCTGGCGCCCGAGTGGGCAGGCCCGACCTCAAGTGGGCCCGCATGTCCGTTGCCGTGATCCCGATGGGGTGGTTCTCTGCGGTGAGCCTGTTCCAGCACCTCCATCGCCGGCTGGGCATCGGAGACGGGCCGCACAGCGCCAGGTTCGCGGAGTCCTGCGAGTGGAGGCGTGACCAGCCGCTCCCGCTGTTCTCACGGAAGCAGCGGCAGACTTGGGTGCAGCATTACCTGGATGACTTCGACACGCCCGAGATTGTGCCCGAGAGCGTTGCCACCATGCTCGAGAACACGATTGGAGAGTACCAGCTCAGGCAGCGAGAGGCCCACAGCAAGGCGGGGGTCCCATGGGCGGACAAGCAGGCTGCATGCCGGCAGAGGCGTTTGGTCCGCATGGGGGCCCTCGTGGACGGCACCGCTGGGCGCGTGGGGGTCACCATTGAGAACTTGCTGGACGTCGGGCGGATGGCCCTGTGGCTCCTGGAGCAGACGTGGGTGACCCCGAAGGCGTGCCTTATGGTCCTTGGGCGGCTGGCGAGGGCCTTCGAGATCAGGAGGCCGCTGTTCGCCACTCTCAATCAGGTCTGGGTCCTCCCTGAGCTCAGAGCGGCAACCGCTAGTGCGGGAAAGGCGCTCGTGAAGCCGTTCAAGCTGCCTGCTGAGGCGCGCGCTGAGCTGCTCTCAGCGGTGAGCCTCCTGCCGATGGCCTACACTGACATACGGGCATTGCTCGACGCGGTCGTGCTGGCCACCGACGCGAGCGAGGAGGGCGGCGGCTTGTGCTACACGACAGGCCTTACCCAGCACGGTGCCCAGACTGCTGCCCAGCCAGTCGGGGAGGAAGGCTTGGCCTTCACGCCGCGCGGCGCCATGAGCTCCCGGATACCGCAGGCGCTGCTGCAGGACGACCGTCGTGCTCTTTGGCCTCATCGGAGGGGTTGGGGCCTCCATGGTGGCTTTGTCGAGGTGCCCGTGCCGCGTTGTCATGTACGTGTCGTCGGAGATTGACAAGGCGGCGAAGCGTTGCGTGCGGCAGAGGTGGCCTGGAGTGATCGAGCTTGGCGACATCACCAAGGTCACGTCAGAGGCCTGGGCTCAGCTGGGTCGCGTGGCGAGCGAGGTGGCCTCCCTCGCCGTCATCGCGGCGGGGTCCCCGTGCACCGACCTGAGCGGGCTGAACGCCGCGGGGCAGGGGCTCTCCGGCAGCAAGAGAGGGCTGTTCTTCGAGCTGCCGCGGGCCTTCAAGGCGATAGAGCAGGCGTTCGGGATCAAGCGCGCGCGCTGGCTTGTGGAGCACGTCGCAGGGATGCGCTCGGAGGACCTGGCAGTGTTCTCACAGCAGCTGGGAGTTACGCCGCACAGGATCGAGGCGATGGACGCGGGCCTGGTGAGGAGGCCCCCGCTTTACTGGCTGTCGTGGGCTCTGCAGGCAGGCGCTGGGGTGATCGACCTCACTGACGAGGAGAAGTACTTCAAGGTCAAGCTGCACGTGTCGCCGTCCGACTTTCCTGCCTGGGCTGAGGGCGGCAGGGGCCTGCTCGAGCCCAAGCATGCGCTGCCCACCTTCGCCGAGCTGCAGAAAAGGAAGTCACCTCCAGCTCTGGCGGTCCGGATCAAGAGAGCGTCAGAGACCGCGATTGCGAGGTGGACGGAGGCTAGCTACGTCTCACAGGTGTATAATTTCGAGGACGAGAACCTGCTCTGGAACACCGGACGTACTGCCTGGCGGATTCCCTCAGCTGATGAGCGCGAGACTTTAATGGGCTTCGACCGCGGGTACACACGCGCGGCCGTGAAGGAGTCCGTTCCGAGCCTTGAAACAGAGATCATCAGGTCGTCGCTCATCGGCAACTCATTATCCGTTCAAGTCGTGTCCTACATCCTCGCACAGCTCTTGGCTCGAGAGGCGGAACAAGGTGCTCCGCCTATCGGGCCCTTCTTGCAGACGGGGATAGCCCCGGAAGCTCGGGGCCGCGCGCCCGATTTCAAAGCCGCCGAGATACAGGGCCAGGAACTTGAGCAGCAGCTGGTGTTTAAGTACTTGCGCATTGCTAGCCGAGGAGGGACGGACGCGCGGCTCGACTTGCAGTCCCCTTTTCGAGCGAAGGCGTGGCCTCGATCGGGGCTGCAGACCAGTGTGTGGACGTGGTCGATTGGGCACGGCTACCCCTGGCGCGAAGACGGGCACATTAATGAGCTGGAGGTCGGAGCCGCGGTCAACGCCGTCAAGTGGAGGTCGCGGACTGCGACCAGGTTCAGATCAAGATACCTCCACTTGCTTGATTCGCCGGTGGCCGCTAGTGTCCTGGCCAAGGGCAGGAGCAGTGCGAGACGACTGGGGCTGGATGCGAGGCCACGCAGCCTACCTCCTCGCTACTGGCTGCTACCCGATGTACGCGTACATCGACACGGACGACAACCCGGCGGACGTCCCGAGCCGCTGGTTCGACGGCTGCCGCAGGACCCGCCCCCGCCGTGGACCGCGCGGTGCTGGTACGCAGGGCAGCCGAGGCGCGAGCGCGGCGGCGAGCTCGGCCGCTAGGTGACTCGCGCGTTGCAGCAGTCACGCGGGAGCGATACGTCGTCGCCAAGCACAGGCTGCTGGCGTTCTGGGCGGCGACCGGCAAGCGGCCCAGGCTCGTTCAAGAGATTGATGAGGGCGTTGCCGCTTACATCGAGCATGTGTGGCGCACCAATGGCTCGCTGCTGCAGGTGAACAACACCTTGGCGGCCGTCCCTTTTTTTCACGCCGCGGATGAGCGGCAAACTGAAGCTGAGCTGGAAGCTTCAGAAGGCGTGGTTGCGGCTGGAGCCCAACGTGCGCGCCCTGCCGCTGTCACCGCTGTGTGCAGCCGCCATCGCCGGCGCCTTCTGCTGGTGGGGGCACGGGCGGACCGCCGCGATGCTCCTGGCAGGATATGCATGTTTCCTGAGGTCAGGCGAGATGCTGCACTTCAGGCGTCGGGACGTCCGAGTCTTCCGAGAGCGTGGAGTGGCGATCTTGGCGCTGCGGAAGACAAAGACCAGCCAGCGAGGGGGCACTCGGAGCTGGCGGTCGTCCGTTCGCAGGCGGCAGAGCGCTTGCTAGTGAAGTATTTGTGGCGCCGCTGGCGCCCGATGAATTGCTTCTCGGCTCGCCGCGCAGCGAGTTTTGCCGCCTGTTCCGACAGGCTGTCGCTGCCCTCGGCCTGAGCCAGCAAAAAGTCACCCTCTACTCGTTCAGAAGAGGGGGTGCCACAGCTGATTTTCTATCTCATGGATCTCTAGAGAAAACGCTTCTCAGAGGTCGTTGGGCGAGCGCCAGGTCTGCTCGCATATATGTTGTTGACGCTGTGGCAGCACTAACAGATTGCCAACTTAGTCCTCAGCAAGAGGCCGATGCGCGAGAATTGGCCTCGCATCTTGCTTCCTAATGTGATCCCGTTCCACCAACCCCTCTATATCCTTGACACACACTTAGACATCCTTCCTCCCTCCTCTCCTTGTGTGACAGTAGGCGAGTAGGGAGCTACCCAGGCGAGGATATGGGGGAGTCGCCCATCGAAACGATGCGCAGAGATGGGGTCCATGGAAGAGTTGCGATTCCCTGATGTGTTTCCCGGGCCCTGGGGATTTTGTCCTAGGGGTGCTTGTCGCCCGAGCCCGCCTGTCTGGGGCCTTCCCTGGAGTAAGGTCAAGGCTGGCGGTGCGGGCTCTTCCTCTACCCTCTCAGGGGGGGCGGGCGGTTGCTCGTGGCGTCTCCTTGGGCCCTGGTGACATCAGGCTCACCTGCACTCATCTGAACACAGTGCTCTGGCTGAGCCGTAAAAAGCTGGGGGGACGGGGGCATATGTGCTCTCTCCGAGTGGTTTATGCCCTAGGAAACGCCCAAATAAACGGCCAGCCGTCCGTGGACTCCATAGTCATCTTGTGCCACCTCCCGTGTCTTTGCCTGGGTCTTTTTCTCAGAGTTGCGGTTCCCTGATGTGTTTCCCGGGCCCTGGGGATTTTGTCCTAGGGGTGCTTGTCGCCCGAGCCCGCCTGTCTGGGGCCCTCCCCGGAGTAAGGTCAAGGCTGGCGGTGCGGGCTCGGGGGGCGGGCGGTTGCTCGTGGCGTCTCCTTGGGCCCATGTGGCATCAGGCTCACCTGCACTCATCTGAACACATTGCTCTGGCTGAGCCGTAAAAAGCTGGGGGGGACGGGGGCATATATATATATACACACATATATACATACATACATGCATACGTACCCATATACATACGTACATACGTACATACGCACATACGTACATACGTACATACGTACATACGTACATACGTACATACGTACATACGTACATACGTACATACATACATACATACATACATACATACATACATACATACATACATGCATGCATGCATGCATGCATGCATGCATGCATGCATGCATGCATAATACATGCATGCATGCATGCATATATATATATATATATATATATATATATATATACATACATACATACATACATACATACATACATACATACATACATACATACATACATACATACATACATGCATGCATGCATGCATGCATGCATGCATGCACGTATCTACACACATACAAGTTTGTAAATGCAAATGTATGGATGTGTGTATGTAAATGTATGTGGGGATGTAGATGCATATGTGTATGCATGTGTATTTATATACACCTATGTATCTGTATCTGTGTACGTTAATGCGCATGTATATGTCCACGAGCCGCATTGGCCCATTTGGGCTGGACGCGTGCGTCGACACCTGCGGCGACCAACGTGCGAGATTATCGAGTTGAGCACTCAAGTGAGTGGGGTTGCGCGGACTGTGCTTGTGCAGGTCACGGCTCTTTAGCAGCTATTCTTGCATTATTATCGCATCGTGCAGGTGGGGGGATCAGTTCGCCTGCTCTGACTAGTCTCAGGAGCTCTGTCAGAAGTAATTGCATCCGTGCCACTGGCGCCGTGAAAGGGTTTTTGCGGTTATGACCTGAAGTTTGACAATTCCGAGACATGTCGGAACCATGTGAAGACGTTTTTTCGTGACCAAGCATGTTTTATGAATTGGTGGTTCGTAGAGCCTTCTTTTGTATTGTTTTACCATATGCACGACTCGAGTTACCAGATTCGACCAGTTGCTCACATGTCCCTTCTCATATTTACCCGTTGTAATGGTATCCCTTTGCCGCCGCTGCTTTTGCTCTGGGGCACGGACGCTGGAAGTTGCCGTGCCCGCCCTCTACGCGCTTTACACCATCCGCCTTATACTTCGCGCTGCTGAAACGTACTCATGTCACCGCTACGTCCTCATTTCTAGTTTCTTCCTCCTCCTCCTCCTCCTCCTCCTCCTTGTCCTCCTTTTCCTCCTCCTCCTCCTCCTCCTCCTCCCTCCTCTCCCTCCTCCTCCTCCTCTCCCTCGTCCTCCTCATTTTCTTTTTTTTCCTCCTCCTCCTCTTCCTGTTCCTCCTCCTCCTCCCCCTCCGCCTCCCCCTTCCCGCTCCTGGTTAGCAAAATGTCCCAACGGACTACGTCCCCCCCCCGAGACTTCCGACGTCCAGCGAGCCCAGCCGCTGCGCCGCCGCAGGAGCTTGCGGCAGTTCTCCAGCGTCGTCAAGCGCTCTTACCGCCACGCATGCGAGTGCTCCCGCCAGGGCGCCACGCAGGCCAGGGCGGCGCGGCCACGGCCGCCGGCCCCGAGCCCCCCCCCCCGTTTCCCCAGGATAGTCAGGAAGGAAAAACACACACACACACAAACACACACAGACACAATTAATCGTCGATCCCCCAGAAAATATGGGAAAATATGGGAGGTGGGGGGGAAGACAAAAACCGAGAAAGTATGAGAAAATATCGGGAAACCTGGGATCTGTGTGTATTCATTTGTGTGTCCCTGGGCCCCTTCAGGGCGTTTTCCGATTCCGCCGGGCCGGTTCGAAGCGATCGCCCAGTGTTCGACTCGATGGCATTCCGATGCGCGATTTTGATTTCGACATCGCCCGACCCGGCGCGGGACCGAATCGATGTGGCAGTTTTTGTTTTGTAGATTTCCTGTCGATCCGGCCCCGCTCAGGGTTCGGAGAAGCAGAAATCTGCTTTTTCCCCCCTGGCAGGAAGAGGGAAGAGGAAGAACCGGGCGACGACAGGACGGAGGAGGAAAGAGTTCTTAGACGCACTGGGCTCCAGAAGCCTCGAGGGACCTTTGGAGATACTTTCGTTCCCCATCAGAATCCCGACGGCGTGATTTGTGCCACAAAATGGATTCTTGGAGGGCTTGATTGGCCCTTTCCCAGCGGCCAGTCCTCATCCCGAGTACGTAGGTTTTTTACCGTCCCTGGGCCAGGCAAGCCCCCGTGAGCCGAGAATGGCCAAGAATTGTCCGTCGCCATTTTTCGCGACCCGAGGGAGTCTGGACCCATCCCTCGCCTCATCGGGCCGCCTACCGACTCTGGCGAACCAGGGCGACCTTGCGCGCGGCGCTGAGGGGCCCAGAGGACCGAAAACCTCCTGGCAGTTCGACGTCATTCTGGATGTTTCGTTTCTCCATTTTGGAGGCCTTCTTCCTTCAGCACGGAGGCTCGATCGACCTCCGACGTGGAGATCTCTGATCCCGTAGGCTGGCGAGGGGTCGGCGCCACGGGAGCGCGCGGCGCAGGGAGGGTCTTGTGAGCCCCGGCGCTGGGACCAGCAAATTTTGGGCTCGTCGATTCTCTGGACAGGGCGGGGTGGGCATCTCCCTCGCTCTCTCGCCCGCTTCCTCCCTCCACCATCGCTCCTCGTCCTCTTCCTCTGAGACGCTAGGCCCTAGGCCTCCTCCTCCTCCTTTTCCTCCTCCTCCTCTTCCTCCTCCTCCTCCTCATAGGTGGCTCCTGTGCGGCCCCCCTTCGCCCCCTGCAGCCGTTTGCCCGCGGGGGCGCGGCGGGGCGCGCCGCGATCAGGAGCCCCCAGCCCCTGGCGTTCACGCCAGGCGCGTGCGCGGCCGCCGGGGCGGCGGCGCGCCGTGGGCGGGAGGCTGGAGGCCGCGTTGGCCTTGCCTTGCCCGGGACGGCCATCTGGAGGTGCTGTCGTCGGAGGTCACCATCCCCAGGGTGGCACCGACGCCCGAGGAGGCGGCGCAGCACAGCAAGGCGCCTCCTGCGGCTCCACCGTGCGTCTGTGCTCCTGGACGAACATCACGGGTCGAGAGCGCAAGCGCGCTCTATGGGCAAAGGTGCTGCTCGCACTCGAGATGATGAGGCCAAGAGTCACACACCGTCGGGGAGATGGGCATGCGTTGCCACTCGTCAATGCGGTTTCATGCGCAATTATCTTAATAATCCTCGGTGCTGGGCTTGCGGGCGGGACAAGCAGGGGAGGCCAGATCCAAGTGGTGCCACCCCGCCTGGAGCCCGTCGCCAGCGTTCCTCGTCAGCGGGACGATGCAGTGCAGCAGCCAGTGATGACACAGGTGGGCCACAGCCTGCCCAAGCAGAGGTGGATGAGGTCACCACCGCCCGCCGTGCATTGGCAGCCCTGCGTCGGCTGCAGCTCGATGAGCAGTCGGACCTTGTCCGCAGCGCGCGCAAGCAGCTGGCAGAGGCTGAGCAACGGCAGCGCTCGACCCTCACACCAGATGGCATGCTTCGTCGTGCTCTGGATCGCCTGGCTGCGAAGCAAAAAGAACATGATACACTTGCCAGTCATGTCAAGACGCTCAGCGACGACCTGTGCACCAAGCAGGCGGAGTTGGAGACTGCAGCCCAGGAGCTCGCCAGCATCCAGCTGGAGGTCGCGACGGCACGTGCGGCAGTCATGGCAGCAGGGCAGGCCCCGCCTGCAGGACCAGATGCCCTCGAGCTCGAGCAAGCGTTTGGGCGCCTACAGGGAGTGGTGGCAGCCGCGCCTGCTGCCGTCGGGGCTGGCAATGCAGCCACCATGCTAGACTCGCTCACCACCCACATGGCCGCCTTGCAGAGGGCTCTGGCAGCGCAGGGGCGGCTCGCGGCTGGCCAGGACGTGCCGCCGCCCGCTCCTCCTGCTCATGATCGTGCTGGAGGCGTGCCAGGAGGAGTCCACCCCTGGGACGATGCTCTCGAACAAGATGTTGCAGCCCCTTCCACTCCCGCAATTGGCCAGCAGCGTGCAGCAGCGACCCGCGGGGGAAGGTCCGCCTGGCTAGCGACCTGAGCTGCATGACGTTTGCTCGCTTCGGCATTGACATCGTCTTCGACGGCCAGCCGAGGTACACCTATTCTTCAGTCAATAGTGATTCTCTTCAGCAGCAGGGGCCTATAACCACCTCAGGTGCCGGCGGCTACCAAGCACCTTATGAAGGTGGGGTTCCAGGGAGGCTGGTAGAAACACCAACCGATACGACGGTTTCTTCTTCTATGTGGCATGTGTACCAAGCCGGTGGCGACCCAGACGGCATGCGTGACCTTGCAGCTTTGACACCTGGTGCGGCTTCGGAAGTGGACCTGGAGCATGTACCAGTTGAGCCAACGAACATCCTCTATACGTACGGCTTGCCGACTCAGTCTGCAGCTTTCAGTTACCGCCCTACGGCGAGCTCTCCGACTGTCCAGGTCGTCAACAGACAGGGAGATGCGGAAGATGGGCCTGCGCTTCGTCCACCAGAGGTACGCCTTCCCGATGAAATGGTTAGTCAGGAGGAGCCACCTGACTCACTCCCGCAGGTTGGTGATGCTGGTGTTGCTCCTGTGCGGATGCATCCTCCTCCTGACGTGGCCCGTCCCCTGTCCGTGGTTGGGCGCCGACCATGGAGGCGAGCCAAGAAAGGTGTTGCTGCCTCGGCCAAGGCCAACAAAGGTATCAAAATCGTCACCTTCAACTCCAGCGGCTGGCCACAGGCAAAGGACTTTCTTGCTTCCGTTGGTGCGGCTACTCTTGTCATGATTCAGGATCACAAACTGCGCGGTGATGCTCTTTGAAGGGCCCAGGAGTGGGCCGCGGCTAATGGTTGGAAACCTTTTCATGAGTGCGGCACTGCCAGTGGAGGCTCGATCTTCGAAGGGCGGCGTGGGTATATTTGTGCGTTCTCACGTTGGTGTGACAGCGCCTGCTGGTACGGCCTCACATGATATCATTCCAGGCCTCTGCGTTGCAGTTCACATTCATGCGGGACCCAGGCACGGGTTCCTCGCTGTGGCGCTGTTCACGGGGCAAGGATTGGGCCCTTCGAGTCACAATTATGACAAGGCTGCTGCGGTGGGAGAATTTCTATCATATCACAGGCTGCCGTACATGCAGGCAGCCGACTGGAATATGTCACCGTCAGATTTGAGTGATAGTGGTCTATGCGACAGACTTCGTGGCCGTTCGACAGCATGTGAGCAAGGCGCCTATAGAGATCCCAAGACAGGTCGGGAGACCACTCTTGATTACTGGATGGCCTCTGACGCGATTGCTGCTGCGCTCAGTGAGCCGCGCCGAGTCGAGGAATTCCCGCCCAGGAACCACTATGCCATCATGGTCAAGCTGCAGGGCGGTGTCCGCGCGCACGCAGTCACAGTGCTGGCAGGACCACAGCCTTTGCCCGCCCTCCCCTGTCGTCAAGGAGATGAAGGATTGCGAGGAGCGCGATGAGGATGGGGAGATCACCTTCGAGGTCCCACGGGGTGCACCAGTTATTTCTTGGGAGCATTTCATGCGCGATGATGCAGCGCAGAAGTCTGGTGACCCCCGTGTCCATTATGATCGGCTTGCCGCTCTCCGTCGACAGTTGTATGATGGCGTCGAGGCTGAGCTCGCGCTTATCTGTTGCACGGAAGCTACTGAGGCACCTACGTACTTGGGCCGTGCAGCAGGCCCTAAGTATCGGCAGTCGACGACAGGTGGGGCCCTCGCTAGGTATCAACCTTCGGGCACCTCTTATTCTCGGGCGCTCAGATTCCCTGGGCCCCGCGTGCATGACGTTCGTCTTGCCATTCCTCGAGGGGCGGTTGCCTTTGATCGGGCCTGGTCTTTTCTACAGGACTTCAGTGAGGCTCGTCGTCGGGATGGCCGATTGCGTAAGGTAATACCACACGAGGTGTGCGCCATAGTGGTCCATTTGCTGGCCTCAACGTTTCGGGGGCCTCAACACTTCTGGGACCACCGCCTCCGATTCGCAGGGCTCTACCTCAGTCGACTGGCGGAACAGGGGGAACGCAGACTGGCCTCAGCTTGGTCGCATGTCTTTCGTCGATGGGTTCGGACCAGGCTTACGTCGCAGCCTGGACCTCTCCATCGTTGGACCCAGCCTCGCGGGTGGCTCCTCTCCCAGGTGGATACTTCCCTCGGGTCATCTATCTTGCCAGGAGACGTCGTCGAATCTCAGCGGGTATCCTGTGCAAACATCTGGGGAGCTCAGGATCATGAGGACCCCGCTCTCTGCAGGAGCCTCTTCCAGGAAGGGTTATCTGGGGATAACGCCCAGGAGTTGAGGCACCTCTGCGAGAATGGCCCTAGGCCCCCGCCACTCCAGATATCCCAACCACGCGCTGCTGCGCATCAATTTCCGCGACGCACAGCCCTAGGGGCCGATCGATTTAGGCCTCGTCATTGGGCTTATGTATCTCATGGGGCTTTGGCTGCTCTTGGGCATCTACTGCATCTCTGTGAAGTCTTTGGGAACTGGCCAGACATCTTTCGGGCGGTGCATGCGGTGCTGTTGGCGAAGCCCCTGGGGGCTACATGCCTATCGCATTATTGGCCTCGGTCTACAGGGTTTGGTCTAAGGCGCGCTTGTCTTGGGTGCGGACATGGACCTCGCAGCTGAACAGGCCTTACATCGCCCTTGGGGCGCAGAGATCTACCACGGATGTTGCAGCCAGAGTCCTAGTCCAGAGCGAGGCTGGACCACCGCCGACTGGCGATGAACATGCCTCTCTGCACGCCATCGTGGACATCGCCAAATGTTTTGATCAGGTGCCGTGGGACCGTGTGTTGGCTTCTGCAGCCGACCAGGGATTCCCTGGCCAGTTAATGGCGTTGGCTTTCCGCATGTATTCCAGCTCCAAGAGGCCACTCTTGGATGGAGCGTTCTCGGCGACCACGTATGCGCGCAGAGGGATACTCCCAGGACATGTTCATTCTCCAATGTATCATGTTGGGGCCTTTCGGCTCCCTTTTCGCGCACACGGACGCGATAGGGCGTGCTCTCGACCTATATGCCGACGACATTACGGTCTCTATATATGGCCATGTTTCCAAGGTTTACAAGGGCTCCTTGAAGCTCCTGCGCATGCTTATTGCGGTCCTTAATGGAGATGGTCTCCCTGCGGCACCCGAAAAAATGAAAGCGACGTCTAGTGTTCCTCGATTGGGGCGGGCCGTGTGCAACAAGCTTCGGGCCATGGGTTACCGCTATTACCGCTATTCGACGGCGCGGGAGGCTCTTGGGATCGAGATTGGGTCGGGACGTCCCACCAAATATCCCAGGCTAAGGTCGAGGGTACGCAGCGCTCTCCGACGTGTGCCTAGGTTCCTTTCTGTTCGCCGCGCTGGTGCTGTTCCCACGCGGTCTGTGCGCCAGGCCGCCCCGCCCGCGGTGACGCACGGCGTAGGCGTGCCCGGTGCGCCACCACAGCTCGTTAACAAGATGCGCGCACTACTTCGTCATTCTTGGCATACGCCAGGTGGATCAACGTCTGCATGGGCCACGTCTGATTTGCAAAGTTCCCTGTGCTCGGGCCCCCAGATTGTGGCATGGGCTTCTCCCATCCATCAGTGGGCGCTTCTTCGCAGGGATAGGGCAGTTCCTGAGGGCGTCTTGCAGCGAGCGTGGCGGAAGCATATGCAGATCGTTTATCGTGCCGAGCGCCCCTGGACGAAAGTCGCTGGCCCTGCAGGGGCCACCCTTCTGGCCCTGCGGGACCTGAAATGGAGTTCTACGGCCGCGCATGTTTTCGTGACGGGCCAGGGCGAGACGCTCAACCTTCACCAGAAAACTCCCTCCACGGTCCTCCATCTGGCTCGGGAGTCCTCTATTCGTCGTCTGTGGGAGCTCTGGTCAGCTCGCTCGCAAGGCTCCAGTGAGCCCATGCCCCCGAAGACCCCTGAGGGATATGGGATCGAGCCCATCATCAAGCTACTAGCCCACGAGGAGCTCCATGCCGAGGAGGACGATGGGGATATGTCAGTGGATGATGGGGGGGCTTGATACTGAACGTCTTGGGAGTCGGCCCAGGCATGATACGCCTAGCGGGGACCTATTGGGCACTACGTCATCTGGGAAGCCCACAGCAAAAGAGCCAGGTTTGGTCAGAGCTGCGGTGGCTGGGGGATGTGGACTCCTGCACGACTCAAGATGCATGGGTATTGCGATACCGACGAGTGCCCGCTCTGCCACGGTAGATCTTGCGATACGCATCACCTCGTGTCCGAGTGCGCGGCCTTGCAGCAAAAGAGAGAGGGGCACTTTGCATCGATCGATCTTCGTGGATTCCCGAGGTGTGCTAGAGGAGACTGGTTGTGGGCCCGCGGGCTTACTCCTAGGACCTACTTCCCTGCTCTCCCCCCGTGGACAGGTTGTCGAAACGGCTGTCTATGGAGTTCTACTTGGGCCTCTCCAGACTTCACCCAGAGCTGACATGTATGCCATCCTCCAGGCCCTCTCGGCCTGCCTCCCCCCTGTAACCATAGTTACTGATTATAAAGGGGTGATTGATGGCCTTGATAAGGGCCGGGCGTGGTGCACGGCGCCCCGTAGGACGAATGTTGACCTTTGGGAGAACCTCGGGGACAAGGCGGATGATCTTGGGGGCTCTCTGGTTGTTTCTTTCGGGCACTGCCGTGGCCACCAGCGTGGCCACAGCGAGCTCGCCAGAGGACCTCCACGCGGCTGGCAAAGAGGCGAGCACTGCTATGCGCATCGCGCAGAAGAGTCCCATTGCTTGCCTACGTTGGATCGTCTACGTTTTTGGGCGTCTTGGGGAAGCTGGCAGGACCCCGCGTACGACAGGGTAGCCCGCCGCCCCCGAAGGAAGCCCCAGGAACCCCCTCCCCCGACCGTTGCTGAACAGATGCGGCATGTCATGTCCCAGGTCCCTGGTCGTGCCATCCATAGGTGTATGTACTATAAGATTGGAGCTAAGACCACCCGTCGGATTGATAAGCTCCACTCGCTCTGCTGCGCTGCTCGCCTTCGGGCGTTGGAGGCTACGTCTGTGCCCGTGCCTGTGCAGCTTCCGATGGTTGCGGATGGTGTTGGCCGCGTGTCTGAGGCTCTGCGGGCTGACCCTGTGCCTCCTGCCACTGGGGCCACTGTTGGAGCCGAGGTGCCTGACCCCCAGCCCCGACATGGAGCCCCAGCGGTGAAGGGCCTGGGCAGGACCGCGGGGGTGCTGACCTGGAGGCTGCTCACGCTGGGAGAGACGACGGTCGCCGCCCTGCTCCTCCCTCCCCTGCCTTTGTCGACGTGTCGGACCTCGCTCGGTCGGCGTGTCGCCCCCGTCGTTCGTTGAGTCGGTTGCTTTCTTTCTCCGACGAGGGTGGTCGTCGCATTCGGCCACGTGTCTCTTTTGATCCCATAAGGCTTGCTCAGTCACCAGACCAGAGCAGGCTGGCGGGGGCCGTCCGTGACATTAGCTCCGTAGGATACCATCCAGAGAAGAGACGCCGCGTTGGAGACAAAGGGCTTAATTCAAGGCCCTCCCTTTCCTCTTCCACGATTCTCCGTTGCGCCGTGCCCAGCCAAGGATCCTGCGGGCGTTGCAAGAGGCCATCGGCTCTGGGTGGCGCCCTCCCAGGTGGCGTTGCGCATATCCTGTGGGTTTTCACGACGGGCACAGCGGGGCATTTACTAACGGATTGTATTCCTTGCCAGCCTGGCTACTCGGCCTCAGAGAGGGCCAAGCGAAACAGGAAACAGTTTCTCGCTGGCTTTCATCCAGCGGACGAAAGGCGCGCGGAGTCTAGACGGACCCCAGCGCCGCGGCCCCTCCTGCCCACGGATCCTGAAGTTCATTCGGTCAGGCTCCGACTTCCAGCGGTCGTATCGAGTCGCTAATCCTTCTCTGGGGAGTGAGGGGCGGGGCCACGAGAGTGGAGCACCCTCCTGGCGTGCCCCCCGTGGACCTACAACTTCAATGCCCCCTCCTCCTCATCCTTCCTTTTTGGGCCTGCGTCAGCCCCGTGAACCTACGGTGGGGGATGGCGGCCTTACTGGCTCTTGATGTTTCGCTTGCGTCTCATCGTTCTTCTGCGCACGCCTGGCGCATGGTAACTTGCGCGGCGTCGCCAGTGCAGTGCCGTATCCGCCTCTTCCTCATCCTCCTCCTGCGTCATCCTCGGGCCCCGCCTTGTGGCCTCCGCGCGTTCCCTCAGCTCGGGCGAATCGTTTGCCGCCGCTGCCGCTATTCGCGCCTCCCCCCTCGTCGCTGCAGATCCTTCAGCGAGCGCGGCGTCGAGAGGGGGGGGAGGCCCCGGGGTCCCGGGCCGTGGTCGGTGACGACTTCACCCCTCTGACGCTGTGTTCCTACGTCTTCCTCCCTGCCCCCCCTCGCCCCCTCGCTCCTCCTCCTCCTTTTCCTCCTCTTCTTCGTCCTTTTCATCGAAGGCGCGCCGCTGGCTCACCTTGTAATTGAAAAGGGCGAGGGGGGGGGCTCGCAGAACCCCCCCCCCCTCCCCTTTCCCTCCATCAAAGGGGGGCGAGGGTGAGGAGGGAGTAGTCTGTAGTTCGTAGGGGGGGGGAATAGGGAGTAGCGACCCCCCCCCCCCGAGTAGTGAGTAGTGAGCGGGGGGTTCGACCCCCCCCCCCCTCCACCCACCCACCCCGCCCCACCCCTCCTTCGCGTCGAACGGGGGGCGGCCGGGGAGGAGACCTCTCCCGCAAGGGGGGTAGGTCTGTCTTCGGGATAGTGAGTAGTGAGTAGTGAGTAGAGAGAGAGAGAGAGAGAGAGAGAGAGAGAGAGAGAGAGAGAGAGAGAGAGAGAGAGAGAGTAGTGAGTAGTGAGTAGTGAGAGGCGAAACAGATAGCAGCGAGTAGTGAGTAGTGAGACGTGAGTAGTGAGTAGTGCGCAGTGAGTAGTGAGTAGTGAGTTGGTAGTGAGTAGTGCGTAGCGGGGACTGGGTAGTGAATAGTGCGTACCGAGTGGGGAGTAGCGAGTAGTGAACAGTGAGTAGAGAGTCGGGCATTGTGAGTAGTGAGTAGTGAGGAGGGAGTAGTCTGTAGTTCGTAGTGAGTAGGGAATAGTGAGTAGCGAGTAGGGCGTAGCGAGTAGTGAGTAGTGAGTAGCGAGTAGCGAGTAGTGAGTAGGGGGTAGGGAGTAGTGAGTTGTGAGTAATGAGAAGTGAGAAGTGGGTAGTGAGTAGTGGGTAGTGCGTAGGGAGTAGCGAATTGAGAGTAGTGAGTATTGAGTAGTGAGTCGTGAGTTGTGAGTACTGAGTAGTGAGTAGTGACTAGTGACTAGCGCGTAGGGAGTAGGGAGTCGTGAGAAGTGAGTAGTGCGTAGTGGGTAGTGAATATTGCGTATCGGGTAGCGAGTAGGGAGTAGCGAGTAGTGCATATACTGTGTAAGGAGTCGGGAGTAGCGAGCAGCGGATAGTGAGTAGTGAGTTGTGGGCAGTGAGTAGTGGGTAGCGCTAGGACATGGCACGACTTGTGGTCACCAGCGGCCTTGGACGAGGAAGAGATCTGTCAGACCTATGGCAAGGTCCAGGACGTCGCTGGATCGGAACCTCTGCCAGATTTCTCAGACGTACATATACGGTCAGCTCTTCGCAAGATGAAGGGCCGAGCGGGCGTGGGCGTGGACATGCTCAGCCCGCTCGACTTCGAGCGCCTCCCCAACGAGGCGCTGGCCGAGTTGGCGCTGCTGCTCCAGGCGCGCGAGCATCACCTTGCGTGGCCAGGCCAGCCGTTGGTGATAGCAAGGCGCATGTTACCTAAATCGGGCTCGCGTCGATGGCGGGGCGGCTGTGGAGCCTCACCAGGGATACCCCGGCGCGCGCATGGTCGACCGGTGCCGAGCAGCACTAGGGCGCCGCAGTCAGAGGCAACTCCAGCCTCCGCGAGGCGTTCATCCGAGTGCTGCAGCAGGAGGTATCCTACCACCTCGGCGCAGACACGGGTGAGGCCCTCGTGGACATCCAGGCGTTCTACGACTCCATCGAGTGGGCGCCGCTTGCGGCCAGCGCTCTGGCGTTTGAGCTCCCCCCGCGGATTCTGCGCCTCGGGCTGCTCCAGCGCGCGGCGGCTCGGACGTCGGGCCAGCTCGGCGCTGCGCCCAGGGCCTTCCAGCCCGCGCGGAGCGTCGCCCAGGGCCTGAGGGCGTGGACACGCTTCGCCAAGGCGACGACGCACTACGCGCGTGCTGGCGGCCATCACGGTCGCCCACCCGAGGCCCGGGCACCGCATTTGGACCGACGACCTGTCCCAATCGGCTCGAGGCTCGAGAGCATCATTTAGGATAGATTTAGCAGCATGCGTTACCGAGACGTGCAACGAGTTGAAGGCCAAGC
>CAUYUJ010014205.1:252500-409587 GCA_963575745.1 Prorocentrum cordatum
GGGAGGCACAGCATTCCTGGTTCCGCTGGCAGATCGTGATCAGGAGGACCCTCAGGTGCATTTTGACCATCAGATATTGGCCGCGGGAAGGGTGGCCCTTCTCACAATATACAACTCCGCTGACAACTTCACGATGAAGATCTTGAACGTACACAACTTCGAGTTGGACATCGTTGCCCAGTCCAAGATTGCGCACTCTTGGAAGGAAATGGTCCAATGGAATATTGAGAGCCCTGTTACTAGAGCGTTTGTGGCTGCTGGAGATTTCAATGTCAAGTCAGGTCCTACGCGTAGCTACACCGATCCTGTTTCTCGGACATTTTCGCCAGGAACCCTGCCTGCTGAGACAGCCCGAGGCACTCAACCTTTGCAAGCGTTCTGGGAAAGACTCTTTGCGATGGTTACGGAGATCTCCACTGACTGTCCCACGCATTACTGCAGAGATACGTCCACGGCGGCTACACTGGATAGGTTCTTCATTGCCATCCCAGCGTACTACTTGCTCGACGTAGAGGTGATCGCGGAGGTGGATATTGATGCTGCCGCTATCTCGGACTCCAGGCTCAGCGACCACACACCGATCACCCTGCATCTTAGGGATCGAACCCGCCAGAGTGAGCAGACGGGCATACCTGAGCACGTATTTCGAGATCCTCGCTATGGTGAAATTCTTGGTCAGCTTCTTGATGCTGCACAACTACATCGATTTCCCGCGGTCTATCAGTGGAGATGCATGAAGGACTTCATGTCTGAGGCGGCACGCCAAGTCCGCAATGAGTTGCAGCGCATGCCGATCTCCGCCAAGGACCCTCGTGCCAAGGGGGGGCGCCTCATCACGCTCCGAGCTATTTCGCGATGTGTCTGGCGCAACGATGTGGGCACCGCCTACAAGCTGATGGCCACCACGGCCGACGGCGCGCGCTTCCTGGCCGTCTCCAACGGCTGCGTCGAGCTCGGCGAGCGGCAAGAGTTCGGCGCCCTGATGCGTGCCATCAACTTCGACTACCAGCAGAGGGAGGCCAGGCTTGCCGAAAGCAGAGCATCCAAGGGGGAGGGAGCGGTGGTTGAGGATGAGAGACGAGCGGCGCGGATGCATAAGCGACGAGCGTCGTTGTGGGCCCCCAAGGCTCGTCGTCTCGTCCTTGCGGGGATAAAGCCCGAGAGCCTTCAGCACTCTCCAGTAGCCCGGGACCCCGAAAATATCGCCGCCGCCCTGACCTCCCACTGGAAGCCCATCTTCGGTGCGAAACTAGTCCAGGAGGAGCCCCTTCAGGAGTATCTTGATCGAGTTGCCCCACAGCGTCCCCTACTACCTCTTAGACTTCCTACAGAAGGTGATTTAGGACGTGCTCTCAGATGTGCTCGACGTTCGGCCCCTGGACCCGACCAGCTTTCGTACACGGCCTGGAAAGCTCGCCCAGAACAACTAGCAGTGCTACACAATCTCATGACTTATCTGTTTGGAGGCCACGCAGTCCCCATGGAGCTTAACGACAGCCTCTTCGCGTTTCTCCCTAAAGGCTCGGAGCCCGAAGATGCCCAAGGATGTGTTCGGTCACCTGCAAAGGTCCGCCCTCTTAGCCTCAGGAACACGGACACTAAAATAATGGCCTCTGCTGCTAACTTTCAGATCCGTCAGGTGGCCCAACAAAGCGCCCATGAGTCCCAACAAGGCTTCATCCCAGGCCGTAACTTCCTGTCGAATATCGTCATGCTGGATGTCGAGGCCCGTAAGGCGAGCATCAACCCAGAGGCTGCCCAGGACCTTCCGATCTTCGCCGCCTACGATGTGGAGGCGGCCTTCCCGTCCCTTGGCCATCAGTGGCTGTTCGAGATCCTGAGTAGGACTGGGCTCCCGACAGGCTTCCTCCATTTCATTCGTGCCCTCTACTTCCTCCCTAGAGGCTTCGCTCGGATCCAAAATCAAATCGTCTTTTTATTTCATCTTTGCTCTGGAGTTCTCCAGGGCTGCCCCTTGTCAGGCTCGCTGTGGGCTTTGGCAATGGATCCGATCCTTAGATGCCTACATGCTGCGACTCAGCTCCCGAGGGCGAGGCACCACAAGGGATCTTTGGGTGGGTGTGCGGACGACGTGGGGATGGTGATGCCTCGCCTTCAGGACCTCGTCCCTGTGGCCAAAGTCTTTCAGGACGTCGAGCGTTTAGCGTGCCTCAGGCTTCAAGGAGCCAAATGCGTCCTGGTACCCCTGTGGACCGAGTGCACGCCTGAAGTCCAGGACACGGTCCGAAACGAGCTCCGTCGGTTGATTCCTGAATGGGCCAATTTTAAAATCGCTGGCCACACGACTTATCTTGGGGTCGAAATGGGTCCCGAGGCAATTCTCAGTATGATTTGGGCCCCAGCAGCGGAGAAGTGGTGGACGCGTACAGCTGCGCTACCGCAATCAGGGGCTGCGCCGTCTGTTCTGTCATTGTTGTACAACACGACCGCCCTCTCGACCCTTTCGTATCTTGCCCAGCTCTTTCCGATCCCTGCCATGATTCGTAAGCTAGAGCAACAGGCATTGCACAAGCTGCTCAGGCTCCCGCCCAACAGCCTCAGCCTTGCCGATCTGAATGCGCTCCCATCGTTTTTAGCCATTGCCCCGTCCTCTGTGCAGCTGCTTGGCTGGGCTAGTGCATGGCGAACGTCGTTTCGCACGCTGAATCATGTTTGGCAGAGAGCGTTGTCCAGCCTGAAGCAGCATGCGCAGGACAACGCTACCATCGTTCGCATTATTGCAGGAAAGTTCTCTGCGCCGTGCTGGCGGCGACCATTTTCAATCGCCCAATTCTTAGAACGTTCAAGGCTGCCGCCTCCCCGCTTCCCTAGTGCAGCTGGGTGGCAAGCTGCATTTCGAGCAGCGCGCGAGCACACCACGCGCGCGGAGCAGGAAGCCCATCGCCCTCATCCGCAGAGGGTATTTACACGCACGCTCCGCCCATCCGCCTTTCCCGATTCCTTTCCTATCACTCTTGGCAAGAGGCTGCTCGCTTGGCAAGTAGAGATTCCTGGGGGGCTGAGGTCGGTGGTCGGGAGGTGGGCTTCATGCAAAACTTGCCTTGCGACCCTCAAGCCATCCTGGCAGTGGAGCATTTTCAAAACGCTGTGCGGCGCGTGGACGACCACCCACAGGCTCCATATCGGGCACCCCCCAACCAGCTGCGTCTGGGGGTGCACAGCCCCAGATGCGATCGCACACTATTTGAACTGCCCAAGACTATATTACCATTGCGCCTGCCACCCTGCATGGGCACGCAGGCACTTTCCAGCCAGCCCGCTCACTCTCCTTGGCCTCGGGGAGGAGAGCGATTATCAGATCGAAGGCGCCGAGCTCAGTCGAGCCGAGTGCCTCAAGGCGACAGCCCTCGCTTTCCAGATGTACCACAAAGCGCCGAGAGCGCAAACTATGACTTTACAGCAGGCCATCGACATTCGAGGTGCCGCCGAATTGGCACTCGAAAGATAAGCACGCGCCCTCATCCTGATTTGGGTGGGGCCGGCGTTTCTTTGATTGGGGTGGGGTGGGTGTTTTGGATTTTGTATTTGTGTGGGGTGGGGATCTTTCACAGTCCGCTGCACGTGGACGCAGCAGCACTTGTACGGTGAGCTGCTCCCGTCCTGCTGCTGCCCTGTCCCGCGCTCTCTTCTCTTGTGGGGTGGGGGGATGGAGTTTATGGAGGTGGATGGGGAGTCTCGAGAGTGTTTCGCTCTTCGCTTGCTCACTTGGACTGCTCGCCTGTCTCTGTGGGCTCCACTGGTGGCGTAAGTGGCAACGGGGTAGGCTACCCCTCGGGAGGTCGAAAAAGACCCCAGCGCCACCCAGTGGGAGCCCACGCTCTCCCTCGGCCGACGCTCATGCGCTGGCCAGAGGTCGAGGTCGACAGACGAACCGTTCCCATTGGTTACGTCGGCTCCTCCTCCTCCTCCTCCTCCTCCTCCTCCCCCCTCCTCCCCCTCCTCCTTCTCTTTCTCCTTCTCCTCCTCCTCCTCCTCCTCCTCCTCCTCCTCCTCCTCTCCTCCTCCTCCTCCTCCTCCCCCTCCTCCTCCTCCTCCTCCTCCTCCTCCTCCCCTCCTCCTCCTCCTCCTCCTCTGCTCAAGAAATTGTTTACATTTCGCAAACCTCACCGGCCCATTCAGAAACCCTGTCCATGAGAGTTGTCGGGGAATGGAGAGAAGAGACACATATTGCGAAACAGAGCGTGCGAGGAGAGGAGGGGAAGGAGAGTGCCGAGCCATCTTGGAGGCTGCATATCATGGAGAATCAGAGACCTTCTTGGAGCTACGGGGGGTCATAGTCGGGCTCTTTGGGGGGCATCTTGGGGCCCTCTCGGGGCTCTTTGGGGGGTCTCGGGGTCCTCGTGTGGCTCTTTCGGGGCGCTTCGGCAGCCTTGGGGCCCTCGTGGGGCCCTGTTGGGGCTGAGCCCCAAGAGAGCTCCAGGAGCTCTCTCGGGGCCCTCTTGGGAGCTATGGAGCGCCTCCTGGGGCCATCTTGCAGACCATCGATCAAAGGATGGGGGTTCCTCGATTCGCCTCCCCCCTCAGGGGGGCCATCAAAATAGCCTCTTGGAGCGCTCTTGGGGCCCTCTTGGGCCCTTCTTCGAGCTTTCGCGGGCCATCTTAGGGCCATCTTGAGTTTTGAAGCGCATCGGAAGCGAAGAGGCGAAAAGGCAAGAATCAGCGCTTTTCCTTGGGTTGGTGAAGGAGTTTGGCTTCTCGGGGAGGTCCTGAGGGGTCGCCAAAAACACTTGGATTTGTTTTGTGGCCTTTGTGGGGCCTCTTGGAGGCATGTTGTTAGCTATCTTGGGCCACGTTGGGCTATCTGGAGCGATCTTGGAGGCCATTTTGGGATTTCTGAGGCCCTCTAGGAGCCATCTTGGGCCATCATGGACGCTCCAACCCCTCGCGACCCCCCCCCCGTCCAGGTCCAGTATAGGGGAGGGGTAAACCTCTCCCCGAAGGGGAAGAAGGGGTTGTGGAAAAGGAAAGAACGACACCGTTAGACCACCTGTCGCCCAGAGGGCTGGTGGGACTTAGGCTCGAGCACCATTGTGGCAATACGATTCCCCGCAACCGCGCCTCCCCGCGGTGCTTGGGGGGCCGCACGCTTCCCGTCCATACCTTTCTCGGATACGCAGTTGTGTTGGCGAAGGCGGCTCTCTGTTCACGAGCGTCCACGGCCAGACCGTGGAGCACGTGCGCATGATGCAGCACTTCTGAGTACAAACACAAGATCCAGAGTAGTGCGACAAGCGTTCCAGGCCAGTGAAGGCGTACAAGCCATAGCCGATCAATGCAGGCGGAGGCAGTCGGCACCTGAGCGACCTGTATAGTGTTTCCAAACGAGGAGCTCACCAGCAGGACGTGGCGAGCGCCGTGCAGGCGGTCACGTCGGCCATGGCGCTGTTCTTTGATCCGATCAGCAAGCAGGTCTTGGCGCAGCAGATCGCGGCCACTCAGAGAGCGGCGGCCAAGCCAACAGCCCCAGAGGTGCCAGCAGCAGAGACGGCGCGCTGCGCTAACTTCGCGTGGCGAGACGCATCGCTGGAACACTCAGGCTGCTACGTATCCAGATGCCAGGAGAACCTGCAGAAGGCTCTGACCAAGGAGGAAGAAGAGGAGGAGGAGGAGGAGGAGGAGGAGGCGCAGGAGGAGGAGGAGGAGGAGAAGGGAGAGGAGAAGGAGGAGGAGGAGGAGGAGGAGGAGGCCGCCCGCGCGCTCGCTCTTGCCGAGATCAACAAAAGCACGCCGGCGGTGGCGTTGGCGCGCGAGGCGGGCGTCGTCTCGGCTCAATTGAATTCTAAACGCTTCGCGTATCCCCACCAGCCCGTCCAGAAATGAGCCCCAGGGGAGTGGAGGTGATGAGGGAAGCGGGGGAGCGTGCAGAAAAGCAAAGGGCGGGGTAAGCCGCCATATACCCCAAGAGGGGGAGGATGTAGGAGGAGTCGTCGTCGTCGGAGTAGGAGGAGGAAGAGGAGGAGCAGCAGGAGGAGCAGGAGGAGGAGGGGGAGGGAGGAGGAGGAGGAGGAGGAGGAGGAGGAGGAGAGGAGGAGGAGGAGGAGGAAGATGAGGAGGAGGAGATGGAGGAGGCGAGGACGGGAGGACGAAAGGAGGAAGGAGGAGGAGAGGAGGAGAGGAGGAGGAGGAGGAGGAGGAGGAGGGAGGAGGAGGGAGAGGGAGGAGTGAGAGGAGGAGGAGGAGGAGGAGGAGGAGGAGAGGAGGAGGAGGAGGAGGAGGAGGACAATGGCGAGCTTGGGGGCCTCTTGGGCCGTCTTTGGGGCCTCTTGGCGGTCCTGGGGGCCTCTTGCGTATCTCGGGGAGCCTCTTGGGGCTTCTTGGGGGTCTCTTGGGGCCTCTTGGGGGTCTCTTGGGGGCCTCCTGGGGGCCTCTTGGGGCCATCTTGGGGCCATCTTGGGACCTCTTGGGGCCTCCTGGGCGCTTCTTGGGGCCATCTTGGAGGAGATATATCAAAGAAGGGGGGGGTTAATTAGCGTTGCCCCCCCAGGAGGCCAAAATGGGGCCAAAACCTTAGTAAAATCAATGATTTTGGCTTCCTCGCCGAGGCCATCTTGGACGCCCCAACGACCCGCGGACACCCCCGTCCAGGTCCAGGGGAGGGGGTAGGGGGAGGGGTAAACCCCTCCCCGAAGGGGAAGAAGGAGGGGTGGAAGAGGAAACGCTCTAAACCACCGACGCCCAGAGGGCTGGTGGGACTTCCTCAGCCGCGACGGGTCCCAGCTCCAGCGCCGCGCCCGCGGAACCCATGATGAGCGTCACCTGGGACGAGGCTTTTTTCAAGCAGCTGAACACGTTGGACTGCACCCCGCAGAAGCGCGCCGAGGAGAAGGTGCCAGAGAGGGAGCTGTTGGCGGTTAGGGGGAGCGTCATCACCAAGGCCGAGCAGGTGGCCAAGTGGCGAGCGGATGTCCTGGCCCTCAGGCAGCAGGTCCAGGACAGGCCCATCAATGAACGCAAGATCGACGGCGAGGACGGCGGCGCCAGCACAGAGGGCGACGCGTCCATGGATGTCAGGCAGCAGACAGCTTCAGATTCGCATCGTCAGCATCAGCGGGCGCTTCAGTCGCACCGGCAGAGGGGCAGCCCATTCAGGAGACGATTCAGCAGGAGATGAAGCGCACCCGTCAGGCAGCAGCCCTGGGAGAGGAGGCGGCCAAGGCGGTGCCGAGCGGTGATGGTAAGTGATGTATTGCGACGGCAGCAACACAGCGGTACTTGCTGCCCGGAGTAGACTACGCCGCCTGATGTCTCTGCCCATCGTGCTGAAGATGAGGAGAAGTCTGTCAGCATATGCGTCAGCAACATCGCGATCCTAGGCAACGAGTCCTGGGGTTATCTGCGCAAGGGGTCCACCCTCACCAAGTACGAGTCTCGGATGGCACGCGAGCCGACAACCCCGCGAGAGCAACGGGCAGGTCCACTTCGGAGGCGACGGCGGAGCGCGCCTACGATCACCGAGCGGGTTCCACTACTCGCAAAATGCCTATTCGCAAACGTCCGAAAAAACACATGTCTGTTTCGATGTAATTTCACATACATATGTATATATATATACACACACATATATATGGTAGTTTTCACAACTGAGGGCTAAGCAGAGGCAGAGGTCCGACGTACTCATAATTTGGCTCTTAGTTTTTGGGGGCCCCAGCGCCCGGCGTCCATGATCTCCGCCCTCTGCGCGCTGGTGCCGGAGCTGGGGCGCAGCCTTGGCACGGGCCTCGCTGTCTGGGCGGCGCGCGGCGACCCTGCGGTCTGCCCCGTGTGCACCTGCGAGCCCACCTTGCAGTGCCCCGACTTGCACTGCGACTGCTCGGGGCTGCGGGGTGGCTCCCAGTCGGGCCCCTCCACCGCGGTGCTGGTGGCCTGCGTGGTGGGTGCCACTCTCGCTGGCGCCTCCGTCGGCGCTGCGGGCGCCTGGGCCGTCCTCCGCCTCCGCGGCCTTCCCGCCAGCCCGTCCGCTGGCCACGCCGAGCCCGACGAGCTGGGCGAGGAGGTTCGGGCGCAGGTGAGGGCGTTCCGTGAGCGCAAGCTCGCCCTGCAGTGATGGCGGCGCCTGGTCCTCCAGCGCATCCCTCGCTCGCGGCGGCGGGCGTGGCCATCGGGGAGTTCATCGGGGTGCAGTACAGCGTCGCGGGCAGAGCGCTCATCCACGAGCGCGTCGTCGTGGCCTTGAACCCCGGTGCGCTTGGCACCGCGTCGATCATCACGGTGGACGGCGACGAGTATGAGGAGCAGCTTGTCGGCACAGCGGACGTGCGCAACTGGGACCTGCTGCCGGGCGGAGCACCTGGCGGGGTTTTCCCCTGGGCGCCCGCGGCGAGGTACTACCACTTCAGGGCCATCCCCACAGCGGCCGCGTTGACGGCTGCGGCTGGCCGCGCCTGCGCCCGCCAGGGCTTGGCGGCGCCTGCCGGGCCCGTAGTGCCCAACGTTGCGGGGAGGATGTTCGCGGTGGCCGCAACGGCGGCGCCGGCGGCGGGCGTCCCCGCCGCGCTGCCTGGCGCTGCACCTGGCCCGGAGGCCGGCGGCCTCGGCGCCCTCGTGGCCGCGCTCGGGGGGCAGGCCGGCGGAGCCGCTGAAGGCGCGCTCGCACCGGCGCCAGCTCCAGCTGCCGCCGCTGCTGCCTGCGGCCTTGCCGCCCCTGGGGCCGAGGGAGCCCTCCTCGCGCCGGCGGGCCCCGCTGCGTTGGCCGCGGCGCCGGCTGTGCCGGCGGCTGCCGCTGCCCCCGCCGCCGGCCCCCTCGCCGAGGGACTGGCGCCCGCGGGCCATAGGGTGATGCCGCCACCCGCCAGCCCCCGCGCTGCTGTGGGTGCTGCAGTATTTGGCACAGCGGTCAGGGACTCCGACGGCTCATCATCAGCGGTGGCTGGCAGAGACGGGGCTTGGTCCAGAGTCCCCAGGCGTGGAGATCCACCAGATGGGGTGCATGGTCCTCGAGTCGGCCGTCACCTATGACCAGGTGCACGCCGCGAACTTGGGGCATCTGGAGCTCATCGCTCGATCGGTGCAGGTGCAGGAGGAGCGCTACCGTGAGATGGTGGCCCCGAGCGAGCCTGGCGCTGCGGACCGCGCCGTCATGATGGGCTCGCAGGAGCTCGACGGGGCTGTCTGCGTGTGCCCCGCATTGCGAGACCACCTCGCGCAGGAGCTGCAGCGGGAGATGGCGGTGGCGAAGGAGAGGAGGAAGGCGCGCGAGGAGCGCGCCCTCGCCAGGGGCGTGCCCGGCCAGCCTGGCGCAGGGCGCGGGAGGGGGAGACGGGGCGGCCGCGGCGGCCGGGGCGGCTCGCCCAACGCCGCCGGGGCCGATGCCTGACCTGCCCCGGGGCGGATGGCCTGGCCAGCCGCCGCCCCTGCCCCATCGCGGGTCACGCCACATGTGCGACCCGCCCGCTCCCCTGGCGACGCTGGGCACCGACCGCAGGAGGAGGACCGACATCGGAATCTGTTTCCCTCTTCCGCTGCTGGCCGCGGCGGATGCGGCGCCTGGGTCGTCGGGGACTCGGCGGCGCGTTCGTGCCAGCCACGCGTTCGCGCACGCGCTCGGCCGTGCCAGCGCCGCCATGCATGCCCTGAATCACTTCCACGGCGACCAGTCCTCGCCCGCGCCGACGCCGTCTGCCGGACAGCGCTGTGCTGCCGCTCGCATCTGGGACTCGATCGTCGCCCTCGGCCCTGAGCCGGATGAGTATCGTGGCGACGTCTCAGATCCCGACGGGGCCTTCCAGGAGCTCCTTGCTGGGCCCGCGCTGTACCCTGACGGCGGCGGGCCCACCACTCCCTACGTGCCAGACCTCGTCTCCTGGCCGGACGCGTCGCAGCCCCCCGCGCCGTTCCTTAGGCTGCTGGGCGAGCGAGACTCCGCCTCGCTGCGGGAGTGGAGGTGCCAAATGCTTCGTGAGCCCGAGGAGGCGCGGCAGCTTCGAGCGGAGGCATGCCCGCAGGGCCCGTATGCGGATTCTGCCTTGCTCCGTTCACCGTTGGACTACGCCTCGTTTCTCAGAGCGGTGGTGGAGCGCAGCATGCTCGCCTTCTCCCCTTCGCGAGGGCGTCGGGGCAACGTGGTTTTTTTGTGCCGAAGAAGAGTGGTCAGCTCAGGGTCATCTTCGACACTCGCCTGGCCAACTGCGCGTTCATCGATGCGCCCCGCGCCCAGCTGCCGTCGGCATCAGCCTGGGGGCGGCTCGAGTCGGGCGACGTCCGGTTCTCCATCGCCTCGGCGGACCTCGACGTGGCCTTCTACCACGTGCGGGTCCCGGAGGGCATGGAGGAGTACCTCGCGTTGCCGCCGATCCCCGCCAAACATCTCGCGTCGCATGGGATCGCAGTGGCGGGGGTGGATCCTCGAGGGCGAGTCGCTTTTTCTGCCTCAGGTTGTCGTGCTGCCGATGGGCTTCAGCTGGGCCCTGCACCTGTGCCTGGCGGCCCTTCAGACACCCTTGGGTCGTGCAGGTTTCTCGCCCAGCGACCTGATCCTTGACGGCCATTGCGGCTGCCAGCGCACCGACGACCTTGATTCTGTCGTGGGCGCCGGCTAAGTGGACAACTACTTCGTCCTCGGCGGCCCCCCAAAGACGGTGAGCGTGCGGCTGCAGGCCATCGCGGATGACTTGACGCGCCGCGGGCTCGCTGTGCGCGAGCTCGAGGCGCCTTCCCAGGACCGCGACTTCTTGGTGCTGTCGCTGCGCGAGGGGCGCTGGCCCAGCCTCATGACCCGCAACATCTGGAGGTTGCGTGCCGCCATCCGCGCGGCGCTCCGGAGGCGTGTCATCAGCGGCTTCTTGCTCCGCGTGCTGACGGGCCACGCCACCTGGGCGCTGCTTTTGCGGATGGGGGCTGCTGTGCATCCTAGGGGCGACCGACGCCTACATCGAGGCCGCTGGGCCAACTGCTGCCCTGCTCTGGCCCACCGTCCGCCACGAGCTCCAGCCAATTCACGACCTGCTGCCGCTGTGCACGGCGGACCTTGGCGCTGCGTGGCACGGGCGAGTCGCCTGCGCGGACGCCTCGCCTTTTGGGCTGGGCGTCGCTGCTCGCCGCGCCCCAAATGACCTCGCGGGCGCTATCGGGAGAGTCGCTGAAAATTGAATGTAGAAGGTCGAGGGCGGGGCTCAGGCAAGGAGTAAGACGGCCGGGCTCAATATCGATGCTTCGGACGCGCCGCTCGGGGACGTCGTCGCTGATCTCGGGGATGACGCTCGTGTATCTGGTGATGGGATCGATGACTACTCGTCGTTCGTGGACGCCCAGGGCGGGGCCCTCGCGGGCCCGTGGGAGATGCAGTCGCCAGGGCCCCCCGGGGACACCGACAAGTCGATCCTGGACATGCGACCTGCCGTGGACTTCGACGAGGTTCCTGCTCACTTCGTTCGGGGGTCTGCCTGGGACTCGGTCGCCGCGGTGTACATCGACGGGAGGGCCGACATCTTGGCCCTCGGGGGGGGCTCTCGTGCTCGGACATCGGCACTTCCTTCGGTCCACATCCGCGTTCGGGGCCCCTTTTTTCAATCCTGTCCGACAACCTGCCGTTGGTCCTGTTCGTTGGGAAGGGCCGAGCCCGCAGCAAGCATCCGCAGAGCACGCTTCGAAAGGTCTGTGCGCTCTCTGTGGCCACTGGCTCAACCCTCTCAGCGCGGTGGGCCCCCTCCGAGTCCAACCCCTCAGACGCACTCAGCCGCGGGCGCGCTGGTTGGTTCTCGGGCAGCCGGACTGCCCCGCGGCCCCCAGGTGGCGGGCTGCTGGTTCATGCGGCTGCTCGTGTCGCTGCTGGCGCTGTCCCAGACGGCGGCGGGGGCTCGGCCGCTCTCCGCGCCGGCGCCGTCTGCTCTCCGCGCCGAGCGGGCGCGCCACGCGCGGGAGCTCGCGGCGGAGACGGCGACGGTCGCGGGCCCGTCGTTGCTGGAGCGTCTGGCGGCGAGGTTCTCGACCGCGCGGCTCTACCGGGGAGCGCTTGCCAGCTTCGTCGTGCACTGTGCCGGGCGCCGCCTGGATTGGACGAGCCACGCGGGCTTGGACCAGGCGCTGGTGGAGTTCAGGGACAGCGAGTTCCTCTTTGGCGGCGGCGGCAACCAGGGGAATGTTCTCCTGGCGGCGGCGGCGCTCTTCCTCGGCTCCATCCACAAGCGGACCCCTGTGCTGTTGCCGAGGGCTCACCGAGCGGCAGCGGCCTGGGCACGGCGCGCCCCTGCGCGCACTCGACTGCCGCTGCCGCGCCGCGCGGCGTTCGCCTAGGCAGGCCTCCTGATTCACGACGGCCCATGTGCATCTTCGTCATGTTCGCCTCGTACCTCAGGCCAGGGGAGGCTGCGAAGCTCTGCGGTCGCCACCTCACTGCGCCGTCCGAGGCGGCGGGCCCGGGCCACCTGTTCTTCGGGCTGCTCCTGCACGAGAGCGGGCAGGAGCCGGGCAAGACGGGGGCGAACGACGAGAGCATCTTGTTCGACCGCGAGGCCTGGCTCAACCCGCTGCTGCTGGCTCTGAAGCTGTCAACGGCGCCCTCGGAGCCGCTGCGGGGGGAGGAGGTGCGTCGCCTGGGCACGCTGTTCAGCCAGGCGCGTCGGCGACTGTCGCTGGACCGCCTTCGCCCCCACCTGCACAGCTTGCGCCGCGGGGGGGCCTCAGGCGACATGCTCTCCCAGAGGCGCCTGCTTGCCGAGATCCAGCGGCGCGGGCGCTGGCGGACATCCAAGAGCCTGAACCGCTACACCAAGGAGACCAAGCTCCTGGACGAGCTCTCCTGGATCCCGCCCGAGGTCATGGAGCTCGGGGCCTTTGTCGAGAGCAACCTCGTCGCGCTGGTCGGCGGCTGCCTGCCCAGCTGGCTAGCGACTGGCCGCGTCCCGGCCGCCGTCGCGGCCCTGCTCAGGGCGCCGGCGCCCGCCTCCCAGCGCGGCCACTTGAGGGGGCGGGCGGCGCGCAAGCGGCCAGCGGCAGCACTGCTGGCGCCGACGAGGGCGGCCCGCCTGCGGACGCCGTGAGGCGGCACTTGCAGCGGCAGCACCGGCGCGCGGCGGCGCCGGGCCGAGCCCTGCGGCGCCGCCCTGTCCTGGAGCTCTTCTGCGGGGCCGGCACAATTACCAAGGCGGTGCTCGCCTGTGGCCTCGCCGCCTTCGGGCTGGACTGGCATCGCAGCCCGCTAGAGGACCGCGTGCAGCCAGCATTCATTGCCACCGTCGTTGGATGGATCCGATCTCGAGCCGTCGGCGCCGTCTGGCTGGGCACCCCCTGCGCCAGCTGGACGCGCGTCTCGCGGCGCCCTCTCAGATCGGACAGCCACCGACTTGGGCCTCCCAGAGGCAGAACAGGCCCGAGTTGCCGTTGGCAATGCCATTGCGCGTGCGACTATCATAATAATTCGCGCCTGCCTCGCCGCCCGCATTCCCGTTTTTACTCAATAGCGAAGACTGATAGGTTTCTAGTAGGGTCAAAAGAGAGCATCATGGGTCTGGGCGCGATCCGGGGGAGGATGCCGGGGAGATGCCGGGGAATTCGTTTTAACCAGACAGTAGCGCACTTCGTGGTCTTCGAGTTCCAAGAACTCCATTCCCGGGCCACATTTTGAATGCCCGGAGCCAACTGTAGGCCAATTCGTGTTCTTCGTGTTCCCAGAACACCATTCCCGGGCCACATTTTGAATGCCCGGAGCCAACTGTAGGCCACTTCGTGTTCTTCGTGTCCCCAGAACACCATTCCCGGGCCACATTCTGAATGCCTGGAGCCAGCTGTAGGCCACTTCGTGTTCTTCGTGTTCCCAGAACACCATTCCTGTACCACATTTTGTCTGCCCTGCATTGCCACTGCGACTGCGACTGGGACTGCCGTTGCCACTGCGACTGCCATTGCGGATGCGATTGCGACTC
The DNA here is from genome assembly GCA_963575745.1 of Prorocentrum cordatum. Lineage (NCBI taxonomy): Eukaryota > Dinophyceae > Prorocentrales > Prorocentraceae > Prorocentrum > Prorocentrum cordatum. The sequence continues at coordinate 266,378 of CAUYUJ010014205.1, forward strand.
CGAGTGCACCAGAATTCTACAATTGGAATCCTACATGAATCTAAAGGGGAATGCTTCCAGATATGCTCATACACATCGCTGTTAGGTTGCTTTGCCGGGATAATTCTCGAGAGTCCGCAGACCTCGCAAATTTGGTCGCGCCCACAGTTCGCTCGTCTTTGTCGCAGATCTTGTTGCCATAAGTCTGTATTGCACCAGTGCCAGCATGGGGCCAAGTATAAAAAGGCTACCACCATCTTGTCCCGGGGCACCTGTTCCACACGCCCGCTGGAACGAGTGCGCACAGGCGAGAGAGGCATCTGCAGCAGGACAGGCAATCATCATGTTATTCTAGAGGGCAACGACGAGCAGGGGCGAAAGCGCACCGCCGTGGCCGCCGAGTACCCTCGCCCACTCGCTCTGGCCGCCACTCAGTGCATCATCAATGCGATGCACGTTCGGCCCGGCCTCATAATTTGGCTCTTAGTTTTCCCATGGCCATTCCGACACGCCTCTTCGCGCAAGTTTGACGGGGCGCGGGCCGCGCAGGTGCTTCACGCGAGAGCAGTCGCGCTCCACGTCCAGGCTCTGCCGCCTCTCAGCTCGATCGGCTCTTGATAATGCCTGGCCCTCTGGTGTCCCAGAGAAAAAAGGATTCCTGGCCCGGGAACCGTTGCGAGCTATGTATGTATATATATATATATATATACATATACATCCCCCGCGGCGGATCCAGGCCATTTGGGAGTAGTTACTTTGCGAGTAGTGGAACGCGCTCGTCGATGCGAGGGGGGGATCATGTTCGCCCGAGGGCATCATGCAGTCCATCGTGTGACTCGAGAAGGCGCCAGCAGCTAATGTGCCGAGCTGCATGCCGACCTTGATGCGCATAAATGGTTTCTCGTTTCTTGTGGTTCTGTTGTACGCGCATCCGTCGCTTGGTTTTCAGGCCCCAGCGCCAAGATATGCTCCAAGTTTAGTGTTGTCGTCTCTTCTTTGAAGTTGGCGTGGTTGGTGATCGGCGGTTATCACATCAACGCCGAAGTTTTCAGGAAATCAGCTTTCTGCCGTCAGGTCGGAGGCGTCATTCGTCGGGCAGACGTTGAGCACGTTTGCATAGGGAGTTCAAGCTGTTCGCATATCGATTTCGCCATGGCACCCGAGAGTTGGATGCCATAGATGTTGCGCGTTCGAGCCTTAGACGATGCACTTTGGGCATTTCAAATCGGACTCGCGGTTGAAATGCTCTGGGGGGGCCACTTCTCACGCGGCCCTGAATAGTTTCATCTAGATTGCCACGGGTGCCTCCTCCGTTTGCCCCAGCCACTGCAGGGCCCAAGCTGAGTGCCAAACGTTTCGAGTTGGCCGAAGAAGCTGAGATGGAAAGTGTGAGACTTGCCGGTGGGTGCGATGAGTTTTTCGGTGGTTAGTTCTCCGGCAGGCCCCGCCCTGAGCCCGTTGACCCTGGATATCTCAACCCCGACCCGGGCGATTCGCCGCAGGTCGCCAGGGCCCATGGGGCCGGGGATTGCGCCGGGTTCTTCGAACAGAGGAAGACGACCTTTGGGCCGACGAGTCCAGGTTTCACCCCAGGCCCCGCGCTGGGCACAGTGAGAATATTAGCCCGGAGGAACCTCCGCCAGCAATTCGGAGGGCATCGAGGTCAACCGCCCAGCCAAGTGCTCTCGGAACGACGACCCCTTAGAGGGGGATGCAGCCGATCTCGCCCAAGCCGACGCCGCTGCCTCACGCGCCTCTCTCTCCTTTTTTAAACTATTACCTCCACCGCGCGGGCGGCCGCTCTGGTTCGAGCCCCCTAGATGTCGCGCGCACTTCGCGACGTTCGGCAACCCATTGCTCGGTCGCTCGCTCTCCAGGCGGGCGCGCAGCGCATTCTTCCGATCGGCGGGGCCTCCGCGAGGTGGACCGCTGGGACTGCCGCGTCGAGCCATCGCAACCTGAGCGCGCCCGAGCGCTCCAGGGGCGCTGGCTGCGAGTCGGCGGTCGCACCAGTCACGCGAGCCGAACGCTTTCGGCAAGAGCCGTTGAGGGACGGCACCCCGCGCTGGCGGGCACGAACACATTGCGCGGCGCGGAGGGCCCCGAGGCGCGAAAGGCGCGGCAACGGCAGGGCGCAGCTCGGGCACTTTTCGGCAGCTGCCGATCGACGGGGCAGGGGCTGCGCGCCCAGCCAGCGTCGGCTCGTGGGGCGCGCTTCTGTTTGATCTCCGTCGCGCGATCGAGCCAACGGTTGAAGGTCTGGCACCTCTCCAGGAGACAGCTTTCAGGGCGCCCGAGAGGGCCTACAACGCGGCGGCGTCAGCTTCACTCCGGGAGTTTCAATGGCGGCCCAGTAGCTCGGATTCGCAGGTGGTCGCATGCGAGTCGGCAGCGCCCATCGCAATCCCGGCGCGCCCACGCCCGAGCAACGGCCGAAAGCCGGCGGAGCTCATCGGCGCCAATTGCACTTCGGTCCATATTGCCTCGGCTGCGTCGGCGTTGCTAGAGATGGCTGGGCTGGCGGAGGTGTCGGCGAACGCTGCGGCGTAGGTGACGTCGGCCCTATTCCATGCGACGGCAGCGTAGTCTCCATGGCCATGGCTTGGAATGTCTGCGCCATGCGGTTCGTCGTCGGAGTCGGTTGAGACTGGGCTGTCGTCCGGGGTTCTGACGATGGTGTTAGTGGAGTTGGCGAAAATCCCAGCGTCGGCGATGAGCTTGGCGCCCCCCTGCGCGCTTTCCCGTCGACGCCCACTGGCAGCGGAGGGCCCGACGCTCCAATTGCATGAGACCCACCGCTGATGCCGACGAACATGCTGCAGTAGATGGCCCTCCTGACGCCCCATCCGCATTAGAGCCAGAAACCTGCATCTTCATGACCAGCTGGCCCAATGAGCAAGGGGCATCATCTTGCTGCTTAGCATTGGTGAGCGCGCCATGCGTCATTTTCATCATGGTAGAAGGCTGGCCGCCGATCCACTGCATCTCATTAACACTAGCGCGACTCCAATAGCAAGCAATTTAGGGGTTTTCTGGCCGCGCCGTCGTCGGTTCACTTTCGGCAAAAGGGACTAACGGGTCAGGCGGCCGCGCCGTCGTCAGAATTCCCAACCCCTCCTCTTCGTTGCAACATCCCCGCAATTCCCTAGGTGGCGGTCGTCAGTTTTTTGTGACCTTCTCTTTGTTGTGAGAGAGGTGTTTACGTCAGTTTTGCGATCCCCGCCCTTCATTTTTTCCTGGTGAGTCCACGTCGTCGGTTCTGACTGTTCTTGGGCTTGATATTAATAATTCCCCCGTAATATTTCATTGTTGGCTGAGCTGACGGTGGCGGAGGAGTCGATGGCTCCCGCTTGGGGCGTCGGCGGCATCTGAAGATCATGCGGTGCCGCCCATGGGCATCCTTAGCCCAGCTGGCGGTGGCGGTGTCGGTGTTGGTGCTGGCGCGGTTACAGCTGCCCCAGCTGCACTTTTTGGAAGTGAACCTGACAAGTAAGACGCAACCCCAAATTTGGGACCTTGCCATTTATGATCCGCCATGGGATCGTCCTCATCTTCGTCCAATTCATATTGCTCCAACGTTTCGGTTTCAATGATGTGGGGCTGAAACTGTTCAAATGAATATGCGAGATTTCTCTCCTCATCATCAATATGGGTGGCTTCGTCACAGAACATCTTGAGCTCGTCGGTTATATAGCTTTATGTTGCCCTCAGTTGTCCAAGTTGCGCAAATGCGTTCGCCGTGAGCTGAATCATAGGGTTTATATGCTTAGTTCCAACATGGTGTCGTCGAACGTCTTGTCGGTCTTCTTTGCCGCCATTGCGAGTGAGGCCAACGTATTGATCTCACTGTTTCAGGGTCGTTGGAGTCGTATTGCTTGCCATAGCTGGAGATTGGGCAATTCGGTGCGGGTGATCGGGATGACGGGCGATATGAATACCTTGAGCTGCTTCAGTATCGCTGGATAGTCGCCTCTTCCTTTGCCAGAGTCCCTGTTTCCCTCTCCCTTGGGCACGGATTCACTTACGGTTCTCTTTCTCTTGCCTACAAACTTGCAATCGTGTGCAACTCCCTTTTCGATAGTTGTTGTCCAGGTTTTTTCCGCACAAGTATTTCCTATGGTGTCCTTTGACGCTTCTCTGATTCTTGACGCACTTCCAAAGAATTCCGGAGCGACGTCTTGCCGAGCGTCTGCTGCTGGGAGGCCCCACTTTGTGAGAACGAACGCTTAGAACCCGGAATGTTGACTGCACGAGCTACCTTCGAGAGAATTCTGGTTTTGGCTCTGATGTGTCTTTTTCTCCTGTGCCACGTGGGTTCATGCTGGCTCCTCTGGCTCTTTTTGCCAGCCGTGATGTGATAAGCGTGAGGAGAGATGAACGAAAGACTGTAGCATGTCGCGGCAGCATGCGCGCCTGAGGCCCGAGCTGCACCTGGACAGCCACACCTAGTGTCGGTGGCTACCAAGCTTTGGAGTCCAATGGCCTCCTCCTCCTCCTCATCCTCCTCCTCCTCTCCCTTCTTGTTTTTTCCTCCACCGTGACGATGGCGTCGACGACGACGTCGACGCCCTCAAACGGCCTACGCCCTCACGGTAACCGCGGTGGCCGCGAGCGGGGCTTGTCCGTTCCGCCGGAAGGTCACGAAGGTGATCAGATGCGAGCATGGCGGTTACTTGGTTGCCATGCCCGACGGGCAGATCAAAGTGGCGGGCGGGAGAGACGGGTCGTGGCGGCCGCCAGAGATGATGTTTGTGTATCACGCGTTTTCTTTTTCGGGTACAGTCAATATTACAACTTGGTAGGCGATATTCCTCTGATTGGCTATATTGGAATATCGAGCACTTGTCGGACCAAGCAAATCTAAATACGTATGATGTGGTCATTTGGATCAGGCTGCCATCGATCCCATTAATGTGCTGTTTATTGCGGGTAACCCATGCATTTGTTCCTGATTTATTTCCCCGGGGCCGTGTCCAGAGCCCTTTTGCAAGACCTTGTGCAGCGTTGTGCAGCCATCGCCGGGTTTTTGCGAGCTTGGCGGAATTCCCACACTTAGTTCTGAATCTGCTCCTACTGTCATTGTGCCTGCGGCAAATTTGCCACTTTGTCAGCGAAGCACTCTGTGTGGTGGCCCTTCGAGCACCGCCCAGAAGGTCGTCTACGGCTTTTAGCAGGCCCCTTTGGGCCCTCGACCTCGAAGGCTGGAAGAGGACCGATTTTCAGCCGAAGAGTGTGTACATCGAAAACCATTCTAAACCTTTATAATATCACCACATGTGTTTTGGCTTCTCGAGGGCCTCTTAGGCAGCTGTTGGAGGTTTCTCGGGACCTATTGAGCGCGTCTCAGTGTCGGCAATGTTGGGCTACCTTGACAGCTTTAGTGCTGTCTGGGTCGCCTTGGAAGCCTTCGAGAGCCAAGGAGAGCCCCAGGGAGGCGTTGGGCCGCCCAAGGGAGCCTCGGGAAAAGGGGAGGAGGGAGGAGGGAAAGTACGCGAGTCAGTGTGCGAGTCAGTGTGTCGAGAGAGGTGCGGGGGCCCTCAGAAGACCCGCAGAAATCGTCCCAGACAGCCCTCCGCATTCCACCACGCCTCAACAGGCCAGGAGGCACCACGAGACATCCAGATAGTGACCTTAGTCATTACAGATCTCAATGTGCGATGCTCGGTATGGGGTAATGTAGGTTGAAAGGTCAAAGGTGTTTGGTACGGTATCAAGTTTTTGGTTCATATCGAACGGACACGCTTCGGCACATAGGTAAAGAGAGCCTTACTTCAGGGCCCCCAGTGTAGATACGCCACATTGTGATAGTCGCCAAGCTTATATGTCAGAGTACGCTCTTGAGCTCCGAAGGTAAATCACATACAAGCCAGCATTCGCGAGGAATTACTCATGCGAGAAAAGGCGTCGCTGGGGAGGGGGTGGCAATTTCGCGCGACAGGCCAAAAAGTCTCGGTCCCTGGCTTGTCCTGCTTGTCCTCATCCTTATCGTCGTGGTCCTCTTCATATTTCTCTGCAATGTGTTCCTCATGTTGTTATTGTTCTCCGCGGCCTAGGGTATGGTGGTGACGAAGGGTCGAGTGCGCGCAGGAGAGGCATGAGGGTACGAGACATAGATGTTCCATGATGGAGGGCAAGAGAACTAAGGCCAGTGTCGGAGTGGTGTGGTGCCCAAGCGATTCTCTCTACATCTGTCGTTCGCAAGATGGGCGGCACGAAAAGAGAACATCTGAAGAATATTTCCCGGGGGAAGCAGGATAGCCAGAACCCTTGCGGCGATTGGGAGAAGTTCTTCTTGGTGGCGATGGAGGACGGGAGAGTCGCCATCAAATCAGACCATGGCAGGTGCTTCCCCAATGACAGTGTTCATGCTGTTCAAGTTTGCATGCTTATCTTTTTTGATCGCCAACCCCATTTGTCTCCACTTCTCTTGATGACTCACGCCTGCACGTGCCAAGCCTCTCACAGATCCAGATCCCAATTTTCCCACGACTTTACAAGACTGCTCATCTTCCCCGACCACCAACGGATTATTTTGCAATCTGCGGGCTCCAGAGTTCTCGACCTCTTCCCCATAATCAATTCCTGATGATCCTGGGGCCCACGAGCGGAACGCATTCGCCCGAGATCAAGGAAACGCGCCAGAACTGAACCAAAACCATAACGGCCTCTTGTCCTGGGACGTAGGCTCCGAATGCCAGCTTCGTCTCGGCGGCGCTGAATAGTCCAGAACTTCGACCCCTCAATCCCTTCCTCGTCCTCCCGCCGCCCCTCCCTCCTGGAAGAGTACCGAGCGCAGAATAATCTCGACATTCGGTCATAAATCATCCTCCTCCTTTTCCCTCCACTTCCCCCCCTGCCGCTGGGGGCACCACCCCCTCCTCCGCCAGCAGGTACCTGGCGGTCCAGGGGGATGGGAGCGTGCGCGCGGATGCGGACAGCGCCGACGTGGAGGCCCCCTGCCTGACGCCGCCGCAGTCGCCGCTCGTAGCGGAGGGCGTCGTCGACGTCGCCACCGCCGTCGCCACGTCCGAGGATCGAAAAGTCGTCGTCGTCGTCACCGTGCTCGCCGCCGCCGCCGCCGAGGATCGAAGCAGATGGCGTTTGATTTCCCCCTGGAAATCTCGAATTCGGGAGGGGGGGGGGGGGGCGGGCCCCGAGGCCGTCGAGAATCGATCCGAAATCTAGAAGCTGGAAGTGAATTTGAACGGATTTCTCCATCGTCGTTGTCGCCGCCCCCGCCGTCGTGCTCGTCGTCGTCGTCGTCGTCGTCGCTGCCAGCGCCGCCGCCGCCGTCGAACAAAATCCGTTCAAAATTAGATCCCGGATCCCTCCCGAGACCCATCCTGGCTCGTTTCTCAAGCGCTCCCGGAAAGGTCCAGAAAACTCGCGAAACGACATTGACGCCGCCGTCGTCGCCGGCGACGGCGACGACAATCATCACGACAGTGAAAACGACGGCGGCGGCGGCGGGTTTGTTTTGTCACCCGTGTGTTTCACCTTACGTAAGGTTTGTTCGATTGGTTTTCTCGCCCTCTGGTGTTCTCACCCTTGGCGTCCGTCCGTTCACGCAGAGCTTTTCTCGCCTCTGGTTTCTGTTCACCCACGCAGGTCCTCTTCTTTGAGTTGCTCCTCCTCGTCATCTTCGAGGTCCTCCTCGTCGTCTTCGAGGTCCTTCTCTCACGACGGCGAGGGCGACGGTAGTGCCGCCGGGATCCGCGAGGGGAGGCCGCCCGCTTCGAGCTCGCGGAGCACGCTTGCGGCGGCGGGCTGCTCTTGGCCACCACTGAGGGCCCGCCACCAGGGGGCTGAGGGCATCGTCGAAAGAGTCGTCGACGTCGTCGTCGCCGTCAGCATCGCCGTCGACGTTGTCGTCCTTCGTCTCCTCCTCCTCCTCCTCCTTCTTAAACTCCTCCACATCCTCTGTCTCCTCCGTGCTCTGTCTCATCCTGCTCCTTCCTCCTATCCCCTCCTCTTGCTACATCCTCGTGTTCCTTCCTCCTCCTCGTCCTCTTCCTCCTCTTCCTCTAAGACCTCCTCCCTCCTCCTGCTCCTTGTCTTTCGTCACAGATCCATCCTCCACATCTTCTTCAGGAGGAGAACGACGACCACGACGGCGGGGAAGAGGGGAGTGGGGACGAGGGGATGGAGACAGAGACGGAGAAGGCAGAGGAGACCGAGGGGGGATGAAGACAGAGACAGAGAAGGCAGAGGAGACCGAGGGGGGATGAAGACAGAGACGGAGAAGGCAGAGGAGACCGAGGAGGAGAAGGAGGAGGAGGAGGAGGAGGGCGACGACGACGGCGAGGACGAAGAAGGGGAGGCAAGTGTTTCATAGCCATGCCCGACGGGTCCCTGCGAGCCGACAGCTCGAACCCCGACGGCACCTGGGAGAGGTTCGAGATCTCGGACCTGCAGAAGGACGGCTTGCTCGAGAGCGCGAAGGGAGAGGGGGGACGGGGGAGGCAGCCTGCGCGGGAAGGCCGCGCTGGGGCGCGGAGGGGCCCCAGGCCAGAGCGTGGCAGCCTGTGTCCGCTGCCCCTGCTCGGAGGGACGCATCTTTGCACCAACATCCTCCCCGGGTGAAAGCTCTTCTACCAGGACGGCACCAGCTCGAAGCTCACCCCTTTCCTTTTCGATGAAGACCGCCCCAAAGATGCTGGTGCATATCGGCACGCCTCCCATCTGCGCCCGTTCGTCGAGGGTGGCCCCTTCACTCCAGGGAGACCGCCCCGGGTCTTCGGGTGCACACCCGCACGCCTCCTCGCCTGCGCCCTCACGTGTTGGCACCACCCCGCGGCAGGCCCGCGCCGCCCCCGACGCGGCGGCGCGCAAGCGCGGGGGCCCGAGGCCGAACGCCCTCGCCGGGGGCCTCGGGGCACACGGCCAGGGGAGGAACAGAGGCCACTCTGGCTCCCAAAAAAGACGAGGACAAGGAGGAGAAGGAGGCGGTTCACGACGAAGGGGAGGAAGGGGGAGGAAGAATTGGCGATTGCCGAATAGACATGGGCGCTTGCTGAGCAGTCCTGCCTCGTTCGGTTCCTTCTTCGGGCTGCGTTTGCCGGCGCGCTTCGCTTGCATGGGGTGCTCACAATTGAGGGCGGCCCTTCTTTCCGTCATACACTGAAGGCGGCCTTCAGCGCGACGTCCGCACGAGAAGTGGGAATGGACCGGGGGAGCGGAGGACGAGTCGAGGTCCGAGCGGCTCGCGCGGTGCCAGGAGGCACGGCCCGCGCCAGGAAGGTGAGGTCTGGGGCTCCAGTCGCGATTTTTCGCGATGTTGCATGTGCTTCGCAACGTCGTATCTCAGGGAAGAGGTGTGAGAACTGGGAGGGGGGATGGTATTGCCAGGGTCATGACATCTCCCAAATTCCGTCTCCCAGATTTCATGGCCCCCTCTTCTTGTTTCAGTCGGCTCCCCGCCCGGCCCCTCGTCCGCGCGCACATGCCTCGGGCCATGATGCCCCCGCCCCCCTCTTCCTGGCCCCCCTCTTTGACGCACCCGAAGAGGGCACAGCAAAGCCTTTGTGACAGTCGAACACATTTGCAAAGCGAGTGACCTCTGCCGCTGCCCCTCGAGCATGGCTGCAGTAGCCACGGCGATGGGGCCAGCGCTTCAGCATTTGGAGATCTGCCCGGCCTGATGCAAAGTCGAGTGAACGCTTATTGCCTCCATTTTAACCTGTCCAGCCAGCCTTTGTCAGGGGCGTTTGCTCGCCAGAGTCTGCCTCGAGAAGGGGGCATCGCCGTTACAATTGCCCGGCATTTGGCATCGGAGCGCTACGCGAAGAGAAGCAGATGGCATGGCCTCACAAGTGCTGCAAGGGTCGCGGCGGAGTTCCAGGAAAGAAGAGGGAGACGTGATGAGAGAGCGAGGACGTCATCTTGAACCGGAAGGAGCTGTTCGAGTTCTTCGACCGCCTCTCCGAGGACGCCATCTGCGAGAAGCCCGCTGCTTTCGCACGTGGGGCTTCCAGCTTTCGGGCGTCGCGCGCACGGGGGTGGCGTGAGGGGAGCCGCCTCCTCAGAAGATGAGGCGGGGGGCGGATTCTCGGAGGGCACGGGGCGTCTTGGAAGCTATCCCGGTGTCTTGGAAGCCTTACGTATTGGAAGCTTCCAGGTCCTTCTAAGAAGACCACCGCTCCCTGAAAGCACCCCGCCTGCTTGCAGGGCCAGTCCTTCCCGCCCCCCCCCTTGTTGCGCGCCGTCAGATTTCGTCGAAGTCCATATTATTCCATGATGTTTGCATCGCTTGTCCCCAGCTGTCGCTCAGAAAGGGAGCAGCCAGAGGCGGTCACGGCTGGAAGTCGGAGTCGCGGGGAGCCTGCGGCGCCCCGTGTGTCTCAGATCTCGCCCCGCCCCCCCTTGGCGAAGGATTGTCGCTGGTCACTTCCTTGAGCGTGACGGCCCTTGTCGCAGTTTCTTCCTTATGGCTCGAAGGATGGAGGGCATTTCCGTTTCAAAGCTGAGCTCCCGCTTGAACTGCGTTAGGTGGCAAATCATGGGAGTTTTTTTAGCACTTTGGCGAATCTCAGCTCCAATTCAGTGTCTTTAAGTATTGTTTAGTGCGGCTTAGTGCGGCGCGTGTCTTCCTTCTCCTACCCTCACCTTTCCACTCCCAGCTCTTCCTCCGCTTCCCCCATGACCCCCCTGTCTTTCTCTCCCCTCCAGGCCCATGCTGCCTGCGCGCGATTTCTAGCGACGTTCCCTCCCGCGTGACAGGTCGTTGTGCTGGGTCAGAAAATCCGCGGCCCAAACTTGCGCGCTCTCGAACTCCCCCACATGGGGGCGGCTGGATACCTCCAGCACGATTTCTCTTGTTATGCCCTGGTTATCGGGCCCGCCCCGTCGCAGCGTCTGGGCGCGGCGCCCGGGGCGCATCATCGCTGGTCACAGCAGAAGAGCTTCAGAGAAGAAGCAGGGCGGCAGCGAGTGATGCCGCTGCCAACGCTGGCTGGTCAGGCGGTGCCGCAGGAATGCGTTTGACTTCGCAGTGCATCTCGTAGGCGTTCCCAGCGCGCGTGCGCGAAGCGTTGGGGGGCGCCCAGGCAGCGCTTCGATGCTTGCGCGCGCATCGAGTAGGAACGTTCTACGCAGTCCTTGGCAAACTTGCTCAGGCGCCTAGTCAGCGCTTCCAAGCTCGCGTGCCCAGCGCTTGCGTCACTTAGGATGGCAAAAGCAAGCTCGCTTGACGCGCCCCGACGCACCATTTCAGAATTACTACCGTTTCTTCGGTGCTCAGTGCAGTACAGACTGGGGGCCCCCCTCCCCCGCCGCCGTCATTTTGAATTGATTTTGGCCAGCGAGCCCGCCGCCATTTTGCTGTCTGTTCCCCGCGCTTGTTTTTTTGTTCCATGTGAGTGTGCTAAACCCGGCGTCCGGGAACGCCCGCGCGCGCTCGCGGGAGAGTCGCGGTGCCGCGTTCTCTTCGCGGAAATTCCAAATCTTCTGCTTTGAGAAAATAATATGGCTTGCATTCTCGGTTTACGCGGACAAATCTTCATTTATTGTTTTTTGTTTTGACGTCCCGTCCGTTTTTTCTTCAAATATATGAAAGACCGTGTTTTACCACTGCTGGGGGGAAACAGGGAGGGGTCTCACCTGCGGTTCCCAACCCGCCCCCCCCCCCCGTTTCGGAAACCGGAGGGGGGGGTCACTACCAGTTCGCCCCCCCCCTTTCCGTTCATGAAAAGGAGAGGGGGGGGTCACTACCAGTTCGAGCCCCCCCCTAGCCTGGAAAACCCGGGGGCCGGGGGTCACTGCTGGTTCGAACCCCCACCCTCCCCTCCCCCTTCGCCGCCGGCAGACGATTCCTGCTCCTCGGGACAGTTAGAGAGTGGTGGGGATAATTACTGGGACAGTGGCGGGGACGGTGGTGGCGGGGACAGTGGTGTGGAGACAGTGGGACACTGATGCAGACAGTGGTGGGGACGGTGGTGGTGGGGACAGTGGCGAGGGGACAGCGGGACAATGGTGGGGACAGTGGGACAGTGGTGGGGACGGTAACGTGGTGGGGACAGTGGTGAAGGCGATGGTGAGGACGGTGGCGGGACAGTAGTACAGTGGGGACAGTGGTGTGGTGGGGACAGTGGGGACAGTGGGACAGTGGCGGGGGCAATGAGGACAGTGGGACAGCACAGTGGGACAGCGGCGGAGACAGTGGGGACAGTGGGACAGTGGTGGGGACCGTGGGGGAAAGCGGGGAAAGCGGGACCGTGGTGGGACAATGGTGGGGAGAGTGGGGACAGTGAGACATTGGTGGGGGCACTGGTCGGGACAGCGGGGACAATGGTGGGAACAGTGGGACAGCGGTGGAGACACTGGGACAATGGTGGGGACAGTGGTGTGGGGACAGTGTGAATGTGGTGGGGACAGTGGGACAGTGGCGGGGACAGTGGTGGCGGGGACAGTGGCGAGAGCGGTGGCGAGGACGGTGGCGGGACAATGGGACAGACGTACAGTGGGGACAGCGGTGGGGACACTGGTGGGAACAGTGGGACAGCTCAGTGGGACAGCGGCGGGGACAGTGGGGGCAGTGGGACAGTGGTGGGGACCGTGGGGGAAATGGGGAGAGTGGGACCGCGGTGGGGACAGTGGTGGGGACAGCGGGGACGGTGCGACAGTGGTGGGAGCACTGTGGGGACAGTGGGGACGGTGGTGGGAAAAGTGGAGACAGTGGTGGCGTAGACGCTGGGACAGCGGCGGGGGACGTGGTGCGGACGGCGGTGGTGGGGACCCGGGAGTCGTCTGCCGGCGGTGAGGGGGGAGTCGTACCAGCAGTGACCCCCCCCGGTTTTCTGGAGGGGGGGGGGGGTCGCACCGGCAGTGGGTTTTCCAGGTGGGGGAAGGGGGTGGGGGGGGGACAGCAGGGGGGGGGGGGGGGGGTTTTGAAGGGAAGGGGGGCTGGGTTCCAGAGGATGAAGGGGGAATTTTCCATGGTAAAGCGGCGGTGGATCACGCTTTCTCAAAAATATTATGCGTTCATTAATCGTTATGATTGCTCGAGTTCCGATTTTTATTTGTTTGTGCAACTTCGCTGTAATTTTATTCAACTGATTTCAAAACGCAGCCCGCCATAATAATTCCGCACTGGTTACAAGACGATCCGCTGCCAATATTTTATGGTGGGGAAAACTGATTTGCATAGTTTGTTGTTTCGCCGCCCCCTTATTTTCTGATGTGGGGCGCGTTTTATGGATTCCGGTGCGATATTTCAGACGCCCGCGAGCTACGCGCCACGCGCGGATGCCAAGCTCGCCCAGGGCGGTTCGAGGGGCGCATATTCTTGGGTGGCTTCTCGAAGCTTACAGGGTTCAAATCAGAAGGTGGGCCGTTGACCGAGCCTCAGAAGCGACGTCTGCCCTCAGTCAAGGTGCCTTGCATCGGCGCGAAAGTGCTTGCAGCGGGTTTCGTGGGCAGTTAGTGATCACTTACTACCTGGCCAGTCCCGCGCGGGCGGGCTTGCGCATGCCCGGGGTCTGCGCCCGCGCCGCGCTAGGCGGCGCCCGCTAGGCGGCCCGCGCGCGCCGCCGCCGCCGCCCGCCGCCCGTCGCTCGCGGCGCCCAAAACCTGGCTGGCCAAGCGGCTTGAACGCCCCGTCCAACGCGCGCGTTCCCGCGCGAGGACGCTGCAAAACATGCGCGCAAGCGGTCTCTGCTCGCGCGCTCTCGCGGCGGTTGCGGCGGCGGGCGAGACTGCGGGTCGGCGAGAACCCCGCGCGCGCACTCGCTGTCAGGCGCAAGATGTTCAGGGCCCCTATGGCGGCGCGCTGGACCGCGAACGACCAGCTAGACGGTCGCTGGCCCAGCGCGGGGGGGCGCCTCGAGGGCTGCGCAGTTGACGGGCCTGCCCGTGGAGGAGCATGGCGAGGTTGCCGATGCGCTTGGCAGCAGCGACTGCGCGAAGCACCAGGCACCTCCAAATCTGCCGCCCATGCCCGCCGATCCTCGCGCCGTAAGAGTCTCGGTGGCGGATGAGTTCCGCGCCCGGCTGTGCGGGGGTGCGCGCGAGGAGAAGGCGGCTCGTTTTCTGGCAGCTTCGGAACCGAGGGGCGCCGCTGACGCGCGCGGGGCCGTTTTCGCGATGGTCCTGGGCCCCGTGATGGCGCGGAATTCTTTCTGCGCCTCTCCATATCTGTCGTCCTGGAGGTTTTCGCTCCGGGCCCCCAGTCAGGTTCTCGCCGAGCTTGCGTCGGCCACTTGCACGGCATCGGAGTTACTGGGAAAAAGGGCCCTGGCAGTTGCGCCGCCTTGACTTCGAGCTTGCTGTTTTTCGTGCCCGGCGCCCCTGCGCGATTTTCGGGCCCTGCTTTCCCCGGCGGGCCCCCCCGCCGATCGCGTTTGCACGGCCTTCGTGGCGCCTTGGTTTCGGTCCTTCGTCGGCCCCCCGCGTCGCCGCGCGACGTAGTCGCGCGTTTGGCGCTTGACTCTAGACCGCGTCCAAAGCAAACGCCCGCCCCGCCCGCGCGCGCCTGGGCACTCGCGCGCACTCGCTCGCGCTCGCATCCCACCGCGCTCGCCCTCGCCGACGCGCGCGCGCGCCTGCGCCCCGCGCCACCGCCGCGCGCGCGCTCACTGAGACGGGCGCGCACATACGCACGCGCACACAGCGCACGCAAAACAGCGCACGCGCACGCCCGCGCCCGCGCGTGCCCGCGCGATCGCGCGACCAGACGCCCAGACGCGCGCGCGCCCACGCACTCACGTCCGCAGTTGCCCACGTGCGCTCATTGTCTGCCCCTCCGCCCGCTTCGCCAGCGCCCCGGAGGGGGAAGCGCCGCCCTGTTGCGGGGCCGGCCTTCCCACTCCAGCCATTCTGCCCTCGCGGAGTTCCGGCGGAAATTGCGGGGCGGGCGGGGTTTTGAGGAGGGGGAGCGCGCGGCGGACCCGCCGTCGCACCCCCCGGTTGCCCGGGTCCGCAGTTTCGTGCTATTTTAGTCAGATCTCATTCAGTCCAGTGTCATTTAGTGCCAGATTTGGGCCCCATCTAGCGTCATGTAATACCATACGTCAGATACAAAAGGCTGACGCCACATCCGCCGACCCTCGTCCTGGCACGAGGCCACAGGGAGGGCTGACGACGCTCGACGTTCGCCCGGCGTTCGAGCTTGAAGGCGGCCGTGGACCAGTTCGGCGCTCCCGCTACGCATCCAGTGGCCTTCGACCCATCCCGCCATGGCGCCCGGGCCGCGGGCGCGAAGCCTATTGGGCGTTCGCGGGGCCAGCCGCCAGCCCAAATAGAGAACTGATGCGCTTGCCCCTCGAACCACCGCGCAACGCGAAAAACTTGCGCGCCTAATGTAGGCGGGCCGCCGCTGGCGCCTCCGCGCCGAAAGGCCCTGCCAGGCGCCCCCCGGGGCTCCTTGGCGGCGCTCTCCGCGGGAGCCTCCGGGGGGCGAGCGTGCGCCAGCGGTGCTGCGGCGGCCTCCTAGCGCGAGGCCCGCGAAGACCTCCTCGTCCTCGGCGCCAACCCCAGGAAGGGGCGGGCCCGCGTGGCCCGTCCGCCCGCGCCCCTGAGCGCGAGGCGGCGGCTCGAGGATGGCCAGCGAACAACATTCTGCGACGACCCCCCCGCCGCCGCCGCCCGCTCGCCCCGCGCCCGCCCGCCCGCCCGCCCCCGCGCGCCCGCCCGCGCGAGTCGCAGTAAATCGCACTATGTGGCATTAAATCTGGCACTCAATCGCACTAGATGGCACTAAATGGCGTTGCGGGGTGCTTCGGAGTCAGGGCGGGGGAACTGCTATCTTCGCGGACGTCTGCGGCCAGATGGTGAATTTCCATAGTTCCCGCGCATTGGATCCGGGGCCCCGCCGCGTCAGCCGCGCGGCGCTTCAGCGGGAGGAGCCAGCTGGGGAGTGATTTGCGCAGCACTTTCGAGGGACATGATTCGGGGCCAGAGGCGCATCGTGGCCGCCGCCTTTGGGACGGTGGTGGTGGTGTGGCGGGGGCGGAGCAGGCCCTGGCGGCGGCGCCGCCGACGGTGGCGGCGATGGCGGGGCGGGTGGGTGGGTGGATAGGGTGGGGTGGGGCGAGGTGGGTGGGGTAAGTTGGGCAAGTGGGGTGGATGCGCTGGCGGTGGGTGAAGGTGGTGGTGGTGGTGGCGGCGGTTGGGGAAATACGCGGGCCGGCGGGTGGGTGGACGGGCGGGGACGCGCGCGCGCTCGCGGGCCTGCGCGGGGGGGAAAGGAGGGGTGCGTCATATATTAGAGCGAACGTTGGTGATATCATGATTGGATGGGGGCTCGAGGCGGGGGGGGGGCGGGGGGAACGCGGCGACGGGGGCGGCGGGCTGATGGGAAGGGGTGGGGGAGGGGGAGGAGGAAGAGGAGGAGGAGGAGGAGGAGGAGGAGGAGGAGGAGGAAGAGGAGGAGGAGGTGGAGGTGGAGGCTGGCGAGGGCTCATTTTCAATAGGGGACATAACCAGTAGGGAGACAGCCGTTTGAAAGTCCTGAACCGGGCGAGAAAACCAATGAACTTTCATGTGGCGTCTTGACGGCCCTGGTCCGTGCCAAAACACCATTCCTAGGAGTTCAACACCGCGAGTCAGCGTAATTGCTGCGCCCTGGCAGTCCTACATCGCTGCAAAACATTATGTTTCTGGTGCGCTGACAATGGGAATCCGTGAAAGTTCTGCTGACTTTTAGATTATCCTGGCAAAGCAACCTAACAGCGATGTGTAGGAGCATATCTGGAAGCATTCCCCTTAAGATTCAGATGAGAATCCAGTTGTAGAATTCTGCTGTTCTCGCAGTCGCAGTCGCATTCGCGATGACAGTCGCAGTGGCAACGGCAGTCGCAGTCACAGCCTCAGCCTCAGCCTGCCTCAGCCTCAGCCTCAGCCTGCCTCAGCCTCAGCCTGCTTCAGCCTCAGCCTCAGTCTGCCTCAGCCTCGGCCTCAGCCTCAGCCTGCCTCAGCCTCAGCCTGCCTCAGCCTCAGCCTCAGCCTCAGCCTGCCTCAGCCTCAGCCTGCCTCAGCCTCAGCCTCAGCCTGCCTCAGCCTCAGCCTCAGCCTGCTCAGCCTCAGCCTCAGCCTCAGCCTCAGCCTCAGCCTGCCTCAGCCTCAGCCTCAGCCTCAGCCTCAGCCTGCCTCAGCCTCAGCCTCAGCCTCAGCCTCAGCCTCAGCTCAGCCTCAGCCTCAGCCTCAGCCTCAGCCTCAGCCTCAGCCTCAGCCTGCCTCAGCCTCAGCCTCAGCCTGCCTCAGCCTCAGCCTCAGCCTCAGCCTCAGCCTCAGCTCTCAGCCTCAGCCTGCCTCAGCCTCAGCCTCAGCCTCAGCCTCAGCCTGCCTCAGCCTTCAGCCTGCCTCAGCCTCAGCCTGCCTCAGCCTCAGCCTCAGCCTGCTTCAGCCTCAGCCTCAGTCTGCCTTCAGCCTCAGCCTCAGCCTCAGCCTGCCTCAGCCTCAGCCTGCATCAGCCTCAGCCTCAGCCTCAGCCTCAGCCTGCCTCAGCATCAGCCTGCCTCAGCCTCAGCCTCAGCCTGCCTCAGCCTCAGCCTCAGCCTGCTTCAGCCTCAGCCTCAGTCTGCCTTCAGCCTCGGCCTCAGCCTCAGCCTGCCTCAGCCTCAGCCTCAGCCTGCCTCAGCCTTCAAAATGTGACCCGGGAATGGAATTCTGGGAACTCGAAGAGCACGAAGTGGCCTGCAGTTGGCTCCGGGCATTCAAATCATGCCCAGGAGTGGAATTCTGGGAACTCGAAGACCACGAAGTGGCCTACAGTTAGCTCCAGGCATTCAAAATCATGCCCAGAAATGGAGTTCTGGGAACTCGAAGACCACGAAGTGGCCTACAGTTGGCTCCGGGCATTCAAAATCATGCCCAGGAATGGAGTTCTGGGAACTCGAAGACCACGAAGTGGCTTACAGTTGGCTCCGGGCGTTCAAAATGTGGCCCGGGAGCTGAATTTTGGGAACTCGAAGAGCACGAAGTGGCCTACAGTTGGCTCTGGGCGTTCAAAATGTGGCCCGGGAATGGAGTTCTGGGAACTCGAAGAGCACGAAGTGGCCTACAGTTGGCTCCGGGCATTCCGAATGTGGCCCGGGAAAGGAGTTCTGGGACCTCGAAGACCACGAAGTGTGTAACTGTTTGCTTAAAACGACTTCCGCGGATTCTCCCCGGCACCCGCCCAGACCCCCTTGGGGAGTCAAGATGTTCTCTTTTGACACCACCAGAAACCTATCAGTTTTCGCTGTTAGGTAAAAAAACACATGCAAGGCTGTATGGCGAGGACCGCATCTTGAAATGGAACCGCCCTCCATCCGTGAAGTTACTGTTGATGTTTAAGACGACTGCGCGCGGCGCTGGGGCGACGGCTACATGTTGAAAGCCACCCGCCCTTTACCCGCAAAGCTCTTGCAGTTGTTGCAGACGACTGTGCGCGGCGTTAAACTATAAGTGCATTTTGCAAGCGGCCCGCGATTGATTCGTGAAACTTTTCCAAACGTTCAAAACACCGTGAGCGGCGCAAGCGCGAGAGAGCATCATTTTGAACGCCACCCGCCCTCAATCCGTGAAACATTTGCAAACGTTTGAAACGAATGTGCGTGGTAGCGACCCGCCCTCCATTCGTCCAGCCCTTGCGAATTCGTACGTTTCAGGATCATCTATTGTGCGGAGGACTAGGAGGAGGACGAGGAGGTGGAGGAGGAGGAGGAGGAGGAGGAAGAGGAGGAGGAGGAGGAGAGAGGAGGAGGAAGAGGAAAAAGAGGAGAAGAGGAGGGAAGAGGAGGAGGAGGAGGAGGAAAGGGGCGGAGGAGGGGAGGAGGAGGAGGAGGAGGGAGGAGGAGGAGGAGGAGGAGGAGGAGGAGGGGGAGAGGAGGAGGAGGAGGAGGAGGGAGGAGGAGGAGGAGGAGGGAAAGAGTGGGAGGAGGAGGAGGAGAAGGAGGAGGAGGAGGAGGAGGAGGAGGAGGAGGAGGAGGAGGAGGAGGAGTGAGGAGGATTTGTTTGGGGCTCATCGGATAGGTAAGAAAAACGATAATGGCCGCTGATGGTGGGAGGATATCAGGTAATCATCAAACGCGCCCCCTGAGAGGATCTTTTGGGTACCGTACGTGGGCCAGCAACGAAGTGGGTCAGCGGTGGGCCCGCCTCGAAACTCGCGCGTTGCCGCAACATGAACCTCCAGTGCGTGGACCGCGCGTCGGGCTGACCAGCACTAAGTCGCACTAAGCCGCAGTAGATGACACAAAACGAAGACCACAAGTGCTAAAATAGGCTCCCATGATTTGCCACCGAAATTGCGGGCACACGGGGCGCTCGTCTTTCAAGGCGGCGCCTCGCGCAGTGAAAGCAAGGCTTGTACTGACTTCTGTGGAGAGGACTTTGGACCAGACGGTGCATCGTTGATACATATTGTGTTTGCTCTGATCATCGTCGTCGTCCTCCTTCTCCTCGCGCGCGGGGAAGGGGGGAGGGGGAGGATGAGGAAGAGATGAGGAGAAGGAGGAGGGAATAGGAGGGAGAAGGAGGAATGATGAGGAACATCCTTCTTCTCGATAACCCTCTACCTCAAGCGTTTCTGTCTTCCCCGCCCAAAGGAGGCCGAGTACTTTACATCATTGACCTACGTCGTCAACATTTGGAGCTTGGGAGGCGTCGTCAGGATGGGCGGGGCTTGTCCGCGACCCGGCTGTGGTGACGCAGGGCACGGAGGAGGAAGGGCGGGAAGGAAGGAGGGACTAGCAGGAGGATGAGGAACGGAAAGGAGGGGCGTAAAATTGTCCCTCGTCAGCATGCTGCACTGCTCCGCCGCCACGGTGGACCACGTCGTCGTCCCCGGCTTGGCGGAGTGCAGGGGGCATCGGGGGCGAAGCGCGCAGCACTTTGGATCCTCGGGTGGACGGGGTGGTGGGCCTGGTGGACGCGCCAGGGCCCCCTCCCCCCACCGTCGCGGGGAAGAAGCCACGCTCTCGACTTCCTCGAGGAATGCTACCACGAGGTTTGCAGCGGTGGCCGTGCTCCGTGGCCGCCAGATCGCAAGAGAGCTGCGCGCGGCCCCAGGAGTGCCGGCCCAGTGGATCACGATCTGGTGATCGCGCTCCGTTGGGGCCCGCGGAATGCACGGATCCCGCCAGGGCCCAGCAGCATACGCAATACGCAACTCGGACGCGCCAGGGCCTGCGCGCAGGCGGCGCCCCTCGGGCGGCACGCGCCCCGCGCGCGCGCACGCCCGCGGCCGGGGGCGCCGCCGCCTACAGACTGGTCGAGGCCACCCACGCGGCGGGGGGAGTACGGTGGGCTCATGGCATGAACCCACCGTGCTCCCCGCCGCATGATGCGGCGATTGCACGCCGGCGACGCCAGCGACGGCGTTCAAGGTTGAATTCTGCGACGCGAAAGCACCGAGGGGCACGGTGACGCCACTGGACCCGACGGGGCCGCGATCGGTTCAAGGTTGAACGATCGAGGCGGTGTAAAAAACTTTTGCGCGCGCCGACGCCGCACGAACCTACGGGGAGGCGCGTGTCCGCCTCGCCCGGGGTTTCGCTTTTTGCCCGCTTCGCTTTGCCCAGTTCGCTTCGCCTGGGGGGGTGCTTCGCAGGAGTTCGCGGAGAGAGGGAGGGAGGCAGCCAGCGGCAGCACCTGTGCCCCCCCCGGCCCTTTGGAAGCGCCGCGCGCAGCTGTTGAAGGAGGAGGAGGAGGAGGAGGAGGAGGAGGAGAAGATCGGTCTCGACACTCCCCTCTCGAGTCCCGAGGGATCGTCGACACGATGGGTCCCCCAAGAGTTGCGGCTGGTCGGCGGCCCTCCTCGGAGAGGGGTCGGAAGGGGGGCCTCGGATTGCTGAAAGAAGAGCACATCTGAGGTGGGATGGCGCTGGCGGTGCTGCTCCGAGGCGCCGAGCGTTGGACCAAAGCCGAGGCGGGATTGAAGGCCATCGTCTGCGATCTGGATGAATTCCAGGAGCGGGCCCCCACTTCGCCACTGTTGGAGGTGGGGACACTGGGCAATGCCCACCTCCGACGATGACACCCTTGCACCGCGAGTGGGGGCGCCGCTTTCACAGGGAATGTATGTCCGCCCCGAGAACTTGCGATCAGCTCTTCGGGGGCCCAGCCCGCTCTGCTCTGTAAAGATTAATTACATTGGTTTGATGCTTGAAGTTTGCACTTGGAAAGGCCATGCGTTGGTACGCGCAGGCGCTGAGACGCGTGGCCGTCCTCTTTCCCATCTTGCCTGGCCCCTTCATCCTCTCCTGCTACCCTCCTTTCTTATTCAAGTGGCTCGTACCATTCCGCCGACCCCCAGAGGAGAAACGAAGTCCACGGGGGAGGGCTTTTGCCGATTTTGCCGCTTGGGAACCTATTGGAGGGCATATTGGGCATCTTTTGTGCCTCTTGGGTGTCTGTTGGAGTCTCTTGGGGGTCTGTTGAGCGCATGCTAGCCGTCTCGGGGGTCCGCCTGGGGCGGAGGGCTCGAAATGTCAGTTCGAGTTCACCCTCTTGAGACTCCTTGGGGGCCCTCTTGGGCTGTCTTGGACGCCTCTTCGGCCGTTCCGGGGCTCTCTTGGGCCGTGCTCAGGCCCTCTTAGGGACCTCTCGAGCCGTCATGGAGCGATCTTGGGGGCCTCTTGGGCCGCTTTGGACGCTGTTGAAACCAAAAGGGTTAGTATTCGTTTTCTTTCGAATTTGGGGCGATGTTGGCGTCTTGGAGGCCTCTCGAGCCGTCTTGAGGCTACACTTGTTGTTTTTGAAGCCTTCTTGGCGTGATTGAGCCCAGCTTGAGCAAGCTTAGATAGAATCGTGGCCAGCTTGGAGGCCACGGACTGTAGAAATGGAGGCTCCAGAGGCACTGTGGTGAGTGTTGGGGAGCCTGGGGAGCTCCCCCCCCTGGCCCCCCCACTCGAATCGGATGTCAGACCCCAGGGGAGGGGGGAAAGGTGAGGGGGACAGCCAATCATCTCACACGCATTTGCACACCTGGCAAGCGGGGGTCGGCGAATTATCTGTCCATCTTCCCCGCTTCTTCTTCTTCTCAGTAGTATTATTACTATTATCAGTATTATTATTGTTATTATTTTTATTTGTATTTTTATTATTGTTGTTATTATTATTATTAAAAATAATATTATTATTATTAATTTTATTATTACTATTATTAATCGTATTATTATTTGTATGGTTATTATTGTTCTTATTATCATTAGCAGTATCATTATTATTTTTATTATTATGAGTATTATTATTATTATTATTAGTAGTAGTAGTAGTAGTAGTAGTAGCAGTAGTAGCAGTAGTAGTAGTAGTAGTAGTAGTAGTAGTAGTAGTAGTAGTAGTAGTAGTAGTAGTAGCAGTAGTAGTAGTAGTAGTAGTAGCAGTAGTAGTAGTAGTAGTAGTAGTACTAGTAGTAGTAGTAGTAGTAGTAGTAGTAGTAGTAGTAGTAGAAGTAGTAGTAGTAGTAGTAGTAGTAGTAGTAGTAGTAGTAGTAGTAGTAGTAGTAGTAGTAGTAGTAGTAGTAGTAGTAGTAGTAGTAGTAGTAGTATTGTTGTTTTTCTTGTTCTACCTATTATTATTCTTCTTCTTTATATTCAGTTCCTCCCCCTCCTTCTTGATTTGTTCCTCCTCCCCCTCGTCCCCCTCCACCCCACTGTCCGTAGCAATTTCGGCCCAATTCGGCGATCTTGCCCGCCGCCGCTGGTCTCCGCGGGCCTTCAATCGCCGCCCAGCTGGGCCAATGACGCGCGTCGGCTCGCTCTGCGTTCCGCCGCAGCCCCCGCCCCTCGGCGGGGCCGCCAAGTATCCACCAGCACCGATTCTGGCCGGGCCACTCCTGGGCCCAGGATCGGTGGATACCCCCCTCCTGGCCGCACATCGGGGACCCAGGATCGGGAGAGGGGGGGGGGCGTACCCAACGACTTGTGGCCTGGGACGGGCCTGGCCTGCATCGGTGACCAGGTGTATCGTTGGCGCCCCCGCACCTTCCGTTGCTGCCCCGCCCGCCGCGCGCGGCCCCCCGCGGCGCCGCAGCGCCACGCCGCACCACCGCCCACCGCCCGCGACGGCGGTGCCGCTCACTGGCGGACGGCCCTGCGGAGCACCGCGGCCGCCGCCGCTGGGGCAGCGGCCGCGGCGGGCGGCGCGGCGCGGCGAGGCAGGGCGCAGGCCAGGGCGCTGGGCGGCGCCGCGGCGCCGCGGCCAGCGGCGCGCTGCGGCGCCGCGCGATGCGCCGCGGCAGCGGGCGGGGTGGAGCCGGGGCCTCCTTGCGGCGGGCCGGGGTGCTCCGTGCTGCGGCAGGTGGTCATTGTGCACCGGCACGGGGCGCGGTTCCCGTCGAGGCCCACGGGGCGCGAGGACCTCTCGTGGCCGCAGGGGGCGCAGTTCTGGCGGGCCTACAAGGGGCACCTGACGCCGGTGGGCAGCAAGCAGATGCTGGACCTGGGCTCTGCCTTCCGCGAGCACTACATCGCCGCTTCGGGCGGAGGCCTCTTCGCTGGCCTGGGCGCGGTCGACGGCCGCGCCGTCTGCAGCCACAGCTCCAACCTGCAGAGGACCTTGCAGAGCGCGTGGTCCTTCCTGCTGGGGGCGTTGGGGCCGACGGCGCCGATATTTTGCGCGTCCCGTTCCGACCGTGTCACAGCAGATCTCCGTCGTCAGCAGCTAGGGATACCCATCTTCATCGAAGAGGCCCCGTCGGGAGAAGACAAGCTCTTTCACGAGTGGACGCTGCACGAAGATTATCCTTCGTGGCGCAAGGCGAACGAGAGGCGCTCTCCGCGTTATCTCGAAGCGGCGGAGTGCCCTGCGCACCAGCGTCTCGCTGAGAGGCTCTATGCTGCGACAGGCCTGGAGGCCCTGAGCCCAGGCCACCCTATGATCGAGCGGCTGATCGCCTCGAAGGACGTGGACACCGTGGTCCAGATCGAGGAGGCCCACGCTCTGCCGCTCCTCCCGAACCAGGAGGGCGTCGCCCTGTCGGCCGGGGAGCTGGCCATGCTGGCGCGGCTGGCGATCGAGAAGAAGCGGTGCTGGTTCCAGGAGTCCGTGCGCGGCAGGGTGGCCGAGTCCTACGGCAGACGAGCAGCCGGCTACCTGGCGCACAGTGTGTGGCGCCATTTGAGCGAGCGGGCGAGTGGCAAGTCGTCGTTGCGGCTCGTGGAGTTCTCGTGCCACGACACGACGCTGTTCGCCCTCGCGAACTTGCTGGGCTGCGAGCTGCCCGACGCCGGCTTTGCCTCTCACTTCGTCTTTGAGCTGCACCAGGAGCCGGGGCCAGCCGCGGGCGGTGGGCCCTGGAGCAGCCCGCAGGTTCGGGTGCTCTTCAACCCCGGCCCGACGAAGGGCATCTGCTTCGCGGACCTGGTCGCCAGAGTCCCCCCTCTGCACGAGGGCGCCGTGCAGCCTTGGGACAGCCTAGGCACGGGGTCCGTGCCGCTCCACGCGCTCGAGCAGCACTGTCGCATCCCAGAGATCGAGGAGTCCCTTCAAGTCGTTGCCGAGCTCGTGGGCAGGCACGAAGAGGTCCCGCTGCGGGAGCTGCTCCCCCAGACCCTCCAGTCGAAGCGCGACGAGTGGCTCGCCGTCCCGCGCTGGAGGCAGCGATACCTGCAGAGCTTCCAAGCCATGGACTTGGATCGCGACGGAAAGGTGGGCGAAGAGGAGGCGCAAGCGCTGCTGAGCGAGCGAGGGGTGGAGCCCAGACCAGCCGTCACACGGATGCTGTGGGAGCTCTTCGGCAGAAAGCCCAGTCAGCCACTTACAGATGAGGAGTACTACCTGCTCATGAGGACACTGTACGACATCCGCGACAGCCACCCGAACTCGTTCGCAGGGGAAGAAGTTGTTGTGACTTGAGCTTCTTGTTCCCTCCTCCTCCTGCCCAGCCCTATTCTTCTTCTTCTTCTTCCTCCTCGGATCCCTCTTGCTCTGAAAGGGAAGTGAAATCCCGCAGGACCTTTCCCGCAACATTCCGGCCTAATAAAACCCCAAGGCCCACGCAGGTCCGATGTGATCATTGCTATTCCCTGGGCGTGCGTAAGTCCTAACCGACGGGGGGGGTGATTGCGACGGCAAAGGTCTTGTTCATCGCGCGCCAGGGCGTGCGATCATTCCGCGAGCGTATTGGCGTACAACCTAGTTCTGAATAGTAATCCCCCTTGTGCTAAGCAGGCTCTTCCTGAACACCACTGCGCACCTCACAACACACCTTTCACATCCACCTCACCATCAACACCATCGCGCTCACCCTCATCCTCGCCGTCACCCTAGTCACTACCCTAGTCTTCACGCACATCGTCTACCTCACCCTAGACAGCATTGCACCCTTCATTGTGCGATGGGTCGAAAAGGCAATGCATTGGAAAAGAAAATTGGTTCCGATGGGATCTTCGATGCCACCTGACACCACGTGGTCACTGGAGGGCATTATGTCAATGGTTGCACGTGCCACCACATGTTACCACACGCCAGCACACAGCACGGGCGACGGATCCGAGAGTTGGAGATTCGGCACCGCATGGCAGCACACGGCATCACGTGGGCAAAATGTGACATATCTAAGATGTCGGGGTTACTGCACCACACGGTGAGCGGATCCGACAGTTCTGGATACAGCGCCGCGCGGGCAGTGGATCTCAGTTGGAAATACGGCGCCACTCGGCACCGCATTGACAACATATCCGAGAGTTGGGGATGTGGCACCCCACCGGGCGGAAACGGGTTTTCGAGTTTAAAGCAAAGCACATTGGCAGCAGACACGAGCAATAGGAATTTGGCGCGAGACTGCACACGGGTAAAATTTGAGAGCTGGCCGCACGGTACCATACGGCATGATGGCGGATAACGGATCCGACACCATGGGCACGCATTGTCCATATACATGTCTTACAAAGCCATAGGTGATGTTTACGGCATTGGCTTCTTGTTAAAACCATTTTTCATGACATGAAAGTAATGTTGCGATGGGTCCGAACGGACACAATTTTCATGGCATGGGTGCCCACTCATTTGTTTGATAGTCTTTGCAACCAAACATTGGCCCATCAGGGCGCGGTTTGGGGATGTTTGGGGCGCCTGGGGGGTGTTTGGGGTCCGTGTGCAGTCCATGGATCGGCATCGAGCGTGGTAGAGGTAAGAAGGATTCCTGCGAAGCTCCACAGTGGTTTCTTGGGGGTGCCGTTGGAGCCTTCGGACATTTTCAGAGCTGTTATCAGTAGTAATGTGTGATGAGCAAAAACAAATTGAAAAGGTTATGCGGTTCGGTGCATTGTCTTCCGAGGATAAATTGGCGAGGTATGCGGGACGATCGAACAGGAGACACGAGGTGTAAGCGGACCCCCTGAAGAGTTGCAGAAGTTGTTTGTTTGGAATGGTGTGTTGAGCAGACCTCGTCAGGTTGTTGTTCAAGTCTGGAATGAGTCTGGGTTGGGGTTGCGGTGGCTTGACATGCTGCCCCGCGTCGCCTTAAGCGCTAATAGGATGACAGGCACTCCTTACTTACCCATGCCCTGTCGAGGCCGATCTTCGGGAGTCTGTCCAGACAATCATCAGCATGCATGGAACACCGTTGAGAAGGGGGGCGAGGGAGAGTTCCGACAAGGCTAATGTTTGCACAGCATGGAGCGTCTCGTTCCGCACAGAGAGGTTGTCGGACGAAGCGCATGCTCTGGACCGTGAGGACTCTGACTCGTGCTTTTCGCCCCGCGACGGCGGCGGGCAGGAGATGTTTGGTGGAGAGGTGGAGGACTGAAGAGACAGGAGGACGCGGAGGGGGCGGAGGATGAGAACCAGTAAGGATCAGGCGCGAAGAGCAGGGCGAATGCGGCGGGGAGGCTGAAGCACCACTCCTGCATTCTGGCCGGAGGCGGTCGCTACTTGAAGTTCGACTTCGGAGGGAGGGGGGCGGCGCGGTTCTGCCTGGAACGGCCGCGGAGGGCGCTCTCGCAAAGGGCATCTCCCAGTCTCTTCTCTCCGCCTCCGGCCCCCATCGATGGTGTTCGCTCGATATCGGACCGTGGGCCTTTCGGCTCGAAGAGCCCTGGGAGGGAGGAGGAAATGGGCGGCAGAACGTGTAGCCCCGCTTGTCGCTCGAGACCCGTTCAAGCACAGACGAGGGCCAGAGGGCTCTACATATGCGGTTACAACCAAAAACACCAGGCTCCCAAGCCCGTCCTCCTCCTCACTCCTACCTCCTTATTCCCCTTCCCTCCCTCTTCCTCCCCCCTCCTTTGTATCTCCCTCCCCTTCCTCACTCCCTCTTCATTCCTCCCTCCTGCCCCTGTCAGCTTCCTTTGCCCCTTCCTCCCTCCCTCCCTCCTCTTGCCCCACTCTCCTCATCATCCCCCTCCCTCCCTCCCTCTGGGAGCCGCTCTCAAGACTCGGGACCATCAGGAATGGAGTTGGGGCGAAGAGTTGCCCCCCCGGGCAAGGGGTGCGAGGCCTTCGGGGCCCGCTGGCTCAAGAATCTACGCGTCGGAGGACTGGGTACCAGGGGGCTCCATACGCACGATGTGGCCCGCCTGGGCGAGAGCTGGATACGCTTGCAAGTGCGGCCCTTTCGGCGCTCGGCCCTGCGTGGCGTGGGCGCTGGTCCTCCGCAGCCCGCGAATACAGCAAGTGGCCTCTGCGCGCTCCCCGAGCAAGTCCAGCCGAGTGCGTTTCTGGCCTCCTGGTAGGCCTTGCCGCGCAGAGCGAGCAGGCGACTCTCGCGACCCGTCGCGGCCAATGGATTAGCAGCGCCAAAGGCGAGGCCTTCAAGTCGGCGAGCCGCCAGGAGAGCCAACAGCCAGGTGCCAGGCGGAAGGCTTCAAGGAAGACACCAATAAGAACACGAACATGGTCGCCACCCTCCTGTTGGCCACATCTTCGCTGAACGCCCTCGCTATGATGAAGTACGCGATCGCCTCAATGGAACCGCTCGATCTACAGATAAAGAAGGTCATGAAGGACCAACACGAGCTTCAGATCAAGATCGATAAGAACGACGCCAATATAGACGAGCTCCAGGAACTGCGGTACCACATGAGGAAGCAGATGGGCCAGTTGGAGGACTACCTAGATCACCTCAAGCAACTCAAGGTGCAGGAGGTGGTCAGAGAGGGAGCCGACGGTCCGTACTAAATGGACATTGGCAGGAGAGACCAGCTCGCAGCCTCGCCAGTCCAGGAGGCAGCAATGGCGCCAGAGCTGGTACAGCAGAACCATCAGATGACGGCCCATATCCAGAGGTTGGAGGCGCGGCAGCGAGCGGCGGAGGCGCAGATGAGCTAGATGAACGCGCAGATGCAGCTCCTCATGGCGAAGGGGATGGGCCCAGGGACTACCAGTCCGAGCGGTTCGGCACCCATCCCGTGGAGCCCGCCACACCCATGCCGCCCCAGATGTACCAGCAGCCTTGGGCAGGACTGCTCCAGCTGCAGGGCCTGGCGCCGCAGCGTCCGGCCCACCTCAGCAGCCTCAGCAGGGGCAGCAGGAGGCAGCAGCGGCGGCCGCCGAGCCACTCCCAGAGGGACAGCCTCCTCCGCGCCAGGCGTCGCCCGCCACCAAGCCACGAGGGGACGGCTTGGAGGGCGAGCCGGCAGCCAAGGCCTGGCTCGTACCGACGGTCGAGGAGCTGAGGGCCACGATGGACACCCTTGAAATTGGACACCATACCTAGATCATGCTCAGCTCGGGAACGCATGTGCACTCGCCCACGCAGGAGGTCACATGAGGTCACCTCCCAGAAGCGGCGCCAGCACCAAGCGAACATGGCGGCGGCAGAGCTAGAACGCAGACAGAAAGCATGGGAACCACCATTGGAAGCGTTATCAGACTCGCAGGAGAGAGGCTGCCTACGATTTGAGTGTCCATCGTCCAGATGATCGCGCCAGCAGGTTGCGTCAACCCGAAGGCGGAGGAGGACCGTCAGGCTCAGAATGCTTGGCGTCAGGGCTAGCCCTTCATCTCGACGACGGACGCGTGGAAGCCGTCGAGCGCTTGGTGCCCGTCAGCTCGCAGCGCAGCCCACGAGTGGGTGGCAAGAATGTGAGTGGCACGGTGACCTTCGGAGAGAAGCCATTATCCGCCCTCTTTGGAGCGGTGCTCGTTGTCCCCGATGGTCGCTCTTCCCGATGGCCTGGCTGGGTTGGCTGTGAGTCGGGGTCCAGACTTCTTGGCCTCCTTGTGCCAGTGATCCAGACCATCAGCGTCCACATGAGACTCAACTGCACCAGTAAAGCGGAAACTGCCATGCTGCGAAGAGTTAATGCAATCCTACATTTTAGGACCAGCGCAAGTGACGCTGGCGAGAAACAACGTGGACTGGTCATTATCTGAAGTAGACCCAGAGGCTGCTGTGCAGCCTGCACCGTAAAGGGACCCTCAGCCCTGGCAGTCGTCGAACCAGTCGGACTCGCACTTGGGCCAGAAGTCGCTCTCGGCGTCGTATCTCATGCTGGAGTCGCGGCTGCCTTGTCGAGGGCGGCCGTCGCTGTAACTGTTGCTTCCTTGGCTGCCCTGGCCGCCGCGAATTGGGTCTCCGACAATTTTTCCGCCGCCGCTGCGTGACGTACTTGGTCAGGTCCTTCAGCAGCACCTGTAGCTCCCTGTGGTGGGGGCCCCGCTGCCTTGGGCTGGTCTGGCTGGCTTGCCAGTGCCGCCTCGCCCGAGTCGCCCTTACGCTTCTTGGCCATCCTCGCCGTGATGTATTATTCATGGCCGCCGCCTTCTCCTGCCACTGCTTCACCTCGGCGTGTTTGCTGCTGACCATCGGCCTGGGCAAGCTCCAGCGCTGCGGCCCGCTCGTTGGCCTCGGCGTGCTCAAGGTTGTCTTTGGCCTTGAGGGCAGCCGAGACCGCTTGGCCGTGCCTCATACATCCCCATGAAAAAAGTTTATGACACAAGTGGCACAGGGATGGAAGCCTAAAAGATGTTGAATCAGACCAGGCGGGGCCCGTCGCACAAAGTGACATCCGCCTGTCAACGTTACGGAAAAACGTATCGTCTGCATCGCACGCTGCATGTTAGCCATCCGACTGGTGGGAACGAAACCGCAAGGCAGAACGTGGAACCGCCTACGCCAGCGGCCCTGTGATGGATTAGCTTGGAAGAGCACCCGGGCATTAAATGGCGTCCGCCTCCCAATGTTGCCATTGGGCGCGCAAACCAAAGTGTGGCTTATCAATGACCTGGCCCATGGTGCACGCCTGCGCACGCCGCCAACATTGAAAGGCGAATATCACTGAATCCGTTTTGGGCGTTGCCGTCTGCAGATCATTCACGATGTTCGTCTTGTTGATGTTGTTACATGTTTCCTGGCTGTGTAGAGCCCGCTCTCCAAGCTCCCGCCGTCTGGCGCACGGCCTCGTCGGGGTTTGGGGAGGGCTTCGCTCGGTCCTTCTTCTTCGTCTGGATCTCGTCGCCCAGCAGCTTCCTGAGGAGGGGGTCCGTAGTCTCCGCGAGCGTGGAGGCCAGCAGCTCGATGTCAGTTGACGCCGAACTGGGGTTCCCCGCGCCAGTCTTCGGACCATTCGCCTCCTGGGAGAGTGGGATGGCACAGCTTGGCCTGGCCTGGCACCCGCAGCCGTAGCACTCCTGCCGCGGGACTTCAGAGTCGCGTTGCATTCGCATTTGCCACATGCGGCGCACTTGGACCACGACCAGCTGCCAGCGTTCCCCGTAGCCTTCGTCACCTCATTTTGGCCAATCAGAGCGTCTGCACACTCGGGCAGCCTGGGAACTGCTGCACGCTGGCGCAGCAGGCTGATTGTCCCCCAAGCACATCGTGAAGGCGGTGAGAGCTGGGCGCGAGCTGCCCAAATGGTGCTCGAGCCCAAGTTGCTTGATGGAGGAGGAGGGGGAGGTGGAGGGGAGGGGGAGGGAGGGAGGGTGGGAGGGAGGGAGTGAGGAGGACGTGGAACCAGGAGCTTTCAGAAGGCACGTGTGGGCGACTCGCTGCACGTCGTCGTCGCGCAGCGTGCACGCGTGACGGCCTGCTCGCATTCCGCACTCTTTTGCACCCCGCCTGGTGTTCCAGGGTCGAGCATAGATCGATAATAATCACGTGACATCGAGGCGCGCCGTGATTCAAGTTTGCCAGGAATCAAGGGTGAACCGCAGACCAGCATAGGCCATTTCACAAAACTAAGTCGTGGGCGCTTAGGCAAGCGGTCATATGGAGAGGATTTCGGAGCAATTCGTGGGATTACACACGGCTGCCAGCCGAAGCTGGGTTAGAAACGATGAGACAGGCGGGGGGGGGCTAGACAGGTCCCGACAGGCACATCTAGGGCATTGGGGAATCATCGCGCCGACGTATGGGGCACAAGGGACGTTCGATTTAGTAATATCGACCCCTATTGAGATCACGCAAATTCCGACACAAACTCGAGCAGAGGCAAGGCGGCGGCAGCGGCAGCAATTTCAAGCTTGAAAGTCCGAATAGGCAAGAACAAGGCATTGCGATACTAGATGCCAGGGCGTACGAGACCACAACCATAACTTCAGTGGGATGTTGTTCTAAAGCGGTTTACAAACATACCAGCAGTATGCAGCAGGGCCCCAGACCATAGTTATGCAGCACCTTTCAATAGTAGGTCAACACATGCCAGAGCGTACGAGACCACAGCTACAGTGTACAGCTTGAGTGAGATGTTGTTTAAGAGCGGTTGAGAAAACAACACGCCAGCATTAAGCAGCAGAGCCCCAGACCAAAGGTATGCTGCCGCACCTTTCAAGACTAGGTCAACACAATCCACTTCATTATGACATTGAATATGTAGGTGCCCATCAGCGTACGCAGGATATGGAATGGGCCACAGGCCCGCACAAGGCAATCGATCACTCAGGAAATACGTTCTGAATAATTTCCTCCATGGCGCCTGGAGGGGCGGCACCGACCGCGAGCTTGGCCCCGAAGTGAAACGGAGAGCCCCCCTACTGGGACATCGGTTTCGGGTTCGTGTCGTGCGTGTGGGCGAAGCGGAGCTGCGTGGGCAGTCGGGGGGAATGAATCCTCCTCTGGCTAGGTCGCGGCGAGGACAGAAGTCCGCCCCCCTCCCCTCCTTGGCCGCGTGACGAGCGGGTGCCGGGGGTGTCCCGCCGTGGTGTCTCTCGTCGTGTCCCGTGAGATCGATGGTGAGATTAATGGTGAGATCAATGGTGAGATGGAGAGTGAGATCGATAGTGAGGTCGATAACGAGATCGATAGTGAGATTGATAGTGCGATCGATTGTCAGACCGATAATGCGATCGATAGTGAGATCGATCGTGAGCGGGATAGTGAGATCGATTGTGATGTCGATAGTGAGATCGATTGTGCGATCGATAGTGTGATCGATGGTGAGATCGATAGTGAGATCGATTGGGTGAGACATTGGTTCCTCCCCCCTCCCGAGCCTCCTTATCACCCGAAGGGTGGCAGTATAGCTAAAAGATACCATTCACGCTTCGCGTATCCCCACCAGCCCATTCACAAACCCTGCCCATGAAAGTTGACGGGAAAAGGGACGAAGAGGCACATGCTGTGAAACGAAGCAGGCAACTAGGGTGAACAGAGAGATCTCAGGGAGCAAGGAGGTGGCCTTGGAGGGTCTTTTCGGGCCATCCTTGGGGCTCGCGTGGGGATGAGGGAAAGAGGAGGAAGAGGAGGAGGAGGAGGAGAAAGAGGAAAAGGAGGAGCACCACGAGGAAGAGGAGGAAAAGGAAACGGGGAAGACGATGGGGGCAAGGACGAGGAGGAGGAGGAGGAGAAAGACAACGAGGACGAAAGCAGAGCCCTCAAATCGCATCTTGGAGCCCTCTTGGAACTCTTTTGGGTGATCTTGGGGTCATGTTGGGGCCTTTTTGGGGTGTCAAGGGGCCCGCTTGGGGCTCTCTTGGAGCCCTCTTGGGGGTCGTTTGGAAGCCCTGGACAGCCTCTTGGGGCCATCTT
Organism: Prorocentrum cordatum; assembly: GCA_963575745.1. Lineage (NCBI taxonomy): Eukaryota > Dinophyceae > Prorocentrales > Prorocentraceae > Prorocentrum > Prorocentrum cordatum. The sequence continues at coordinate 299,187 of CAUYUJ010014205.1, forward strand.
GGAGGCCATCGATCAAAAGGGAGCTGTCACAATTTTCGCCCCCCCCCCCCCCCCCCCCCCCCCCCCCCCCCCCCCCCCCCCCCCCCCCCGCCCCCGCCCCCACCCCTCCTGGGACCATCCTAATTACCTCTTGGGGCGTTCGTGGGGCGCTCTTGGGGCCGTCTGGGGGGTCGCTCTTGGACCCCTCTTGGGCCCCTCCTGGGCCATCTTGGGGCCGTCTTGAGGTCTCAAAAGCGCATCGGGTGCGAAACGGCGAGAAGTCAAACATCAGTGTTCGTTCCTCAGGTTTTTGCATGATTGTGGCCTCTTGAGGGGGGTCCTGAGGGGTCTCCGAGATCACTTGGAACCGTCTTTGTCGGAAGCTATTTTGAACCATCGTCGGTTACCTTGAGCCATCTTGGAGGGGAGCCATCTTGGTAGGGGAGGGTACCCATCCCCGAAGGGAAGAGGGTTTTTGGAAGAGAAAAAGAAGGCTCGCTAGCCCACCTTAGCCCAAAGGGCTGGTGGGGCTAAGGTGGTTGAGACTAGAAGCGGCATGGCTGTTCGTCACCTTCTACGCACGAGGCGTCGCTGCCGCGAGCGGCAGGATACTGCAGGACACCGAGATGTACCGCCCTGTAGTTGAGAAGGAGGCAGGGGGGAGGATGAGTTGGAGGATCACCAAGAGGAGCGAGGGAGCTGGGGGGTGCAGGGAGGGCGCGAGCCCCTTAAGACCAGCTGCTCTCTTTTGCGGCGGCGTTGCCAGCGAGGCAGAAACGAAAGGCAGCTGTCTAACTTGGCGCGCTCCTAGGGCCATGCGAATGTTCCCGGTGTCTACGGCCACGACGCGCGGGTGCCCAAACACTTGGAGGCAATCGTGGGCCCTCTTGGGCATTACATTATTCGAGTCCTCTAGGGGCTCTCCCAATGACCCCTAACCCTGTTGAACTTTTCTCGGGTCCCCTCCTCGGCTCTTCGTTGTGTGTCTGAGGCCTCTTAGGGGGCTGTTTGGGGGCTTCAGGGGCTTCCTCTGGATTCTCTTGCGGCCATCTCGGGGCAAATCTGCACCCTGCTGGGCCCCTCTGCCAGGTTTCCAGAGGTCTCCAGACGTTCAAACGGGGCCAAGAGCGTCCAACATCACTGGTATCTCTCGTGCCCCCAGGTTTCTCGACCCCTTCAAAGGACAAGCTTTTCATCCTGAATGTTTTCCGATCGGCGCTGTACTTGTCAGGAAAAACGCCAATGTTGAACAGATCATGACATATCATGACGTCTGAAGTCTAGGCATCTCGCTGCTCGAGCGAAGGCGGCGTCCCCGACGCGAAGGAGGCAGGCAGGAGCCGCGCCCGGACGGCGCATCGGCAGAAAATAGCATGCGGAAGACATACCTGAAACGCATGCAAGAACACCTGCGTGCAGACGCAGTGCCTCGGTGGACAAGCGCCGGACCCTTCGTTCCGGAGCGACGCGAAGGAGGAGGTCCCCGGAATTCCCTGGAGATCTTTGGGGCCCCCGCGGCGGCTTTGGAGGCCAACACAAAGTTACCAGATACGTCAAAAATCCGGATTGTCAATCTTCCATCCAGTCACGTCGGTGCAGCGTTTGTCAGCATCGAGCTGACGTTATATATCGTGCAGGACTCTTCTGACCACTGACGCCCAGGCGTCCGACGATGCGACCATTTAAAATCCGCGGCCGCAGAGGTCTCGACCCCTGCCCCAGGGGAAGGCAGTGTCCTGGGGGCCGAGAAGGGGCCCGTGGAGACCGACATTGAAGGAAAGCGCCGAGAGTGAACAGAATGAAGTCCAGGCCTCGGAAAAAAATAGCGAACACTCATGCCACGTTCATCTGTGACCGCCTCCCCCTTCCCCCAATGTTCAAAGTTGGCGGTGGGTCTGATGAGTTGCACCTCGACCGCAGTCTCCCCCGCGCGTGCCAACTTTGAGTTTGGGGGGCAGGAGGGGGGTGTTCACTGATTGTTTCCCTCTACCGTCCGTTGGATGTCTGGGCTGTGCTGACGGTGCGCACGCCAAATGTCACGGAATCAGCTGGTCGTCGGTCCTCACCGCCGAGGCGGAGCGTCGACGCTTCCAGAGGCGTCAGGTCAGGGCAGGGCCCATTTCGATCCGACCAGTCCGATTCGATGCCGATTCCGGCCGGCCCGATGCGATTCGACTCCGATGTTTCGACGATCCGATGCGGCCCGATATTCGCACGGGCGCTCGTGTGCGTTGTGGAGGTCTTTCGTCCTCGGGGCACACCCCAATCCGATCCGACGTCCCGATTCGATGCAAGCCGATCCTGCAGGCTGGGAGGAGGAGGAGGAGGAGGAGGAGGAGGAGGAGGAGGAGGAGCAGGAGGAGCTGGAGGAGGAGGGAGGAGGGGGAGGGGGAGAGGAGGAGGAGGAGGAGGAGGAGGAGGAGGAGGAGGAGGAGGAGGAGGAGGAGGAGGAGGAGGAGGAGGAGGGGGAGGGGGAGGAGGGGAGGAGGAGGAGGAGGAGAAGAGGAGGAGAGAGGAGGAGGAGGAGGAGGAGGAGGAGGAGGAGGAGGAGGAGGAGGTGGAGGGAGGAGGAGGGAGGAGGGGGAGGAGGGGGAGGAGGGGGAGGGGGGGGGAGGAGGAGGAGGAGGAGAGGAGGAGGAGGAGGAGGAGGAGGAGGAGGAGGAGGAGGAGGAGGAGGAGGAGGAGGAGGAGGAGGAGGAGGAGGAGGAGGAGGAGGAGTGTGTGGGCGAAGTGTCCGAGTGGCGCGACGCAGCTCACCGAGGTCATTCGGAGCCCCGCTGGGTGGCGCTTGGGTCTATTCTGGGCCAGGCCGACGCGCGACCCACTTACCACTTGCGCCACCCGCGGAGCTCGTGGCTGCAGGAGAGCATGCATCTCAGCATTCTCCTGCGGCGAGAGGGCGACCGCATGGCCCTCAAACAGGCGCCGGCCAGTGTAAAGGTGCTGGCCCCGCAGAACCTTGCCTCGCCTGCACTTTGCCTGGGCGTGGGCAGGCGCACCCTCACAAGTCTGAAGGATCTTAGCCCTGGCGCTCGAGAAGGCCCCACAATTGCCACAAAGCAGAACACGTCCAGCAGCACGCAAAAAGACATGACGGCGCAACGGTAGCTGCTGGGGGGCCGCCCTCGGGGCGGGCGAAAATCGGGCATCCTTCGCAGGCGCTTGTCGGCAGGGCGTCATGAGGAGGGTTTCTTTGCCCTGCCAGGTGCGGGCATGCCTTCCGCAGCCCCAATTCTGACACCGCCAAGCCACTCTTTCCCAGAGGAGGGAGTGAGGGGAGGTCCCAGGAGGAGGCCCAACGCGAGCCCAACGCCTCTCCCGGCCCCCCCTTTGGTTCTGACGGCCGCTGGTGTCTGCAAGAGTACCAGCGTGCATGGCCATGCTGGCCACAACATTGCCCATGTTGCAGTCATCATCTGCACGCTTCTATCAGACTTTCTTTAGCCTCTCCGGGAGGTCACCTAACGCAGCTCCAGGTTTGGCCTCGTGGTCGGCCTGGGCGTTCCCGAGGACGTCGAGCCTCTCGAGGCCCTCGAGGGCCGCGGGGTCACGGCCCGAGTGCGCCTTGACTTTCACCACATCGGGCGCCCCCAGAGGGAGGAGGAGGAGGACCAGGAGCAGGAGCAGGAGGGGCTGGAGGAGGAGGAGGAGGGGGAGGAGGAGGAGGAGGAGGAGGAGGAGGTCCTGGGCAGTAAATCTCTCCGCATTTTCACCGCGGGTCCCTTGGCGAGCGGCACTTTCGGAGCGGAAGTTTTTGGCATCAGTGATAGAGAGTTGCACCAGCTTCGCTCCCTTGGGATGTCTACGATATCTCCTAAGTCGCAGCACCGCTCTCTCACTGCGATCTCTCTTCTGGAAGGGGATCCGCCGTGGAGGGTCAGCGTTGCCCCTTTGGTTTGCTATGCCAAAGAGCTGTGGTTAACTTAGACTAGACAGTTCTCGGGGTCTCTCTCCTTTGGGCTTCTGAGGCATGCTTGGAACTCGGTTTTGTGTAGGGACGATTGGTCTTGGGCCAAGGTTTCTGGGCCCCTCAGTGCTCTCAGGATGACCCTCTACAGGCTTGGGTGGTCCATGAACTCGTTCTGCGAGTGCGTGGACGACAGGGGCCACCTCCTCAACCTGCTCATCCTCTCTCCGAGGCTCGTCGGGCAGCTTGCAAAGGCTGCGGTGTTCAGGGGCTTGGAGAGGGAATCGGGCCCGAAGTTCGGAGTTCCCCACCGTCTCTGTTGGGAAATGTTGTTTGAAAAGCTTAGGTCCAGCGAGGTCTCTTTCAAGGACAAGTCCACCATGAGGGCCCTCGCCAGCAACGCCATCTGGACTAGTGGCGAGGCCAGGAAGGCTGGCTACGATATCCCCTCGGCCTGTGCACTGTGTGGCCAGCACGAGGACACGCTCTGGCACAGGCTTTGGCAATGTACAGCTTGCGCCGAAGTGCGAGAGCGGCTCGTGCCTGAAGATATCCTTGCTCTCGCGCTGGACTCGGAGTCGGGCGACTATGAACACACGCTGTTCGTTCATGGCGCCTTCAAGCACCCTGGAGATGACCTTCCCAAGCCCTCGTCTGACGGTGTTGTGCACGTGGAATGGACGGTGCCAGAAGCCCAGCCCCCAGGCCTCCCTGGCCCTGTGAAAATTCACCCTGATCTCGGTCTCTGGGGTCACGTTTTCCTGGACGGCAGTTGTTTCAAGCATCCTGTGGTTGAGCTTTCCCGTGCTGGTTGGTGCCTGGCCATGACGGATGATAACGCTAACCTGCTGTATGAGATCACAGCCCCTGTCTGGGCCCCCTACCCTCAGACCCCCCAGGCGGCCGAGTTTGGGAAGTTTGGGGGTCTGAACTTTTCCTTGGAGGCTGGAGCTGACTGCTTCAGCGACTGCAGAAATGTGGTCGACCTTTTCCTCCAGGGCCCAGGCAGATACCTGTCTCCCAGGCTCCAGTATTCAGGGCTTCTAATTCACGGTGCTGCTGGAGCTGGTTCTAGGATCACCAGCCTCACCAAGGTAGATGCTCACAAGGACCTGGACGAGTCAGGCATCAGCGCTCGAGAGCGCTTCATGCGCCAAGGCAACAGTTTCGCTGACTTGGGTGCCAAGCGAGCGGTGAGGTGGCCCCCCAGTTTCTGTGCTGGCGATTTGGAAGCAGTTGATTTAAAGGTCTAGATCGCCAAGTGTGTGATAGACCTTGCCGCTGCCGTGTTCCCTCTCTTTCCTCGGGTGGAGTTTCGGGGGTTGGAGCGGGTTCCTCCTCCTCCTCCTGCTCCTCCTGCTGCTCCAAGGCATCCTCACCAGTGGACCCATATGTCGGGGTTCTGGCGCTGTCGAGTCTGCTTGAAGGGCTCGGCGATCTCCGCCCGTCCTGCTGGGGGTTCGTGCCGAGGTCACAGCAGGCTCGACAGTGTTGTTTTAGATCGGCTCCAGCACCGAGTGCTCGCGCTGGAGGCTAGCGACAATTCGCACATTTGGCGGTCTTACTCCTCCGGCGCCCAGGCGTGTAATTTGGGCAAGGTTTGCAAGCCGCCGACGACCACAGGCAACCGCAATTGGAACAAAATCATGCAAGGGAAGCTCCCCGATAAAGCGGGCGTGACTCTCGATTTGGATCTGGTCAAATTCTTGTTCCTTTGAGATCTCAGCCGCTGAACCCAAAGCCCCTCACAGTACCTGGTTCCAGAGCTGTGGGTGGTGGCGGGGGAGGCGGCGAGTGCTCTCGGCATGCGGCCATGGTTTTGTTGCGGCGCTGCATTCTTAGCCTCCAGTTTGCAGCTTTGTTTGAGGCGCCGTGGATGACAAAAAAAAGAGGAGGAGGAGGAGCGGACCTGCAGCGGGGCCAGCAGGCCGCTGGGGCGTCGGATGGAGCCTCACCGACGGCTTCCCCGACCTTCCGAAGGGCACGTGCCTGCAGGAGCCCCGCCCTTCTGGGGTTGGGAGGGGAGGGGGGCGACCGAACGCCCAGCCGTCGGGACCCTGCCCAGACCCTGCGATCCTGGCGTCACAATTTCATTCCCACGGGGCGATTTCGTCCTGCCTCGGGCCCCGGGATCCTCGCGGCCCCGCATGATGGGCGAGAGGGCCGACCGAACGCCCAGCCGCTGGGGCACGTGAGCACGTGGACTGACTTGAGAGGTACTACCTCGAAGGACCTGGGTGGCGTGCATCGCCATTGCCAATTGCATCGCCAAACGGCAGCCGCGTTCCGAGCCCCGCAGGTTATCAATGGGTTCGCACGGCTTCTTCAGCTGCATCGCTTCGAAGAGGGAGAAGAGTGGAGATACGGTGTGTTGGCGTCGCAGCTCCACGAGTCTCAGCTATCGAAGACGCCTACGGCGAATCACCGCCGCCCCCTGCCCCTTTGGAAGCGCGTCTGTGGCCGACAGCTGGGCCAGAGCTTGGCCAAACTATCGGGCCAGTTGTTCCCGAGTCGGTTTGGAAAGACTTCGGGGAACGCATGGGGGAGCAAGAAGAAGAGGAGGGGCAGGATGAGGAAAAAAGAGGAGGATGAGGAGGAGGAGGCCTCTTGGGCGCATCTTGGGGCACTCTTGGGGCCTCCTGGGAGCTTCCTGGGGGGGCTTCTTGGAGGGTCGTTGGGGGCCTTAGGGGGCTTCTTGGGGGCCTCTTTGGCCGTCTTAGGGCGCTCATGGCTTGTTTGACGCCGTCGGAAGACGTCTTAGGGGCCTGTCAGGGTCGTGTTGGGGCCCTCGTGGGGCAATCTTTCAAAACACAAAAACCCTTAGGAAAATCAATGATGTTGGCCTTTTCGGGCCCTCCTGGACGCCTTTTGGGCCGTCTTGGAGGCCTTTGGGGGGCTTCTTGGGCAATCCGGAGGCCATCTTAGGCCGTCTTGGGCCGTCTTGGGGGCATTAGCCGTCTTGGAGGCCATGTTGGCCGTCTTGGAGGCCTCTTGGGCCCGCTTGGGGCCGTCTTGGCGGCCTCTTGGGCCGTCATGGGGCCATCTTGGAGTCCTCGTGGGCGATCTTGGGGGCCTCTTGCGCCGTCTTGAGCCGTCGGAATGCCGAGGAGAAGCAAATGCCAAAATCCGTCAAAAACCAAAGGACAATCAATGATTTTGACCTCTTCGGGCCCTGCTGGAGGACCTCTTGGAGGCCTCTTGGACCGTCTTGAAGGCCTCTTGGGGGCCTCTTGGGCCGTCTTAGGCCATCTTGAGGCCATCTCAGGTCGTCTTGGGTGAATATTGGGCCGTCTTGGAGGCATCTTGGGGCCATCTTAGCCGTCTTGGAGGCATCTTGGGCGTCTTGGAGGCCTCTTGGGCCGTCTTGGGGCCCTCATGGGGCCATCTTGGGGGCCTCTTGGGCCGTCATGGGGCCATCTTGGAGTCCTCGTGGGCGATCTTGGGGCGATCTTGGGGGCCTCTTGGGCCGTCGGAAGGCCGACAAGGCGAAAATGCCGAAGTCCGTCAAACGCCTAAGAACAATCAATGATTTTGGCCTCTTCGGGCCTTCCTGGAGGACCTCTTGGAGGCTTCTTGGGCTGTCTTGGAGACCTCTTAGGGGGCTTTTGGGCCGTCCTGGGCCATCTTGAGGCTATATTAGGCCTTCCTGGGTACATCTTGGGCCGTCTTGCAGTCATTTGGGGGCCATCTTAGCCGTCTTGGAGGCCATCTTGGCCGTCTTGGAGGCATCTTAGAGGCCATCTTGGGTCATCTTGAGCGAAACATTGGGGATTGAGGTCCTTTCCGGGTGGCCGGCGGGACGGGCCGAAGCCCCAGCTAGCACTCCAGGCACCCTTGCTATGAATCGACAGGGGGCGGCGGATCGAAGACGACTACGGCGAATCACCGCCGCCCCCTGCCCCTTTGGAAGCGCCTCTGTGGCCGACAGCTGGCCCAGAGCTTGGCCAAGCTATCGGGCCAGTTGTTCCCGAGTCGGTTTGGAAAGACTTTGGGGAACGCATGGGGGAGCAAGAAGAGGAGGAGGGGGAGGATGAGGAAAAAAGAGAAGGAGGAGGAGGAGGAGGAGGAGGAGGAGGCCTCTTGGGCGCATCTTCGGGCACTCTTGGGGCCTCCTGGGAGCTTCCTGGGGGCCTCTTGGAGGGTTGTTGGGGGCTTTGGGGGGGGCTTCTTGTGGGCCTCTTTGGCCGTCTTAGGGCGTTCCTGGCTTGTCTGACGCCGTCGGAAGCCGTCTTGGGGGCCTGTCTGGGTCGTCTTGGGGCCCTCTTGGGGCAGATCAGAGGTTCTTAGATGCCATTTTGGGCGTCTTGGAGGCCTCTTGGGCCGTTTTGGGGCCCTCTTGGGGCAGTCGTGGGAGCCTTTTTGGGCCGTCATGGGGCCAACTTGGAGGCCTCTTGGGCGATCTTGGGGGCCTCTTGGGCCGTCGTGAGCCGTCGGAATGCCGAGAAGAAGCAAATGCCAAAACTTATGAAAAACCTAAGGAAGATCAATGATTTTGGCCTCTTCGGGCCCTTCTGGAAGACCTCCTGGACGCCTTTGGGGCCGTCTCGGAGGCCTCTTGGGCCGTCTTGGGCCTTTTTGAGGCCGTCTTAGGTTGTCTTGGGTGCATCTTGGGCCGTGTTGGAGGCATCTTGGGGCCATCTTAGCCGTCTTGGAGGCCATTTTGGCCGTCTTGGAGGCCTCTTGGGCCCTCTTGGGCATGGGGCCATCTTGGAGGCCTCGTGGGCGATCTTGGGGGCCTCTTGGGCCGTCTTGAGCCGTCGGATTGGAGGCCTCTTGGGGGCCTCTTGGGCCATCTTAGGCCATCTGGAGGCCATCTCAGGCCGTCTTGGGTGCATCTTGGGCCGTGTTGGAGGCATCTTGGGGCCATCGTAGCCGTCTTGGAGGCCATCTTGGGCGTCTTGGAGGCCTCTTGGGCCCTCTTGGGGCCCTCTTGGGGCTGCCTTGGGGGCCTCTTGGGCCGTCATGGGCCTATCTTGGAGTCCTCGTGGGCGATCTTGGGGCGATCTTGGGGGCCTCGTGGGCCGTTGTGAGGTCTTCGGAAGGCCGAAAAGAAGCAAATGCCAAAATCTTTCAAAAACCAACGGAAAAACAATGTTGTGGGCCTCTTAGGGCCCTCCTTGAGGACCTCTTGGAGGCGTCTTGGGGGGCTCTTGGGGGCCTCTGGGGCCGTCTTGAACCATCCGGAGGCTATCTTAGGCCGTTTTGGAGGCATCTTGGGCCATCTTGGAGGCATCTCGGGGCCATCTGAGCCGTTTTGGAGGCCATGTTGGCCGTCTTGGAGGCCATCTTGGGCAGTCTTGGAGCCGTCTGGAGCAGGAAAAACCCTTTGCAACCACCTCCGGAGAAGCCGAGCAATATTTCCGGGTGTCCAGCGGGACGGGCCGAAGCCCCAGGGGGAGTTTCTTGGGAAAAAGAACCAAAACCAAAACCGAAAGGATTCAGCACGCCAGGCACCCCTGTGGCAAGCCAACAGGGGGCGGCGGATCGAAGACGCCTACGGCGAATCACCGCCGCCCCCTGCCTTTTTGGAAGCGCCTCTGTGGCCAAACGTTGAGGCCAGACCTGCCAAGCTGTCGGACCATGTGTTCCCCGAATCGGTTTGGAAAGCCTTCGGGGAACACGTGGGCATCTTGAAAGTCATCTTGGCCGTCTGGAGGCCATTTTGACCCTTCCGGGCCTTCTTGGAGGACGTCTTAGAAGGCTATTGGGCCGTCTTGGGGGCCTCTTGGGCCGTCTTGGGGGCCTCTTGGGGCCGTCTTGGGGGACTCTTGGGCCGTTCTTGGGCCTCTTGGGCGATCTTTGGGGGCACTTGGGTCGTCTCGGGCCGTCGGATGGCCGAACAACAAACAAATGCCACAATCCTTCAAAAAACTCATGGGAAATTAATGATTTTGGCCTGTTCGGGCCTTCCTGGAGGCCCTCTTGGAGGCCTCTTGAGCCGTCTTGGGCCAGCTTCGAGCCAACTTCGGCCATCTTGGTGGGCTCCTGGCCCGTCTGACGCCGTCGGAAGCCGTCTTGGGGGCCTCTCTGGGCCGACTTGGGGCCCTCTTGGAATGCTCCAGGGCCGTCTTGGAGGTCATCTTGGCATCTTAAAGGCCTCCTGGGCTGTCTTGGCGGCCTCTTGGGGCCGTCTTGGGGGCCTCTTGGGCCGTTCTGGGGCCATCTTGGAGGCCTCTTGGGCGATCTTTGGGTGCTCTTGGGCCGTCTCGGGCCGTCGGAAGGCCGCAAAGAAGCAAATGTCAAAATCTGTCAAAAACCTTGGGACAATCAATGTATTTGGCCTTTTCGGGCCTTCCTGGAGGCCCTCTTGGAGGCCTCTTGGGCCGTCTTGGGCCAGCTTCGAGCCAACTTCGGCCATCTTGGTGGGCTCCTGGCCCGTCTGACGCCGTCGGAAGCCGTCTTGGGGGCCTCTCTGGGCCGACTTGGGGCCCTCTTGGGGTGCTCCAGGGCTGTCTTCGAGGCCATCTTGGGCGTCTTGGAGGCCTCTTGGGTCGTCTTTGTGCCCTCTTGGGGCTGTCTTGGGGGCCTCTTTGGGCAGTCCTGAGGCCATCTTGGAGGCCTCTTGGACGCTCTGGGGGCGATCTTGGGTGCCTCTTGGGCCGTCATGGGTCGTCGGAAAGCCGAAAAGGAGCAAAAACGAAAAACCTGTAAAAACTTTAGCCTCTTCGGGCCCTCCTGGAAGACCTCTCGGAGGCCTCTGAGGCCGTCTTGGAGGCCTCTTGGGCACCTCTTGGGCCGTCTTGGGCCGTCTTGGAGGTTTCTTGGGCGGACTTGGAGGCATCTCCTCCTCTCTTGGGCCGTCTTGGTCTTGGACCATCTTGGAGGCCATCTTGGGCCAACGTGGCCATTTTGGAGGCCATCTTGAGCCATCTTGGCTTTGAGATCCTGGAAGATCTTTCCGGGTGGCCGGCGGGACGGGCCGAAGCCCCAGGGGGAGTCCCTTGGGAAAAAGTTCAAAACCAAAACCGAAAGGATTCAGCACGCCAGGCACGCCTGCGATGAATCGACAGGGGGCGGTGGATCGAAGACGCCTACGGCGAATCACTGCCGCCCTCTAGAATCGCCCATGTGGCCGAGCGTTGTGACAAAAGCTCTGCCAAGACATCGGGCCATGTGTTCCCCCAACCGTTGTGGAAACCCTTCGGGGCACACTTGGGGGAGGACGGCGGGGAAGATCAAGAGGAGGCGGAGGAGGAGGAGGTGGAGGCGGCGGCGGCGTCGGCTGCGCCGCCGCCGCCAGCCAGGCTCCCCCCCCCGCCGGGGCCGCCAGCCGCCGCTGCCCGGCCGCCGCGCGCAACGCGCAGGGCCGGGCGCGCCGGGCGCGCGGGGCGCGCGCGGCGCGGCCGTCCCGGCCGCCGTGGGGTCCCCTTCGGACTCGGGGGCCCCGGGGCCGTGGCGCACGGAGGAGGAGGAGGGGGCATCTTGGGAGCCTCTCGGGACACTCTTAGGGCCTCCTGGGAGCTTCCTGGAAGCCTCTTGGACCTTTTGGGGGCTTCTCGGGTGCCTCTTTGGCCGTCGTGGTGGGCTCCTGGCCCGTCTGACGCCGTCGGAAGCCGTCTTAGGGGCCTCTCTGGCCCGACTTGGGGGTTTCTTGGAATGCTCCAGGTCCGTCTTGGAGGCCATCTTGAGCGTCTTGGAGACCTCTTGGGCCGTCTTGGCGGCCTCTTGAGGCCGTCTTGGGGGGCTCTTGGGGCCGCTCTGGGGCCATACTGGAGGCCTCTTGGGCGATCTTTGGGAGCTCTTGGGCCGTCTCGGACCATCGGAAGGCCGAAAAAAGCAAATGCCACAATCCTTCAACAATTCTTTGGAAATCAATGATTTGGGCCTCTTCGGGCCTTCCTGGAGGCCCTCTCGGAGGCTTTTTGGAACGTCCTGGGCCATCTTAAGGCCATCTTCGGCCGTCTTGGTGGGCTCCTGGCCCGTCTGACGCCGTCGGAAGCCGTTTGGGGGACCTCTCTGGGCCGACTTGGGGCCCTCTTGGAATGCTCCAGGGCCGTCTTGGAGGTCATCTTGGCATCTTAAAAGCCTCCTGGGCCGTCTTGGGGGCCTCTAGGGGCCGTCTTGGGAGCCTCTTGGGCCGTTCTGGGGCCATCTTGGAGGTCTCTCGGGCGATCTTGGGGCGATCTTTGGGGGCTCATGGGCCGTATCAGGCCGTCGGAAGGCCGAAAAGAAGCAAAAATCAAATCCTTCAAAAACAATAGGACAATCAATGTTTTTTGCCTTTCTGGCCTTCCTGGAGGCCCTGTTGGAGACCTCTTGGGCCGTCTTGGGCCAGCTTCGAGCCAACTTCGGCCGTCTTGGTGGGCTCCTGGCGCCGTCGGAAGCCGTTTGGGGGGCCTCTTTGGGCCGACTTGGGCCTTCTTGGGGAACTCCAGGGCCGTCTTGGAGGCCATCTTGGGCATCTTAGAGGCCTCTTGGGCTCTCTTGCGGCCGTCTTGGGGGCCTCTTGGGCCGTCATGGGGCCATTTGGGGGGCCTCTTGGGCGATCTTTCTGGAGCCGTCGGACAGCCGAAAACGGGCAGATGCCAACATCTTTCAAACACTTCCGGGAAATCTATGATTGTGCCCTCTTCGGGCCTTCCTGGAGCACCTCTTGGAAGCCTTTTGGGCCGTATTGGAGACTCTTGGGCCGTCTTGGGCCACCTTGAGGCTATCTTGGGCCGTCTTGGGTGCATTTGGGGCCGTCTTGGAGGCATTCGGGGGCCAGCTTAGCCGTCTTGGAAGCCATCTTCGGTCTTGGGTGCATTTTGGAGGCCATTTTGAGCCGTCTTGGAGCCGTCTGGAGCAGAAACAACTTTTGGAACCAGGTCTGGGCAATCTTTCCGGGACCCCGGCGTGATGCGCCAGAGGCCCAGGGGGAGTTCTTGTGGAAAAGAACCAAACCAAAACCGAGAGGATCTAGCACGCCAGGCACCCCTATGATGAATCAACAGGGGGCGGCGGATCGAAGACGCCTACGGCGAATCACCGCCGCCCCCTTGCCTTTGTGGAAGCGCTTGTGTGGCCGAACGTTGAGGCCAGTTCTTCCAAGCTATCGGACCATGTGTTGGACCGAGCCTTCGGGGAACACGTGGGCATCTTGAAGGTCCTCTTGGCCGCCTGGAAGCCATTTTGACCCTTTTCGGGCCTTTTTGGAGGGCGTCTTGGAGGGCTCTTGGGCCGTCTTGGAGGCCATCTTGAGCGTCTTGGAGGCCTCCTCGGCCGTCTTGGGGGCCTCCTGGAGCCGTCTTGAGCGTCTTGGAGGCCTCCTCGGCCGTCTTGGGGGCCTCCTGGAGCCCTTGAGCCAAAATGGCTCTTAGCCATTTTGGCTCAAGGACTCAAGGACTCCTCGGTGCCACTGGAATTCCTAAACTACAGTCGGCACTGACGAACGTAAGCTTGCACCAGATACCACCGCCACGATTCGGCATGGCGCAATGGTCCAGCACGGCACGACACCAGTCGTGGCACGCGTCGCACGGCCACGGATGGGGCTCGCAGCCTTCATCATGGTGGCAGTGCAACTTCTGCTCGTGGTGGAATACCGCGGACCCGTTGCAACCGGGCACGTGAACGTGAAGAACGGCCACATCGACCACCCAGTGAGGAACGAGATCAGCACGCTCTCGGGCCAGGTGGCGAATATGTCGTCTCAGCAGTCGCTCCTCCCTCAGTCGCAGCCGGGAGCGGACAATGCCGAGGTGAAGCAGGTTGATGCGGCACTTGCCAACCTCCCGCCGGGGCCAGAGTACGCCTCAGCGAGAGCAGAGCTGACAAAGGCCGCGCAGGCGGCCCGAATGAAGATTGTGAAGTCGAAGCCGCTCGGCGCCCAGCTGGACTCGTGCAAGGGCGCGTTGGACAGGTGCACGAAGCGCATCTCCGAGATCGACGCGATGGCGGACAAGCCTCAGCTGGCCCGTGCGACGGCGACGCAGGAGCAGGAGAGGCTCCAGGCCGAGTTGGCGGAGCTGCAGAAGAATGCAGCGCAGCAGCCAAGCCAGCCGAACTCCATAGAGGCAATGACGTCGGTCCTCGACGACGTCTTGAAGGAGATGTCGGTAGGCTTCGTGGACCCACAACACGTGGCGCAAGCGAAGGACCTGATGCAGCAGCTCGTCACTGGCATCCAGTCCATAGCAGCGCAGGCACAGCAGACAGCCTCAGTAGCAGCGGTGGCGGTGCCCGCCGTTCATCAGCCGGTCCCGGTCGACACTTCTGGGGACATCGAGCTGGAGGTGCCGCCGCTGCCTGGGATGGGGTCTGTCACAGATCCAGCCATGGAGGTAGGACGCAAGCCTCTCAAGAGCAAGACCCCCCCCCCAATGCCACCGCGTACGGGCCAGTTTTTCCAGCCCCTGGAGCGGCCCCTGGGGGGGCATGAGCGTCCGATCTGATACCCGTGTTTGTCAACACGTAGGGGAATCACATATTTCAGTAGGGGCCCAGGGGATGATTTTAAATTGGCCGTGCCACCCAGAGGAGTACCAGCGTGGTCGTAATTACGCAGTGCTACCGCCAGCCAGGAATGCCGCACCCTGCCCGGGAGCGACTTGTGAGAGCGTCGCCCAAGAGATGCTTTCACCAATGCCCGTATGTAGATTTGGGAGTAATGACTGCGAGGTTGGGTATAACCAAGCAGTACAATACCTAGAGTGTAGTAGTTGCTACGCTTGGAACGGGGAGCATGGGAGCGTTGACCGAGAGATGCTTTCAGCCGAGTGCTCGGATCATTCATTTGTACATGCATGCCCTTTTGATGTTTACGATATCTGTGCTTGCATTGAGAATTTAGGGGTTCAGCCCCCCCCCCCGCCCCATCGAGCGAGAGGTGAACTGCTGCGGAAGGGGCGCGGGGGGAACGAGAGGAGACGGGTGTTGCGCGGAGCAGGTTGGAGAGTGGAGGGCCCAGGGGGGCCGAGCCGACGTGCACGGTCAAAACTTCGACACTTCTTCAGCTTGCGTTGGAGGCCGTGCCCAGGTGGCCCTGAGAAGGCCCATGTTCATGAAGCCGGGGGTGGAGCCGACCGCCCGGGCCAAGAAGACGAGAATGTCCGAGTTGGCACGGCAAATGTGCAGACGTTATGTCTATGGGAAGAGCGACGTGCTAGTACTAGGGCTGTAGGAGTGGTGTTGTCAGGAAATGTGCATTTGCTTGAATGCACGTCTGCACGGTCTGGGATTGACACTGTTGGGATCCAGGAAGGCCGCTCCATTTCACAGCGCATAAAATCAAGCACGTCCTACACCACGTTTGTTGCGAGAGCCAATTCTCGTGGCAACTACGGCGTGCAGATATGGATTTCGAAGGCCCTGCAATTTGAGGACGACCGCTTTCACGTGATAAGCAGTCGGGCCGCGCATGTTGCAGGCAAATCCAAGAAACTCGGTTGTTCGATGATTGCGGTCTCGGCCCATGCCCCCATGGAGCGGGATCGGGAAGAGGCGAACAATGTATTTTGGGACGATCTGACGAGTGTGTTGTTGAATGCACGAGGCAAGTACCCATGTGCGCATGTAGTGTTGTGCAAAGATGCAAATGCCAAGAAACCCTCGCCCCGAGATACGTCGCCTCCATCGAGAGACAGAAATGACGACAACCGTTGGCGTTTCATGACACTTCTGCATAATACGTCTTTGCATGCGTCGTCAGAGAAATTTGAGCACGGATGCACGTGGAGGTCGCCGAGAGGCACTGTCTCGTCGATCGATTATGTTTGCACCAGTACCCAGCTTGATGCCGATGTTAAACGAGCGTGCGTCGAAGACAGCGCGCCCTTAACAATCGGCGGACAGGAAGATCAAAGGTTGCTCGTGGCAGAGTTTGGGGTTTCCCCAGGGCTGCCATGACAGCCCGGCGGAGAAAACCAAAGGCCCCGGGAAGTTCCGCTTCAATCAGCTGGAGTTGAGGAGCGGATGGGCCGTTGAGCGATTCAAGCGTTACGCGTGGGATTTCTCACCCCAGCCAGGCACTGTCGACGAGCACCTTCGCGATTTGAATGCCTACGTGAAGGCGCCTGCTTTGAAGTGTTTTGGCGAGCCTAGAGACATCCCGCAAAAATCTTGGATAACCCCAGACACTTGGGTCATCGCGAGGCGCGTTGCTCCCATGCGGAGGCGGATGCATAAACTCGGTTCTTGTTTTAACGCGTTCTTGGTTGAGCGAGCATTTTATGCATGGGCGCCCTTGCGCGGGTGCGTGTTCCAAGCTCCCTCGCAAGCGTCGCGCGGCTGGGCGGCAATCGGCCAGAGCGAGACCGCGAGGGCAAAACAACGCCATGTGGCAACCCTCAAAGCAGGCGTTCGCTTGTCTTGGACGCTTCGAGTGTCTCCGTAAAGCCACTTGTCAACAGAGATCGCGAAGCTTGGTGGCGCGACGCCGCCTGGGAGATCCAGTGTGCGTCGCAATCGGGTGACATGCGGCGCAGGTTTCGATTGCCTGGCAAACTAGACGGAAGGCAAAAGGCCACCTCGGGCTCTGCCATTCGAAAGAAAAGTGGCGAACCGGTCGCTGGCGAGCCAGAGCGCCAAGGACGATGGCAAGAGCATTTTGCCGAGGTGTTCAGAGGGGCGATCGCGAGTAAGGCATTGCTGCGCGCGCCTGCGCCGCAAGACATCGCGCGAAGCACGAGTCTCAAGCTGTCGCCTGAGCGGGCGGCGCGGGCACACCGCAAGCGAGAATCTTGTCGCGGCGTCGGCCCAGATGAGATGCCAGCCGAGCTCTTGAAGGCAGGGGGAGACGCCATCGCTGTGAAATATTTTGCAGTCGAGAAACGTGTTGTTGAAAGCGAAACTTGGCCAGACGATTGGATGGGGGGTCGTGTGCAGGAGATTTCCTAGGTGAAGGAGTCGGACGACGAGTGCGACAACAACAGGGGAGCGCCGTTGTCTGACCATGCAGGAAAGGCATTTTGCCCCCAGCTAAGCGAGCGCATCGAACCGCGCTACAACTCTTGCCTGCCAACGTCGCAGTACGGCGCAATTAAAGGAGGTGGGACCGATGTTGCCCACAACCTGGTTCGCGCCGTTATAGAATATGCGTCGTCGCATTGTTTGTCAATATTTGTGCTGTTCATTGATTTGGTCAAGGCTTTCGACGGAATCATCCGCGAACTCATATTTGGCTTCTCAGCTTCTTCCCAAGAGTCGCCCGTCGAGTACTTGGCGCCCCTCGGCGTTGACCAGGACGTTGCCGAGTGGCTGGCGTCTTACATATGCTCCGAAGGAGGCGTGTTTGAACAGTGGAACGTGGACCTGAAAGTTACCTCCCTTGTGGCGCGGCTGCACGAGGGGCCGCGGTTCCCGCGCGGCTCGCTCGACACAGTTGCGCGGTCGCACAAGGGAGGGCGCCGGGGATGCATCTTCGGAGCTGCGGTTTTCAACGCGGGATACTCGGTCCCGATCAAAATGTTCCACGAGGACATGAGGCGCAAAGGCATTGCCCTACGCGCGAGGTCGGGGGAGAAGGCTCTCTGGGGCACCACCGAGGACGAAGGGGGGGGGCCGCCGCCGAGGAGGAAATCATCGACGCCACGTTCGTGGACGACGAATGCATCGTGTTAGTGGCTGCCTCCCCACAGCTCCTCGAACGTGCTATCCAGACGTTGCTAGAAGTATTTGTTCCGCTTATGCGCAATGGTGATAAATTGGGCCCCGGGCAAGACGGGGCGCATGCTCCGGTATAGGGGCAAAAACGCCAGCGCGCACTGGGAACAGCACAGGCACGAGGACGGCGTGTACGTCACATCAGATCACGATGGCGCCATCAAATTATCCATTGTGTCGAAGTATAAGCATCTCGGAACAGTTGTCTCCATCGCAGGCACCTGTAAACCCGATGCTGAGAAGAGGGCGTCAGCAGCCATGGACGCATGCGCGCCAGTTGCGATCCGTGTATTTGGCGCTACGAACATATCCATCGCTACAAAGATGCACGCCGTGAAGGCACGCATCTTGACAAAGCTGATGTTCCATGCGCACGTTGTCGCGCCTGGGCGCTACGGCGCATTGTGGACAAGGTCCGGTCTGGGCCAGGGCAAGGCACGGACCTGCAAGCGCGGCAATCCTTGGGGGCGGCATCCATAGATTGCTTGGCTTTGCAGGCTAGACTGAGGTATCTGCGGAGGCTTCTCCTCTCTGGCAGAACACGGTTGCTGGCGCTGCTGTCACCGAAGCGCAATGGCAAAATGATGCCATATACGCGGGTCGTGCTCGATGACCTAACCGCGGTGCAAATGCTGAGCAGCCAATGTGCACCGTTGGGAAACCCCAGCGAAAACGCAAGACAATGGTTGGACGTGATATGCGGCCAAGACCAGCGATGGCACGATATCGTTGATGCGATTCACTTTTCAGAGAGCAAGTGTGACAGCTGTGCCTCGCCGGACGGGGTACAGCTCAATTTCGCTTGCGACATGCGCCCCGGGCCCAATCCACCAGCATTTGCAACCAGATTAGGGCTCGTGCAACACAAGCGCGCCGTGCACGGCGTCAGGAACGAAGCGAGGAGGTACGTCTCGGCGGACGGCGTTTGCCCTGTGTGCCATAAAGACTTCTGGCGGCGCTTCCGCTGCATTCGCCACCTGTCGGGATCCCCCCCAAACGCATGCACGGAGATGCTACGTTCGGGGGCTGTAGAGCCTCTCCCCGACGACCTCGTGGAGTCCCTGGACAGCGCCGACAGGGCGCTGTGCCGGAAGGCATATAAGGAGGGGCATGTCAGGCCCTTGGCTGCAGGAGCGGTGAAGACCGCCGCAAGATGCACCACGGGAAGTGACAAGAGCTGAGTGTGCGCTCGCACGAGGACGAAGTTTCACACACACACACACACACACACACCTTGAGACGCCTCGAGCCTACCTTGGGAAGAAGAAGAAGAAGAAGAAGAAGAAGAAGAAGAAGGGCCTCTTGGGCGATTTTTTGGAGCACTTGGGCAGTCTCGGGCCGTCGGAAGGCCGACAGAAAGCAAATGCAACAATCCTTCAAAAATTCTTTTCGGAAATCGATGATTTTGACCTTTTCGGGCCTTCCTGGAGGCCCTCGTGGAGGCCTCTTGAGCCGTTTTGGGTCATCTTTGTGCCATATTCGGCCGTCTTGGTGGGCCCCTGGCCCGTCCGACGCCGTCGGAAGCCGTTTGGGGGGCCTCTCTGGGCCGACTTGGGGCCCTCTTGGAATGCTCCAGGGCCGTCTTGGAGGCCAGCTTGGGCGTCTGAAAAGCCTCCTGGGCCGTTTTGGGGGCCTCTTGGGGGCCTCTTGGGCCGTTCTGGGGCCATCTTGGAGGCCTCTTGGGCGATCCTTGGGCGATCTTTGGGGGCTCTTGGGCAGTCTCGGGCCGTCGGAAGGCCGGAAAAAAAACAAATGCCACAATCCTTCAAACATTCATGGGAAATATATGATTTTGGCCTCTTCGGGCCTTCCTGGAAGCACTCTCGGAGGCTTCTTGGACCGTCGGAAGGCCGAAACGAAGCAAATGCCAAAATCATTCGGAAACTTACGGGAACTCAGTGTTTTTGGCCTTCTCTTGCTTTGCCTTCCTGGAAGCTCTCTTGGAGGCCTCTTGGGCCGTCTTGAGCCAGTTTCGAGCCAGCTTCGGCCATCTTGGTGGGCCCCTGGCCCGTGTGACGCCGTCGGAAGCCGTCTGGGAGGCCTCTCTGGCCCGACTTGGGGCCCCCTTGGGGTGCTCCAGGGCCGTCTTAGAGGCCATCTTGGGCGTCTTGGAGGCCTCTTGGGTCGTTGTTGTGCCCTCTTGGGGCCGTCTTGGGGGCCCCTTGGGCAGTCCTGAGGCCATTTTGGAGGCCTCTTGGGCGCTGTGGGGGCGATCTTGGGGGCCTCTTGGGTCGTCGGAAAGCAGAGAAGAAGCGAATGCCAAAATCCTTCAAAAACCTAAGGACAATCAATGATTTGGGCCTCTTCGGGCCCTCCTGGAGGACCTCTTGGAGGCCTCTTGGGCCGTCTTGGAGGCCTCTGGGGCCGTCTTCGGCCGTCTTGGACTCTCTTGGGCCGTATGGGAGGCCGTCTTGGACCATCTTGGGCGGACTTGGAGGCCATCTTGGACCATCTTGGAGATCATCTTGGGCCAACATGGCCATCTTGGAGATCACCATGGGCCATCTTGAGCGACACATTGAAAGAATTGCGGGCCTTCCGGGTGGCCGGCGGGACGGGCCGAAGCCCCAGGGGGAGTTCTTTGGGAAAAATTGCCAAAACCAAAAACGTAATAATTCGGGCACGCCAGGCACCCCTATGATGAATCGACAGGGGGCCAGCGGATCGAAGACGCTTGCGGCGAGTCACCGCCGCCCCCTTGCCTTTGTGGAAGCGCTTGTGTGGCCGAACGTTGAGGCCAGACCTGCCAAGCCATCGGACCATGTGTTCCCCGAATCGGTTTGGAAAGCCTTCGGGGAACACGTGGGCATCTTGAAGGTCCTCTTGGCCGCCTGGAGGCCATTTTGACCCTTTCGGGCCTTCTTGAAGGACGTCTTGGAGGGCTCGTGGGCCGTCTTGGAGGCCATCTTGAGCGTATTGTAGGCCTCCTCGGCCGTCTTGGGGGCCTTTTGAGGCCGTCTTGGGCCTCTTGGGCGATTTTTCGGGGCACTTGGGCCGCCTCGGGCCGTCGGAAGGCCGAAAAAAAAGCAAATGCTACAACCCTTCAAAAACTCATGAGAAATCAAACCATTAATTTCTTTTTTCGGGCCTTCCTGGAGGCCCTCTTGGAGGCCTCCTGGGCCATCTTAGGGCCATGTTCGGCCGTCTTGGTGGGCCCTTGGCCCGTCTGACGCCGTCGAAAGCTGCTTGGGGGGCCTCTCTGAGCCGACTTGGGGCCCTCTTGGAATGCTCCAGGGCCGTCTTGGAGGCCATCTTGGGCGTCTAAAAAAGCCTCATGGGCCGTTTTGGGTGCCTCTTGGGGCCGTCTTGTGGGCCTCTAGGGCCGTTCTGGGGCTTGGACGATATTTGGGCGATCTTTGGGGTCTTGGGCCGTATCGGGCCGTCGGAAGGCCGAAACGAAGGAACATCTGTGTTTGTTTGCATTTTCTGGCCTTCCTGGAGGCTCTCTTGGAGGCCGTCTTGGGCCAGCTTCGAGCCAACTTCGGCTATCTTGGTGGGCTCCTGGCCCGTCTGACGCAGTCGGAAGCCGTTCGGGGAGCCTTTCTGGGCCGACTCGGGGCCCCCTTGGGGTGCTCCAGGGCCGTCTTAGAAGCCGTGTTGGGCGTCTTGGGGGTTCTTGGGCCGTCTCGGGCCGTCGGAAGGCC
This sequence comes from Prorocentrum cordatum, assembly GCA_963575745.1. Lineage (NCBI taxonomy): Eukaryota > Dinophyceae > Prorocentrales > Prorocentraceae > Prorocentrum > Prorocentrum cordatum. Next base: position 320,298 of record CAUYUJ010014205.1, read on the forward strand.
GAAACGAAGCAAATGTCGAAATCCTATGGGAACTCAGTGTTGTTGGCCTTTTCTTGCTTTGCCTTCCTGGAAGCCCTCTTGGAGGCCTCTTGGGCCGTCTTGAGCCAGCTTCGAGCCGACTTCGGCCATCTTGGTGGGCCCCTGGCCCGTGTGACGCCGTCGGAAGCCGTCTGGGAGGCCTTTCTGGGCCGACTTAAGGCCCTCTTGGGGTGCTCCAGGGCCGTCTTAGAGGCCATCTTGGGCGTCTTGGAGGCCTCTTGGGTCGTTGTTGTGCCCTCTTGGGGCCGTCTTGGGGGCCTCTTGGGCAGTCCTGAGGCCATCTTGGAGGCCTCTTGGGCGCTGCGGGGGCGATCTTGGGGGCCTCTTGGGTCGTCGGAAAGCAGAGAAGAAGCGAATGCCAAAATCCTTCAAAAACCTAAGGACAATCAATGATTTGGGCCTCTTCGGGCCCTCCTGGAGGACCTCTTGGAGGCCTCTTGGGCCGTCTTGGAGGCCTCTGGGGAGCCGTCTTGGGGCGTCTTGGACTCTCTTGGGCCGTCTTGGACTTGGAGGCCATCTTGAGCCGTCTTGGAGGATTCTGTGGGGACGCTGAGGTGGTTCACGCGGCCTTCTAGTACCCCGGCGGAACGGGCCGAAGCCCCAGGGGGAGTTCTTTTGGAAAAGAACCAAACCGATAGGATCTAGCACGCCAGGCACCCCTGCGATGAATCGACAGGGGGCGGCGGATCTAAGACGCCTACGGCGAATCACCGCCGCCCCTTGCTTTTTTGGAAGCGCCTATGTGGCCGAACGTTGAGGCCAGACCTGCCAAGCTATCGGACCATGTGTTCCCCGAGTCGGTTTGGAAAGCCTTCGGGGAACACGTGGGCATCTTGAAGATCCTCTTGGCCGTCTGGAGGCCATTTTGCCCATTTCGGGCTTTTTTGGAGGACGTCTTGGAGGGCTCGTGGGCCGTCTTGGAGGCCATCTTGGGCGTCTTAAAAGCCTCCTGAGCCGTCTTGGGGGCCTCTTGAGGCCGTCTTGGGCCTCTTGTGTGATCTTTGGGGGCACGTGGGCCGTCTCGGGTCGTCGGAAGGCCGAACAAAAACAAGGGAAATCAAACTGTTGTGCCTTTTCGGGCCTTCCTGGAGGCCCTCTTGGAGGGCTCTTGGGCCTTGGAGATAGTTTATCGCGTTGGCCTGGCAGTTCGTTGATCCGCAACCGTTGGTTCAATCCGGGCGCGGGCGGCCTGGCACAGCTGGGAAGCCTCTGGCACGGCAAGAGGTGCACCTGCCAGATGGACTTCGGCGAGGGGTTCTCGGTCGACCGCGAGCTGCTGCGCCTGCTGGAGGGCCAGCTGCAGCGTTGCGGGCCGTCCAACCTCACTGTCCCCGCGCCGTGTGCGCAGCCTGAGTGCTCGGGCTACCAGGGCCTCGCGGTGCTGCTGGTGGCGGTGCTGGCGTTCCTGGCGGGCGTCTGCGCCTCGACGGCCCGCGGCTGGTGGTGGCTGCACCGCGGGGCGGCGGCCGCCCCAGACCGCCTCTGCCTGCCAGAGGTCCCAGATGTCCGCTCACCGTCGTCAGGGCCAGCGAGTGCTCGTCTCCTACGATGTGCACCTGCGTAAGCTGCTCTGGCATGAGAGGCTCTTGTGCGCGCGCGTGCACGAGGGCTCGCGGGTGGTCGCTACGCCCGAGCGACATCTACCTGGAGGACCTCCAAGACGGGATCGAGAGCCCGGTGCCGCTCGGGCCGATGGGTGGGCTGCCGGCGGGCTGGAGCCGCGGGCTGACGCACGCGTTCCGGGGCTCGCCCCAGGGGCCGCTGCACCAGGCCGAGAGCTTGCGCCTGCAGGCGGAAGGTGCGGAGCTGGCGGAGCAGGAGCGGCGTGACCTCGGCCTCGGCGCTGCTCGGCCCGCGCCCCTCCCCTCTGTTTCGCCGCCGCCGCTGGCGCTGGAGGGCGACCCCGCGGCGGGCGAGGGCGAGTGGCGCTTTTCCGAGAGTCGAGGAGAGGCGCGCTTGGGCGAGCGCGCTGGTGCGGCAGAGCTGGAGGCTGGCTGTCGCCGCGGTGATCGAGGGGTGGCCCAGGTGGGTGGACTCTTTGTCGCGCGCTCCTTCCGGCCAGGCGAGAAGGTGCCGACGCCCAGGGGAGGGGCCGCCCCGGGGGGGGCCTCTCAGCGAGCTGCGGACGCTCCCCGCGAGGCACGAGAAGGAGAGCCAGTGCCACCGCTGCTACAAGGAGGCCGCGTCCTTCACCACGACCACAGCCTTCGACCATGGCCCATCAGCGGGCCTCGGGCGGCGGAATGGCTCGCGCGCGAGATCGCTCGCCAGGAGCTGACACCAGTGCGCGGGCACTTCTGGCGGCGCCAGCTGTTGGGCCTGGGCCCCAGCGACTGGGGGCGGGAGAGCATGAGTCCCGCAGCCGGCTCTTCGAGCACGCCTTGACGTACGACCAGCTCAACTTCGGCGAGTTGGCCTCTCTGGAGCTCGCGGGCCGGCGCTACGGGCTGCTGGAGGAGAGGCGCGCTCGGATGCTGATCTCGGCGACGGCAGGCGGTGACAGCGGCCACCTTGACAACGACGGGCTCCTCATGGGCGAGGAGGGCCGGCACGGCCGCGCGCTGGTCGCGCCAGCGCTGGAGACCTGGATCTCGCAGAAGATGTCGGAGGAAAGCGCCGTGCTCAAGGAGCGCCGCAAGGCCATGGAGGAGCGTCAGCTGGCTCGCTCGACGGACGCGACCCCGGGTGTCTCAAGCAAGATGATCGACGATAAGCCCCCCAGGAACCCGCGCAAGAAAGGCGTCGGGCAGGGGGGCGGGGCTGCTTGAGCTACTTCGGACGACGGGGGCCCCCGGCCGTCGCCCCGGCTGCATACGGGAGGGTTGCTCGCGCCAGGAGGATGGCGAGCCGCCTTGGCGTCGCAGGTGAGGGACTCGACTGGGCGCGCGACCTGCTGCCTCTGCCGCCTGGTCGCTGCCTGGGTGATCTTCTGGAAGGGTTATCGCCGGCGGGGCCGGGTATTTCGCGCTGCGCGGACCGACGGCGCCCGCGCCGTCGGGCTGCGGAGGCGCGGCTGCAGGGCGGCGTCGCGACGCTCAATGCTCTTGGCGGGCGCGGCGAGGTGTGGGGCCCCAAAGTGTTGCCTGGTGCCATTCAACGCCGGGCCGTGGCCAGCCTGGCCAGGGCCTACTACTCCGTGCCGCCCCCGCCCGACGACTTCACCACCTCGGGGGCGCGGGCTGCGCTTCGGGGCTGCGGATCCGGCCACGCATGCGATGGCGTCGTCGCCGGAGAGTTCGCCGCCTACCAGCGCAGCAGGCTTGCCCTGCCGGCGGTCGGCAACAAGGCGATCGACCTCGTCGGCTGCCTGCCCGACCACTACCAGAAGTTGCTGGAGGATGATGGCCGCGCGATTCGGCTGCCAGCAGCGCGCTCGCAGGACGGCGCGGCGAAGGCGGACGAAGGGGACGTCGCGATGGACCCTATCCTGTCGAGGTCGCCTAGCAAGTTCGCCGAGTTTTCGAACAGTGCTTATGAATCTGGCGCTGTCGAGCCGGCGGCCGAGGCTCGCAATTGTGTGGGAATTTTCCTTGTTCGCAAGAAGGGCGGCTCGCTGCGGATCATCTTCGATCCTCGGAAGACTAACGCGCAGTTCGCGCCGCCCGACGGCGTCGCCCTAGCCTCGCCCGAGGCCCTCGGCGATCTGGAGCTGCCAGTTGGTCAGAAGTTGTGGGTCGGCGAGGGGGGCGTCGAGAACTGCTACTACCAGTTTCTGCTGCCAGTCGATCTGCGCGCCGACTTATCGCTGCCGGCGGCGCCGCGTCGGGCGCTGCCACGACGCTTGCGCGACTTGTTTCCTGCAGGTGCCGAGCTGGTGCGCTTCCAGGTTCGCGCGGCGCCGATGGGCTGGGGCTGGGCGGCGGCGCTCGCGCAGGCGGCGAAAACGGAGCTGCTGCGGTCAAGCCCGCTGGGCCCTCGACGCTGGCTCTGCAACCGCCGCTGCGCGCCCGCCGTCGCCAAGCGCGAGCCCGCGGCTCTCCTGCACATCGACAACTTCGCCTCGTTGGGGACCGTGAAGGAGGCCGTCCGAGTCGACGGCGACTCGATGGAGAGGCAGCTGAGGGGTCGTGGTCTGGCTACTCATGACGTCTCCGGGCCGCAGGTCGACGCGGACCTCCCGGGCTTCCACGTCGCCGGGGGGGGGGGGGGGCGCGATCCACGTCGCGCCCAAGCGGTTCTGGCGGCTGGTCCTGAGACTGAACTACACCCCGACGCATCCGCCCCTGACGGGGGCCGAGCTGGAGAGGCTGATCGGGCACCTGACGCACGTCCTCTTGCTGCGGCGCGAGATGCTCAGTCTGCTCAGCGCCTCCTACGTCTTCATCAGCAAGTGCTACGCTCGCCGATCGCGGCTCTGGCCTTCAGTGCGTCGGGAGCGGCCCGATGCGGGCGCTGCTGCCGCTGGTGTGGGCCGATATGCGAGGCGCCCGGGCGCCTAGCGCCATGGCCGTGGACGCGCCCCCGACGGGCCTGGGCGCCGAGGAGTGCGCGGCCGCCCCCGCCGAGGTGGGCCGCATCGGGCGTGCGCGAGAACGCTGGCGGTTCAAGGAGCGCGAGCTGGTGGCCGAGGGCTCGAGAGCTCGCGCCTTGCGAGAGGGCGCCGCGGGCGACTCCGCCTTTCCCGACGTGCCCGCCGCCTTCTGCCAGTCATCTCTGTGGAAGACCGTGGCTTCGAGGCGCTGGCGGCATAAGGTTCCGATCCATCTCCTGGAGGGCGCGAGGCGCTGCTCTGGGCGATGCGGAGGCAGGTGCGCCGCATGTCACACCGCGGCTGCCGGCTGCTCTTCCTGTCCGATAACATGTGCATCTGTTGTGTTGTCGCAAAAGGTCGTGTCGAGTCTCAGCTCGTTGGTCTCCTTTCAGAGTGGAACCCCGCCGACGGCCCTTCCAGGCGGTTCGAGCCTCGCCGTTTGCGGGGTGATGGGACGCCGAACGCTCCTGGCGGCAGCACCGAGGTAGCCGCCGCCGCTGGCCTCGAGCGCGCCCGCGGGCCGCCGGCGAGCTGCGGCGTCGCCTCGGGGTGCCCCGCCAGGGCAGACTCGCGCCAGATGCCGAGGCCCCGCGGCCGACCCGCCGGCCGCGATAGCCTTGGCGCGGCACCGCCTCCTGGGCTCGAGCGCCTCCGACGTGAATCTGGAGACGGTGAGGTCACCGACGCAGCCGCGCTACCGGCGCTGCCCCCGTGCCCTTTGCCGCTGGCTGGGTCTGGTGACTCTGGGCAACTGGGGCGCCCTGGAGGGGAACGACGTGCTGCTGCTGTCCCGGAAAGGCGAGCTCTCGGAAGATGCTTGGTACGACAGGGCGGCGGAGCCGCTGTCGGCGATGCTGTTGGCGAGGCCGGCGCTGGGGCGACCCATGCAGACTGTGCTGTCGCGGGGCAGCCGTGCGCTGCTGGGCTGGAAGCGCAAGCGACCAGGCCCCTCGCGCCCGCCGCCTTCCTGGCTCGTCCTGCGTGGCGTTCAGGGGACCCCGCTGCTGCAGGGCCAGGGGGCGCTGGCGCGCGCCCTCAGCCTCCCGTTCCCCTGCCATCTGCGACCAGGCGGGCTGCTGGCCGCGAAGGCGGGTCAGCTGGTGGCACCGGTTCAGGGCCGGCAAGGCGGGTCCCACGGATGGTCGCTGCGGCTGCATCCCGAGGGGCTGCTGGGGCCTATCAAGGCAGGCAGGCAGGACGGCTCGCCGCCGCTGGACGTCACCAAGCTCCTCTGGCACACGCCTGCGCCGAGCGAGCGCAAGGCGCGGCTGGGGCCCCGCGCGCCGCTGTGGAGTTTCGGCTACGCGCAGCTGCTCGCGGAGTCCGAGGAGTCGCTGGCGGCGCTGGGCCTGCGAGGTCTCGTCGCCACGCTGCCCGGCCTGAGGCGCGGCGGGGCCAGTCCCGTCGGGATCGCGGGTCGCAGGTATCAGGAGGCAGCGGTCATGCGCGACCGCGGGCAGGCCCGGCTCTCGGTCAGAAGATGCGAGCGGCACGGGCGCCCGGCGCTGCCGCCGGCGGCGGCGCCGCCCGCGGTGCAGCGGCAGCCGCGCATGAGCCTGCTGCGACTGTCCAGCCTGTCCGGGCTCAGCTCCACGCAGCGATCAACCGAGTTCGTCTGGGCAGAGAACGCATCGCCGTCGAGGTCTTCTCGGGCTCGGGAGGCCGCCGCGCTGCGAGCGCGAGCGCGAGCGTTGAAGTGAGCACCCTTTGGCTAGGCACACCTTGCACGTCGTTCTCGATGGCTCGTAGGTTCACAAAATCGGGGCCCAGACCTTTGCGGTCCAAAGAGTTTCCCCTGGGCCTGCCGAATTTGTCCATAGCCGATCGTTCCAGAGTGCAGTTAGGTAATATATTGATGCAGGCCTCTGTGACCCTAGCCAGGCTTGCTCATGCTCGGGGAATCCCGGGAGGATTCGAGAATCCCGCATTCTCTGGACTGTGACTTTGTCCGCCTGTGTTGGGCCTCGCGAGGCTCACCAATGTTCGAGATGCCTTCGCTGATTTCTGTATGTGGGGCGAACCGTGGCGAAAGCGCACGCGGCTTCGCCTGTGGCATGTCCCCTCGGATGGTCTCGGGCGAAAGTGCCACGGTAGACGAATATGCGAGCGATCGGGTTGTAGGCACCAAATGCTCGAAGGCAAAGCCCCTGGAGGCCAATTTTGGACAGCCGTGGCCCAGCCTTATCCAAAGCCCCTGTGTATAGCCTTGGCTAGAGCCTTGGTAGACGCTTCAAATGATGTTCGATTAAGACGGTTGTGGAACAGTTGTAAAAGATAGCGGTATAACCAGTGCACTAATGATCATGGGTGTATGGCCAAGAGTTTTTTGCTTGCTGAATGCCGCCACGTTCTATGTACCGTTGCTGCCGAGGCTCCTCGGCCCGGCGCCCTCTCAAGCTTGTGCTGGAGACAACAGGAGGCCTTGGAGATAGTTTATCGCGTTGGCCTGGCAGTTTGTTGATCCGCAACCGTTGGATCACTCCAGCCGCGCGAGCCGCCCAACCCCCCCACCCGTTTCTGCTCTCTCTCTCTCTCTCTCTCTCTCTCTCTCTCTTTCTCTCTCTTGCCATCCTTTCCCACGTTAATTCAGAATGTATCAGTCCTCGGCCCGGCGCCCTCTCAAGCTTGTGCTGGAGAAAAACAGAAGGCCGTCTTGGGCCATCTCAGGGCCATCTTCGGCCGTCTTGGTGGGCCCCTGGCCCGTCCGACTCCGTCGAAAGCCGTTTGGGGAGCCTCTTTGAGCCGACTTGGGGCCCTCTTGGAATGCTCCAGGGCCGTCTTGGAGGTCATCTTGGGCGTCTTAAAAAGGCCTCCTGGGCCGTCTTGGGGGCCTCTTGGGGCCGTCTTGGGGGCGTCTAGGGCCGTTCTGGGGCCATTTTGGAAGCCTCTTGGGCGATCTTTAGGCGAACTTGGGGGGCTCTTGGGCCGTATCGGGCCGTCGGGAGGCCGAAACGAAGCAAGTGTCAAAATCCTTCAAAAACCTACGGAGAATCAGTGTTTTTGCCATTTGCTGGCCTTCCTGGAGGCCCTCTTGGAGGCCTCTTGGGCCGTCTTGAGCCAGCTTCGAGCCAACTTCGGCCATCTTGGTGGGCTCCTGGCCCGTCTGACGCCGTCGGAAGCCGTTCGGGGAGCCTTCCTAGGCCGACTTAGGGCCCTCTTGGGGTGCTCCAGGGCCGTCTTAGAGGCCATCTTGGGCGTCTTGGAGGCCTCTTGGGTCGTCATTGTGCCCTCTTGGGGCCGTCTTGGGGGCCTCTTGGGCAGTCCCGAGGCCATCTTGGAGGCCTCTTGGGCGCTGTGGGGTCGATCTTGGGGGCCTCTTGGGCCGTTTTGGGTCGTCGGAAAGCCGAGAAGAAACGAATGCCAAAATCCTTCAATAGCCCAAGGGAAATCAATGATTTGGGCCTCTTCGGGCCCTCCTGGAGGACCTATTGGAGGCCTCTTGGGCTGTCTTGGAGGCCTTTGTGGAGGAGCCTCTTGGGCCGTCTTGGACTCTCTTGGGCCGTCTTGTACCATCTTGGCCGAACTTGGAGGCCATCTGCGACCATCCTGGAGGCCATCTTGGGCCAACATGGCCATCTTGGAGACCATATTGAGCCGTCTTGGAGGATTTCGTGGGGAGGCTGAGGTGGTTTACGCGGCCTTCCGGGACCCCGGCGTAACGGGCCGAAGCCCCAGGGGGAGTTCTTTTGGAAAAGAACCAAAACCGATGGGATTTGACACGCCAGGCACCCCTGCGATGAATCGACAGGGGGCGGCGGCTCGAAGACGCCTACGGCGAATCACCGCCGCCCCCTGCCCTTTCGGAAGCGCCGATGCGGCCGACTGCTGTGGCCAGAGGTCTGCCAAGTTATTGGGCCATATGTTCCCCGAATCGGTCTTTACAGCCTTCGGGGAACACGTGGGGGAGGACGGGGAGGAGAGGAGAGATAGGAAGGGGGGGAATGGAGGAGGAGGTCTCTTGAGTGCCTTTTTGGCTACTCTGGGTTTATATTGGGCCACATGTGGCCGTCTTGGAGGCATCTTGGAGGCCATCTTGGGCCATCTTGGCCGTCTTGGAGGCCATCTTGGGCGTCTTGGAGGCCTCTTGGGCCGTCTTGAGGCCCTCTTGGGGCCTTCTTGGGGGCCTCTTGGGCCGTCATGGGGCCATCTTGGAGGCCTCTTGGGTGCTGTTGGGGCGATGTTGGGGACCTCTTGGGCCGTCTTGGGCCGTCGGAGAGCTGAAAAGAAGAACATGCCAAAATCCTTCAAAAACCTTAGGAAAATCAATGATTTTAACCTATTCGGGCCTTCCTGGAGGGCGTCTTGGAGGGCTCTTGGGCCGTCTTGGAGGCCTTTTGCCGGCCTTTTGGGCCGTCTTAGACCATCTTGAGGCCATCTTGGACCGTCTTGGGTGCATCTTGGAGCCATCTTACCCGTCTTGGAGGCCATCTTGGCCGTCTTGGAGGCATCTTGGAGGCCATCTTGGGCCATCTTGGCCGTCTTGGAGGCCATCTTGGGCGTCTTGGAGGCCTCTTGGGCCGTCTTGAGGCCCTCTTGGGGCCTTCTTGGGGGCCTCTTGGGCCGTCATGGGGCCATCTTGGAGGCCTCTTGGGTGCTGTTGGGGCGATGTTGGGGACCTCTTGGGCCGTCTTGGGCCGTCGGAGAGCTGAAAAGAAGAACATGCCAAAATCCTTCAAAAACCTTAGGAAAATCCATGATTTTAACCTATTCGGGCCTTCCTGGAGGGCGTCTTGGAGGGCTCTTGGGCCGTCTTGGAGGCCTTTTGCGGGCCTTTTGGGCCGTCTTAGACCATCTTGAGGCCATCTTGGGCCGTCTTGGGTGCATCTTGGAGCCATCTTACCCGTCTTGGAGGCCATCTTGGCCGTCTTGGAAGCATCTTGGAGGCCATCTTGGGCCATCTTGGCCGTCTTGGAGGCCATCTTGGGCCAAGTTGGGGCAACAAAGGCATTGACAGATGGATTTTCGGAAACTTGCGGGTGGCCGGCGGGACGGGCCGAAGCCCATTGGGGAGTTCTTTTAGAAAAAGAACCAAAACCAAAACCTGAAACATCCAGCACGCCGTGCACCCCTGTGGCAAGACCACAGGGGGCGGCGGATTTAATGGCCTTCGGCCCATCCCGCCACCGTGCCTACAGTGGGGACGCGCATCAAGAAACCGAACGTTTTTGGTCAGGGCTCCTTGGGTTTCGTTCCGCGCGTTGCGCGATGGCTCCCCGCGGGCGTCAAGAAACTTGCACGTTCAGGATGCCTGCGTTTCCTCCCAGCTGCACCTGGCGCGAGCAACGCCCCGCTACCGAAAAATCTCCGTGGCGTCAAAGACGTCCTTGGTTTCTTGCGTCCGCGCGGATTCGGCTGGGAGGGATGAAGAATCGACGGAAAAGGGAGGACGAATCGACGGAACAAACGCGACCCCGATCAAGAGGCGCGTCGCAAGGGGCATGCAAGAACCTGACAGTTCACCAGGGCGCTTTCGCTTTCTTGCAATACGAAAAAAGCCACGCACCGAGGACCAAAGAACTCAAACTGCAGCCAAGGTGTTATAAGTAGCTTGATACCGCCTCGACCAGAAAGGGCGCCGGCAGGGGGGCGCGCAAGAACCCATGGGCCCCCAAGGCGCCCTCTTTTTCTTGAATCTGGCTTGGTCAAACAGGCCACGCGGCGAAAACAAATAGCAATGAATTGATTGTTGCCAGGGCTCCATGAGGGGGCCCAGGCAAGCACGACCTCGGCCAGAAGGGCGTGTCGTAGGGGCTCTCGGGGATCCAAGTTTTAGTGGAGCACATTCGTTTTCTTCAAAAAGCTTGGCAATGGTTAGATAGTCAAGGAATGCAATGACTGGAAGAGGCGCTCGCTGTCGAGAGAGACCCCAGCCGGGCATGGGGAGAGTGAGCAGGAGCTCGCCGTTTTCTTCCCTTCAACCCCCTACCTCGCTTCTCTTCGCCGTTCCTCCTAGCCACGCTGCCTCCCCCCCACCTGGGATTGTGTGAGTTGTGTATAGTCGGAATAGGGATACCGCTATGCTGGCCGTGGTTCGTATAAGGAATGTGTCACGGCGGGCACTGGCGCGTGAGCGCCCAGTGCCCTGAGATTGCGAGTTCTGTATAGTCGGGATGGGGTACTCGCCATGCTGGCCCTGGAAATTCAGTGGGTACCTCAAGAGGAAAAGATTTAATGTTGATTTCAACATATGTTGTTTCGCATGTGCTTCGCATGAAGCAGTGTGTCACGGTGGGCACTGGAGCGTACGCGCCCAGTGCCCTGGGATTGTGAGTTATGTATAGTCGGAAGAGGGAAATCACCATGCCTGCTCTGGAAAGTCAGGACACGTTGAAGGGAAAGACATGTGATTCTGACTTCAACATGTGTTTTGTTCCGCGTGTGCTTTGTATGAAGCGCTGTGTCACGGTGGACACTGGCGCGTACGCGCCCAGTGCCCAGGGACTGTTGGTTCTGTATAGTCGGGATCGGGAAGGTGCCATGTCGGTTTTGGAAATTCAAAGAAAACCTTAAGGGGGAAACATGTGATTTTGACTTCAACCTTTCTTTGTTTTCGCATGTGCTTTTTATGAAACATTGGCGTGTACGCGCCTGTGCCTTGGGACCGCGAGTTCTGTGTAGTCGGGAAGGGGTCGTCGCCATGTTGGCTCTGGAAGTTCAAAGGACCCCTTAGAAGGAAAACGTGTGATTCTAACTTCACCCTGTTTTTTTCGCATGCGCTTTGTAAAAGCGATGTGTCACGGTGGACACTGGCGCGTACGCGCCCAGTGCCCTGGGATTGTGCATAGTCGGAAAGGGAAGTCGCCATGTCGGTTCCGGGAATTCAAAAGGACACCTTGAGGGGAAAACATGTGATTGTGACTTCAACATGTTGTTATTTTCGCATGTGCTTTGCACTCTGAAACAATGGGTCACGGCGGGCATTGGCGTGTACGCGACAGAGCATTGGGATTGTGAGTTTTGTGTAGTCGGTGAGGGGTAGTCTCCATGTCGGCTTTGGAACTTCAAATGGCACCTCAAAGGGAAAAGCATATGAATTTGACTTCAATATGTTTTTTGTTGTTCGCATGTGCTTGGTATAAGCAATGTGTCACGGCGGGCACTGGCGAGTACGCGTCCAGTGCCCTGGGATTGTGAGTTCTGCATAGCTGGAATAGGCAAGTCGCGATGTCGGCTCTGGAAATTCAAAGGACATGTTGAAGGGAAAACATGTGAGTTTGACTTCGACATGTGTGTTTTGAACATGCGCTTTGTATGAAGCAGTGTGTCACGGCGGGCGCTGGCGCGTACGCGCGCGTACGCGCCCACTGCCTTGGGATTGTGGTTTCTGTATAGCCGGAATAGGAAAGTCGCCATGCTGATTCTGGGAACAATTTGTGATGTTGACTTCATTTCATCATGTGTTTTTCGCATGCAGTGCAAGGAGTGCGCAGGAATCACGCGACCCGCCGAGGGCAGTGTGTGTGTGTGTGTTGTTTTGTTTCGGGGGGGTATTTTGATCCACGGGCCGCGAGGCGACGACCTCATGGATTCACTTGCTGTCAAGGCATTTGGGTTTTTCCACGGCGTAACCCCCGCCAAGAATTGCCCCGGCAGACGGTGCGGACAAAATTCGCTCCGCAGCGACATGAGAAGATGCACGGTGTCTCCGCGGGACGCTTCAGGGTTATTTAGGAGGCGGGAACGCCGCCGCAATCCCAATTTAGTTCTTCGGGTTGCCATGGGTTTCTTCCGAAACGTTGCTGGTTCGTTTTCCTTGCGCGACCCAGGAAAAAATTGCTCGGGCCAGGGCGCCCTGGGTGTTTCCGTTTGGAGCCACAGATTAAAGAACCCAAATTTTGGGCAAGAAATTTAGTTGATTTTCAGGGTTGGGTTTCTTGCTAGGTTTTTTTTTGCGGCCGCGTCTACATTGTAGATTGTGGGTCAGAGTCCTCAGTGATACTTTTTGGGGTCTCTTCGGAGCGCTCTTGGGGCCTCCTGGGGGTAGTTCGGGGGCCTCTTGAGGGCGTCTTGGGAGTCTTTGGGGGCCTCCTCGGGGCTGAAGGCCTAAATGTCTGTTCGGGTCCCCCGTCTGGGCCCCCTCTTGGAGCCGTCTTGGGGGCCTCTCGGGCCGTTTTGGGGGCCTATTGGCCTCTTGGGCCGTCTTGTAGCGTTATTGGGGGTGTTTTGGGCCGTCGTGGAACGTGGGGAAGTTGAAAAGGCGAGAACGCCAAAAATCTTTCAAAAACCAAGAGGTAATACATGAATTGTGCTTCTTGGGGCCGTCTTCGAGGCATCTGGGGCCGTCTGGGGGCCATCTTGAGCGTTTTGGAGCGATCTGTAGGCGTCTCGAGGCCCTCTTGGACCGTCTTGGAGACCTCTTGGGACCCTCTTGGCCCGTCTTGGGGCTTTCTTGGGCCCCAAAGGGCGCGGGAAGCCCCAGACACGACGCGGGAGCCCCGCCAAATTTGGCAATTCTGGAGTCCAGGCCCCTCAGGGACTCCTCATGAGTGAAAACTGAGACTTAGAGAACTCGGGAAAGGACCCTAGGGCCCGCCCACTCCGTGCCCCGAGGCACGGTGGCGGATCTCAGGGGTTGCCCCCCGGAAGAAGGAATTTGGGACAGCGTGTTGGCTCTTCGCGATGGACTGCCGTGATCTGAGTCTGGGCGACGTAGGTATGGTCGGCGCTGTTAGTTGGCTGGGTCGCCCGCGGGGGCGCGAGGACAACCGCAGATCGCGGTCTGGGCAAGTGAGTTGCCTTCCTCCAGGGTGTGGCGCGAGGGCGCGAGGATAACCCCGCGTCGCGCATCGCGGGGCGCAGTGCGCGAAGTTGGGTGACCAAGTTTGGGAAAGGGGCGCGCAGCGGTGCTGCTGCAGGCGGCAGGGATTCAGCGCCAGGCCAACCAGGCACTTCCGCAGCACACCTCGCTTTCCACACTGTGACTCCTGTCGCCGGCCACGCCCAGCATCCTCTTCGGCCTGCCTGTCGGATATGATCTACGAGGCGCTGCTCTGCCCGAATCGTTTTGCGGTGACTATCTGCGTTGTTCTGTCCGTTGGTCTACGCCTTCGGCCCGGGTGTTGTCAGAGGTGACCTTGTCCCAAGGTGACCTTAGCTTTCCCAGGGAGGCCCAGATGCACGGGGCCCAGAGGCCCCCATGGGCTCCAAAACGATGCGAAAAGCTGGGGGGCACCTTGGGCCAGGATCACTCCTGTCAGCCGCCGATCGTTCAGGATTGAAGAACAAAATACTTCCCAAACATAAGCATTCGGAGGTCCGCTCGAATTACCTACGGCGCCGCCCCTGACGAGCTCCGCGCGCGATGGGAGGGGGGTCCAGCACCGACCCAAGAAATCTTCGAGAACCTCTGAAAGTTGATGCGCATGCCTCCATAGGAGACTTTCGAGATCCAGGCCAGCCCAGACACGATAAAGCAGTACCTCCTCGACGCGAAGGACACGGCGGCGCGGTCCTGGGGAGGGGGCCGCCGAGGCCTGGCCAGCGGCGACCTCGCGGCGAGGGACCGAGGGCAGCGGCCGATAGCAATGTCGTGGGGGGGGATTTCTCGTCCAGCCATTCGTACCCAGGCTCACTGGTACTCGTCGTCGTCCATGTCCAGACACTCGTTGAGGAAAGCGCCAGGACATGAATCGAGTGGACTTCGGCCCATCCCGCCGCCGCGCGTGGGTCGTTGTAGGTCAGAGGCCTCCTGGATGCCTGTTGGGTTCTCCTGGGAGGCCTCTCGGAAGCCTTGGGCCTCTCGGGGCCTCTTGGTCTTGGGGACACCTCGGGAGCCTTTGGGGACATCTCGGGGCCATCTTGGGGCAGAGGACTCGAAATGTCAGTTCGTATCCCCTCTCTTGGGGTTGTCTTGGGGCTTATTGGGCCCCTCTTGAGAGCTCTCGGGCCGTTTTGGGCGATCTTGTGCGCCTCTAGGGGGGCCTTTTGGGCTGCCCTGCAGAGCCTCCAAGACGGCCCAAGAGGCGCCGAAGAGGTCTCCAGGACGATCCTTGAAGCCATCTGAGGCCATGTTGAAAAGCGTGTTCCGAACAACGCGCTCTTGGCGTCTGGAATAGTCACGCGAGGACTCCCCGGATGCGCGCGAGAGCGCGAGCGCCAGGAGTTTCGGGCTGTGGACTCCTTCAAGAATATTCGCAATAATACAAGGAATTTCAACGGAGCTGAGGACACTCCAACTCGTGCCTCAGGGCATTGTGGATGTTGTTCGATTGGACAGCTTCGGGTCCTTCAACATTGCGCTCCCGTTCCAGCGCTGTCCGCATTACAAGATGGGTGTTTTGCTCCCGTCGTTCAGAATTGTGGTCTCGCCCCAGCGCGCGCTGCATTTCTGGATCCGTTTGGTTCCTCGCAAGTTTCGTCACCCTCTTTTCCCTCCTCCTCCGCACCTTGGTACTACTGCTCCTCCCATAGCTCCTGCTCTTGCTCCTCCTCCTCCTCCTCCTCCTCCTCCTCCTCCTCCTCCTCCTCCTTCCGTAGCCATTTTGGCTCAAGGGGCCTGCTCCTTAACTTCCAACCTCTCTCGAGGCGCCTGGTGGCCAGGCACCAAGGCCGGGAGCGGACGCGCTCCCCTGTCCCCGCGGGGCCGTTCTCCCTCGGCCCGCCGCGGCCGCGCCCTCCTCTCAACCTTCGCTATGCCGTCCGAGAGCGAGTCCTGGCCAGTATCGCTCACGTCCACTCCTCCTGTCTCCCCTGGAGGGATGAGTACCCCCCCGGCGGCGCCTGGAGGTACGTCCGTGGAGGGTATGAGGGACACAGAGAAGATCCTCGCAGCCATGCGTGATATGATTGCTCCTCTGTCGTCGTCGGTCGCCAGCCTGTCCAGTCAGTTGAATCTCGGCGTGCAGGAGATAAACCAACAGATCTCGGGAATCCAGGGTCAGATGATCGCAGCTGAGAAGAACTTCCAGACACTTCAGCAGGCGCACACTGAACTGGCAAAACAGACGGCAGCTAATTTCGAGCAGATGCGTGTGATCCACGAACAGGCCCTCCTGCAGTGCATTCAGGACCGTGAGACCGCAGAATCCGCCCTCCGTGATGAGCTCAAAGGAATGATCCAGACGATGCGTGGCGAGATCCAGGACATTCAGAAAGTCGTCGAGTTAGGGACCCCGACACCTCGTGGTTGACTCTGGGCTTGTGGGTAACCCCTCGCGTCTTGTGGTTCTTGGATTTCCACGGCCGCTGATGGAGAAAACGCTCCGAGAAGCCGCCCAGAGTATCCTCACCCGCTGTGCTCCGTCCTCGACTCAGGGTTCGATCCAGGTCAAGGCCTACGATTGCAGTAAGAAGGCGTTCCTGGACTTTGATTCCAACCTAGAGGCCTCCACGTTCCATGGGATGGCATCGTCCGTGGGCACGTTCCCCTTCCCGAACCCTGAGGGCGGTCCCGACTTACAGCTACGGGTCCGACGTGATCTCCCCCCCCCTTCCAGGAAGCTGTTCTACTATCTCGGGAATATGCGACAGCATGTCGCCAGGATCTTCGGGGCGGACAAAGTGGGGTCGACGGGTGTGTATCTCCAAGAATATGGAAATCCCGAAAAGTCAACTTAGGAAGCGGTAGTACAAGGTTCCTGGGATTTGCGTGGCAAAGGTCGTGCCGACGCGATATCATGCATATGAATAGTCGTTGTGGCACAACGCCGACTAGGAGCTTGAGGGTGTAAATGTGTGTATAATCATACACTGAGATGTTGGAAGAAAGGTATAGTATAGATATAGTGTTGAATATGTGCGAACGTACTAACATACATTTAATGGATATGCTATCTAAATTTGATAACATGCGTATGTGAACGCATACACGGGGCACTGTCGCATGGTTGTACACATGTGCATGTATGTATGCGTATGTGTGCGCGTATACATGTGTATACTACATTTGTATATGCATATACATATGCATATGCGTATGTACACACCCATGTAGAACTTAAACGATCACACCATACTGTCACGACCATCATGACCTGCTGAGACGACGAGACGGCGGCACGACGAGCTCGCGGCGTGCGCCGCGCTTTCTCGGGCCGAGCTGCGCCGCCCTCGCTCCACCGCGGGTCCTGGCCGGCGCTCGGACCAGGCGGGCCCTGGGAGGGTTGCGAGTCGTTTGGGAAGATGCGGGGCAGGAGGAGAGGGGCGAAGACGATGATTGCGATGCTGCAAGGACTACAGTGAGAAGGGATAGGCCAGGGCGAGGAGACGAAGGTAAGGTGGATGGAAGAAGGAATCTAGGGTTAGGGGGCTGTAGGGTTGGGGTCTGCAGGGTTAGGGTATGGCAGGTAAGAGTGTGTAGGGTGAGGGCCTTTCGGGTTCGTAGGGTCTGTTGTGTTAGCGCATGTCGGGTTAGGGTATGTTGGTATGTAGGGTTAGGGCATGTAGGACTAGCGCCTGCAGGGTTAAGGCCCGTAGGCGATGATGAGATGATGGTGGCGATTGTTGCCGATGTTTGAGCAGCCGATGTGTGTACGTCGCTACTTATGGCTAGCATTGCATGGTGGATCGATGTGGTGACATACTGTGATACGCTGCACATCGTATGACGGACGTATGATGTATTACGTTGTGCGTCGTGTGATGTGACACTGACAGATGATGTTGATATGATGATTCTGTGAGAGGGTTGGAGCGTCCGGGCGCCAGGTCGGAGGTCAGCGAGAGGCGCGGCTACGCGCGCGTGCCAGGTTGCCTCGCCACCCCACCTCATCACGACATCGTTCTTCCACTCCCCTGACTTGGCACCTGTCACGCGCGCCATGCTAGGAGGGCGCATCGGGCGAGGTCAGCTGGCCGTGCCACTGCGCCCCGCATCGCTACGACAGGCGCGCGGCGTGACCGAGCTTGCGAGCCCTGACTCTCAGCGGAGAACGTCGGCCGCCCCCGAGCGACCGTCCGAGAAGGATGCATCGGACCTTGCATGCACAGCCACGCCCGAGCTGAGCAAGGACACGCTAACATGTCTAAAATAATGCAGTGGTAGACGCACCTGGACACACGAATTGCGAGGGCGACGAGGTCGGTAGGAGATGGGCAGGATTGAGAAGGAATGACGCTGGTTTATGATGTTGAGTAGGTGAAGCGGGGGTGAGGGCGAGGGGAGCAACCTGAAAAACAAACAAACCACACGACTGCGCTTAATTCAACAGATGCTGGAATAGCTTATCCTTCTTCGCGCCGCGCACAGCTGCCGAAGGCCCGCCGCTGCCCGGCGCCGCGCCAGACTGAGCACTGGCGGCAGCTCTCTTGGCCATCGAGGCCGACGCAGCACTGGCACCGAAAACCGACGATACCTCACTCGGTGGCTGGTTGGCACATCTCGACTGCCTCCTCTTCGCCTGGACCTCGCCGCCAAGCTCAACCCGAGTGAGCTGCGTGGGCCCGCTGTCCTCGGCGCTGACAGGCGTCGACGGCGAGAGGTAGGTAACCTATGAGGAGGGAAGGGGAGAGGGAGGGGGCAAGGGGGAGCGACGGAGGAGGAAGGGCAGGGATGGCGAGAGATGGAGCAGGACACGGCACCTGGATCGTGATGGTAGAAGCACTCGGGATACACAGGTGAGAAGGCAACTCGAGCTTGGTGAGTCTCTGATTGACGATCATGTTGGCAGCACTCTGATCAGACACAATAGATACCATCCAAGCTGGCACAGGGCATGCAGACGTGATCGAGCTTGCCTTCTCGGGCGTCACGTAGACGCCCAGGACGAGGGAGTCCCTCTCATCTGGCGCCGGGACCTTCAGCGCGCAGACCAGGAACGAACGGGGCCCCCGATTCAGACTCACAGTCCCACTGAACGTAAGCTCGGTCACAGCATCCAGCGAGCTAGCAAGCACGACCCCTTTGGCATCATCGTGTGCACCCCTGGACTTGCCGGCATGCGCGGCTGCAGCGGGGGGGGTCCAGTCGTGGGCGATGAACTCCAATTGTTGATTGGCACCCTCGTTGAACGTGAGCCTGTATAGCTCGCACTCAAGCCACAAGAGAAACATCTTCATCCAGTAACACGTGGGGAATGCACTCTGGGGCAGCACAAGCACGCACGCCTCGGGTGGCTGAGAATTGTCGCCGCACACGGCCGACGCCAGGTTGATGTGCGAGCCCGCCGCCAGCGTGACCGCCTCCGAGTCCGAGAACCTGGGAAGGCGGGCGCACGGGGGGAGAGGGGCGCAGGGGGTCGCGAGGGTTAGGGCGGCGAAGGAAAAACAAACATTATCCCAGTGCGACCCTGCCTAGGAGTTGGAACCCCTAGGAAAGCAGCATTAGTAGTAACAGTAACACTAACTAAAGCTAAAGCTAAGCTAAAGCTAAGCCTAAGCTAAAGCTAAGCTAAAGCTAAGCTAAAGCTAAGCTAAAGCTGAGCCACAGCTAAGCTAAAGCTAAGCTAAAGCTAAGCTAAAGCTAAGCTAAAGCTAAGCTAAAACTAAGCTAAAGCTGAGCAACAGCTGAGCAACAGCTGAGCAACAGCTGAGCTAAAGCTAAGCTACAGTTAAGCTAAAGCTAAGCTAGAGCTAAGCTAAATATAAGCTAAAGTTAAGCTACAGCTAAGCTAAAACTAAGCCAAAGCTAAGCTAAAGCTAAGCTAAAGCTAAGCTACAGCTAGGCTCAAGCTAAGCTACAGCTAAGCTAAAGCTAAGCTAAACGCTAAGCGAACAGCTAAGCGAAACGCTAAGCTAAAGCTAAGCTACAGCTAAGCTAAAGCTAAGCTAAAGCTAAGCTAAGCTACGCTAAAGCTAACGCTAAAGCTAAAGCTAAAGCTCCCAGGGGACTGGGGGGAACCGCTCCCAGGGGACTGGGGGAACCGCCCGGGGCGCTTTACACTGCCCGGCCCCTTTAAGCTAAGAGAGTATGAACCCTTCCCGGCAGAGCCTAGGTAGGGACAACCAAGATAGCCTGGGCCAGAAATTGCAATAGAGGCTGATGGGCCAGACGTATGGCACGAGACGGCCTAAACCATGGATCAGCCACGATCGCGACGACACGTACGGGCATGGCGAGAATGGATGAGGAGTAGGAGGAGGAGGAGGACGACGACGAGGCTTCGAGGAGGAGGAGGAGGAGGCAGAGGAGAAGCAGGGCAGGGAGGGGAGGGGGAGGATGGGGGAGGAGGAGGAGGAGGAACGCGGTGCAGGCTGGATGAGGACGAGGAGGTTACAGGTGGGAGGATTGAGACGGAGAGGATTACATGACCCCATTGAGCGTGTAGATGTCCTGGAAAGACATTGCCATCGAACTCCACGGAGAAACTGATGGCGTCGGAGCGGCCGCGGGCATCTCCGTCGTCGGCGGGCGCTGCTCCTGCGGGTTCGCGGGCACCACCGCCGACGAGCCGACCACCAGGCCAGCGGAAGCAGTACTCCCCCTGCTGGATGTGGCACTCGGCGGAGAGGTGGTGGTCATCTTGTCGTCCCCGAGCCCGTGCTGCTCGACGATGCGCCTGACCAACTCTCCATAGTCATGCACGTGGCCGCTGTACACTGCCGTCATGAAAGTAAGGTAGACTGGCACCCACTGGTCAGGCCGCAGGCGACCGTCCAAGTGGCGCAAATGCTGGGCGGCCTCCTTCGCCGCCACAGCCAACTTGGACAGGTCGATGTGGATGGTGGCACGTGAGCAAGTCATGAAGGTCTCATGCGAATGTAACACGTCGTCCAAGGCCATCTGGGCATACGTCGCACGGAGCTGCATGAACCACAACAGGTCCTCGACCTTGCCGAAATGTCGCAGTATGCATGCCGGCAATTGGGACGTCAACTTGAGGTACGAGCAAGCTTGCTGGCAGAGAGTCACGACGCCGTTTGGCATGACACCATCCATCTTCTCGTACACGAGCTCGAGGGCACATCGGGTGAACTCCGACACTGAGGCGTCGTCACTGGGACGAGTAGCAGCATCTGCAAGTACCTTCCCGGCGCGTCCGTCGTTGGCCCCGAGATGGTCGTACATATCATCGATCAAGCTGCGGTAGGCTGGGTGGCGCTTCGCGGGGATGCTGGCCTTGTTGGCAGCGATGAAATCGGTCAACGTGTTGGTCCACTCGGTCGCCCCCGACTGCAAATCAGCTAGGAGCCTCGTCTGGACTGAGGCGCGGACGTCGACGTCGACGGTCGTGGATGCGTCGAGGCTGGACTCGAGAATATCTTTGACGCTCTGCACGGGCTGGCCCTCGTCGCCACCAACGCCGAAGGCTCCGACGCGGCTCATCGCAGTGGCGGTTGCGAGGTCGCGGAGCTTGGGCCGCAGATCCGACCACTTCGTGTAGGTAGTTGCTCCCATGCGTATCGTGCCCTGGAAGCAAAACTCGATAGCGGGTGTGATCAGTTGCTTGAAGATCGCCATCTGGTCCGCATCCTCGAGCTTGCACTCTGACACCGCCGACAAGATGCAAGACATTGCATCTAGGAGCCACACCTTGTGATTATCCATGTTGGTCATATCCTCCTGCGGAATGCATTTCGATGACACCTTGGCCACCTTGGCTGAAGCCTTGGCGGAGCCCTTGACTTGGGAGTAGGACACGCCACCGCCCGCGTCCGTTGCTGCCTGTGCCGCGGCTGCAAGCTGCTTCTCCTTGAGCTTCCGAGCAAGCTCGACGCCGCGCTTGACCACCACGCTATCTGCCATTGGTTGCACCAGCCACTTGCACTTCTCGAGCTGTATCTTGTCGAAGACGAACGGCGGCGCGCGCCCGCCCGTGCACTTCACGGGCACGCACATCGGAAGGATAGCGAACCAGACGATCTTCAGGTACTCGATGCTGGTGGAGGCACGCATGACATCATGGAAGACCGACACTGCGATGTGGTGAAGGTTGAATATCGCCACTGTGTTGTCCATGCGCTTGTCGTTAAAGATGCAGTGGGTGCCGAGGTAGTCGAACGTAGCGTCGGTGAGGTTGTACCGCTTGAGCGCATTGAGAAGGGCCTGTGGACGGCGACGCGATGCGACGAGTGATGGGGAGGGGCGATATCTGTCGGTTCGACAAACCAGGCGTGGCCCGAGAGCCATCGAGTGTAACGGTTGGGCCCTGGGGTCCTGGAAAAAACGTCGGGATCGCGGACTCGACTGACATGGGCCCTCCACATCCCTCATCGCACTCAGTCCTCAGCCGCCCTCCACTCGTGCCCTGAAGCTTCAGAATCGCATGAGGAATCTGAACGGCGGTGGTGGCGGTGAAAAGCTAGGTTGCCGACGGCAGTCCTGGGCAGAGACCATCTCGTTGCCGCTCTTGAACTTCCTGTCCTTCTCGGGGTACCTGTCGACGATGAAGTCCCATATGCATCCGTACTCGTCACCCTGGACAGCCTTGTTGGCCTTGAACGCTGCAATGTAAGTCTTGGCAAGATTGAACATCTGCAAGAGAGTGAATGTCGAGCCCTTGTGCCAGTCGTTGTGGAAATCGATGAGGAACCTGATGACGTCGTCTGGCGTGCGGTGGTCCAGCACCGTCATGTGGCGAAGCCCTTGCTTCAACGTAAGCTTCACCATCTTGTTCTTGGGATCCTCAGCAGCCGCCCGGTAGACAGCGCGGCTGAGCGTGCCGTACGAGATCATCAAGTACGGCAACTGCCCACCTGGCGAGAAGACGGCCCACGGGTCTCCGCGGACCCCCGCGACGTTGCCGTCCTCCTTTATTGACTCGGTATATTCAGCCACGACTGTGTCCTGCCGCCGCTCGTTCAAGGGGTGAGGCTTCATCGTCCTCTGCCCAGACTCAGTAAAAAACTTCACAGTGATGTCACGCTGCCCAGTGACCGCATACATGTCCCACAGCTTCTCCAGCAGGGCTGCGCCCTTGAGGTTCTTGAGGCCGGGGCGCTGGTAGATCGTCTCGCGCGGCTGGAACTTGGGATCGTCGCCGCCGACGGCCGCGTCGGCCGTGGCCATCTTGGTCACGCAGTTATCCTCGGCCTCGTCGCTGTCCATGGCCCTGGCGCCAGGCCCAGTGTCATCAGAGTCGCTGCCGACGTGGGTCGTCCTCTTCTGCCGAGTCTGATTCGCCCTGGCATGCTTGGTCTTGGCGGGGGCGGCGGAGGTGCTGGCGATCTTGGCGGCGGGGCCCTTGTAGTCCTTGGCCAGCTTCGCCCGCTTGGGCGGATTCGGCACAGGTGCGTCCAAGCGAGCAGCTGATCCAGCTGCACGGTAGCTCCTCCTCTGTGGCTCGGGCAGGGGCGCCGCGTCGTCGGACGACGACATGGCGGCGGCCTCGTCTGACGACGACATCCACGAGTCGAAGGAGCGAGGGTACAGCGCTCAGAAATCAGAAGAGATCCGAATGCTGAAATGGCTGCGGGCAAGGGCCCAACAGGGCACGCAGAGGGCGGCCACGGGTGTGCTTGCTATGCCAAGCCGCTGGTTGGGCTTGGGGCCTCATGAGGAACCCGAGGGGGCCTCGAGAAGGCTATGGGGCTCCAAGGAGGCAGCGAGCGTCTTGTGACGGCATCTAGAGAGCTCCGCGAGGGCCTGTGTTTATAAGCACTTCTAGGGCCTTCTGGGAGCTCCACAAAGTGATCAAGAAGGCGTCGGGAAGGCGTCGCGACGGCGTTACGGCGGCACGCGAGGGCCCCAAGACGGCATGGGCCCCACTCCCAGGCTCGCCTCAATCACCATCGCCCTGGGGGCTCCAAAGGGGCCAAGAGGGCTCCACGCAGCACGGGCCCGCCTCCCAAGCTCGCCTGTGTGGATATCCGCTACCATCGCCCCAGGGTGGCCCAAGGGGGGCCTCGGAGGGCACCGAGCCGCTCGGCCCCCCCCCCCTCCCCCTCCCCGAGATCCGATTACCTTCACCCCAGGGGACTTTAAGGGGTGCCCAAGAGGGCTCCAAGCCGCGCGGGCACCACCCTCCCAAACTCGCCTGAGTGGATGTCCGACCCCTCGCGATCCAATCGCCATCGCCCCAGGAGGGCTCCAGGGGGGGGGTCCAAGCCGCGCGGGTCCCCCTCCAAGGCTCGCCTCACTGCATGGCTGGATATCAGCCCCACCCGAGACCTAAATAACCCTAGGGGGCACCGAGTAGAGCGCCCCCCCCCAGGCTCGCCAGATTGGATGTCTGCACCCCCCAAGATCCAACCACCCTCGCCCCCGAGATCCACGGGGGGGCCCAACATGGCTCCGAGCCGCGCGGTCCTCGCCTGATTAGACGTTATCCTGTCTCTCGCGGGGGGAGGGGGGGGCGTCTACCAGGAACTAGGAACAGTCCGAGGCATGCGCGGGCCCGCCGCACAGGCTCGCCTCATTGTGTATGTGGACGCCGCCTGATACATAGGCTAGACAGAGATGTAGCTGGCCCACCCGACTTAGCAGAACGCACGTGGACGTGGCGAGCACACTCGCACAAGCACCCGCGTGACACGCGTGGACACGTACGCAAGGCCAGCCTGACAGAAAGTGTACCATCGCAACACACTGTGGATTGTGGACATGCATCAGTACGCCAACGCAGCGCGTGGTCATCACCACCAGTGTCACACTCACACATCGCGGCGGGCATCGCAGCCCCCCCCTCTGAAATCGGAGGCGAGGTGGTAAGATTGCAGTGGAACGGATAGCACTCACCAGGACATCGGTTTCGTTTTCGTGGTCGCGTCGTGCGTGCGGGCGAGGCGAAGCTGCGTGGGGAGGACTGGTGCCGCCGTGACTTGGGGCAGCGCGGCTGGCCGCCCTCCCCCCCCGCGCGCGGTGGCCAGGGGTGTGTCCCGTCGGCTGCGCGTCGGCGTCCCGTCGGTGTCCCGTCGGCGCCCCGGCGGGGTGTCCCGTCGGTGGCGCGGATGTGCGATCGATAGCGGGGTCGGTACTAAGATCGATAGTGAGATCGGTTGTGAGATATGTTGCGAGATCGGAAGCGCCGCGGGGAAGCTCCTGCGGTAGTTAAGTGGCGGTTTGCCGCAATGCACACACGGCCGAGCCGAGCCCCAGGACGAAGCGCAGTTATCAAGGCGCCCGCACCACCACGTCGAGGCTCACATGAATGCATCTGCCCAGCCAGAACCAGATAAAAATAATCACACCAGGTTTTTGGGCAGGATAGGGCGAGGGTCCGAGGGCCCTTTCACGAGATAAAATTATCACCACGAGGCGCGCCCAATAACGAGATAAAATTATCACATCGGGGTTCGCCCGCTGGGGCGAGGGCCTTCCCCGAGATAAAATTATCACCGCGAGGCGCGCCCAGGAACCAGTTGAAATTATCGCATCGGGTTTCGCTCGCTGGGGCGAGGGCACATCCCGAGTAATTATCACCGAGAGGCGCGGCCTGGAAACAAATACAATTATCGCACTCCACGAGTGGGCCCGCCCGACCGCCCAGACAGCACCCCGGGCCTCCATGTGCCTCGCTCCCTGCGGGGCCCCACCCCCAGAACCGCCCTCCCCAGCGCAACCGCCGCCAGCATGAGCGCCAGCACAACCGCCACCATCACAACCACCACCAGCGCAACCACCATCAGCACAACCACCACCACAACCACCAGCACAACAACACAACGACCATCAGCACAACGACCACCAGCACAACCACCACCTGCGTAACCACCAGCACAACCACCAGCACGACCACCAGCACAACCATCATGGACCATCAGCACAACCACCACCAGCACAGCCACCAGCACACCAACCAACAGCACCACCCCCACGAGCACAACCACCAGCACCACCACCAGCAAAACCAAAAACAGCACAAGTGACCACCAGCACAACCACATGCGCAACCACCAGCACAACCACGCAGCACAACCAATGGCACAACCGACAGCACAACCACCACGAGCACCACAACCAGCACAACCACCAGCACAACCACCAACAGCACAACCACCAGCGCAACCACCACCAGCACAACCACCACCAGCACGACCACCACGAGCACAACCACCAGCACAACCACCACCAGTACAACCGACATCACGACCACCAGCACAAGCACCACCAGCACAACCACATCAGCAGAAACACCAACATAACCACCACCAGCACGATCACCACGAGCACGACCACCGCGAGCACAACCGCCAGCGCAACCACCTGCACGACCACCAGTCAGCACGACCACCAGCGCAGCCACCAGCACAACAGCACAACCACAGCATCACCGCCAGCGCACAACCACCATCGGCACCACCACCACCAGCGCAACCACTAGCACAACCACCCGCCAGCACAAGTGACCACCAGCACAACCACCAACCACCATCAGCACAACCACCATCAGCACACTCAACAGCGCAACCACCAGCACAACCACCATTAGCGTAACCAGCACCAGCACAAGCACAACCACCAGCAAGGCCACCCCAACCACCAGCACAGTCACCAGCGCAACCACCAGCACGACACAAGCATAACCGCCAGCACAACCACCACGAGCACCACAACCAGCACAACAGCACAACCAGCCCAACCACCACCAGCACAACCACCAGCGCAACCACCGCCAGCACAGCACGACCGCGGCAGGAACACTAGCAACAACGGTGGGAACACCAAGTGACCAAGTGATTGTGGTATGATCGTGGGGGGGGGCAGTTTCGGGGCGCCTCTTGGGCTCCCGTGGGGCACTCTTGGAGCTCATCTCAGCTCAGCGCCTCCGAGGCCGTCCCAAGTGTTTCGGCGGAGCCGACTAGGGCGGCAATAAGGCTCGAAGACGGCCCCGAAACGGTCAACAGGGCCTCGGAAACGAGCCCCGACATAATCATACCAATGGCCTTTGGTATGATTATGTCGGGGTCTGGCTCGGGGCTCCTCTCGGGCTATCCTCGGGCCATCCTAAAGCTTTTTTTGAGAAGGGCGGAGTGCAGCACCGAAAAGATCCGACAGGGTCGTGGATACCAGCCCCGAGAGAATTATATATGTGTATATATATATATATATGTATATATGTATAGATTTACCAAAAGGCCTAGGGCCATGGTATGCTTACGTCGCGGGGCTGGTTCGGGGTTCCTCGTGGGCTCTCCTGGAGACCTCCTAACACTTGTTTGAGGCCCCCGAAGCGGTCTTGGCGGGGCACAAGAGGGTTTCAAGAAAGGTGGGGTGCAGCTCAGAAAATATCAAACCGGGCCTCGGAAACCAGCCCCGATAGAGTCATACCAACGGCCTTTGGTATGATTACGTCGGTGGCTGACTCGGGGCTCCTATCGGGCTCTCTCTGGGCCATCCTAAACTGTTGCACGTCGGGTGAGGTATCCGAAGCGGTCGTGGAGGGGCCCGAGAGGGCTCAACGACGGGCGGACCGCAGCGCTGGAAATAACCAACAGGGCATCGGAAACCAGCCCCGACAGAATCATACCAAAGGCCGTTGGTATGATTCTGTCGGGGGGCTGGCTTGAGGCGCCATTTCCATGTGGGCTCTATTGGGGCCGTGCTAAAACTCCTGGAGCCGGTTGTCCGCCCTCCCCCGCCCGTGCACGCGCGGGGCGGGTCCGCGCAGCCGGGCCGGGCTGACCTCGAACCGCCCCTCGGCCAGGTCGGCGCCGACGTCGTCGCTGAATTCCAGGCGGCAGCGCCTGCCGCTCCCACCCGCGGGGGGGTATCGTACCATGATCACCGTGACCCCTCGTCAGCATCATCGCCCCCGTGGCCTCGTCAGTGTCCTCGTCCTACCCATCGTACCCTCAACATCCGCCTCATCATCATCAGCAGCATCATCATCAACAGCAGCATTATCACCATCAGCATCGTCATCATCATCATCATCATCATCATCATCATCATCATCATCATCATCATCACAATCAGCACCATCATCATCAGCAGCAGCAGCACCATCACCATCACCCTGATCTCATCATCCTCATCCTGATCCTCATCCCACCCCTATCAGCATCAGCGTCATCATCATCATCAGCATCAGCAGCATCGTCATCCTGATATCCTCCTCATCCTCATGGCTGCCGTCACTGCCATCGTTGGTCAGACGGTCAGATTGGACAGCGCGGGCAGGATAGATCGAGAGAACGTGAGAGCGGAAACACTTAGAGCAGACCTCTTCTGGCACTGGACGCACCCTGGCCCCCCGGCGCCCGCGTGTCCGACGACAGGGATACCAGAATGAGACGTTGCTGGGATCATGGGCAATGCGAGGGAGGGAGTGTAGCATCCGTTTCAGCAGTGGCGAACCACAGAGAGTGGCATTACGAATTGTCATTGCGACGTCGCAAAGTCACGCACGAGTGTCTTACACACTCCGAGCACAGCTGTAGCCAGAAATGCAGCACGAGAAACATGTACATAGCATGCGGCAGCATGCGCGTGAATGCGTGCTGCGTGTGCGTGTGTTCGTTGGTCATACATGACATGGGCATGATAGGCATGTGCTCGGATATGCCTTTAACTTGTCAACGCACACGCGCGCGTGCTGTGTGAGGCGCCCACGCGCATCAAAGGCATCGTGATCACACCTATGCGTGCGAACACTCGCGAAGCAATTCCGAAACAACTAAATCTGCGCACTATGCGGTGTCCCAGGCGTCTGGGGCCCAAACAAGCTGGTCGCCCCGCTGGACCCGCGTGAGCACGTACAGCCAGTGCACTCCACAGACGTGCAAGTGCATCGTATTCCCTGCCTGCATCATGATGCCATGGCGCGTGCGCCCCGCGCGCTCGAAGTTAAACGAGCACAGGCTACGACACACATTAGAACGAGGCGTTGCTAAGTGCTGCAGCACTGGATACCCCTGCGTGGCCAAAAGCTCACGCGGCGTGAGCCAGCGCTTGATCGCATCGTAAAAGATCAGCTGCGGGTTGCGGATCACGGTGCTGAGGAAGTGGGGCGTGCTGGACCAGCCTCGGCCGTCTTGATAGCTCTGGCCCAGGTTGTGGCAGCAGCCTGGCACGGTACTCTTCTGGTACCCTTCGAGCTGAGCCAGCTCCCACTGGGTCAGACTCTGCACGAACGCCTCGCTGCCAGGCTCGACGTCTGCGAGCGTCACGG
Source organism: Prorocentrum cordatum (assembly GCA_963575745.1). NCBI lineage: Eukaryota > Dinophyceae > Prorocentrales > Prorocentraceae > Prorocentrum > Prorocentrum cordatum. The sequence continues at coordinate 348,735 of CAUYUJ010014205.1, forward strand.
GCACTTTGTAGCGCATGCTGCCAGGCCGACTGCGAGCCCACTCCAACTCCGACATGAGCTCGTCCGGCGTGGCCATGACGAACGCCCCCAGCGTGCACCGAAGCGTGCGATGAAACAAGGGCACGAGGTTGGCAAAGCTGCACCGCACCTTACATGGCAGCACGCGCGCATGGCGCAAGCATCTGACGATCACACAACAACCCTGGGACCCTGGATGCCTGGAGCCGAAGACGCCACCACGATAGTGCTGACGCTCTGATCGGATCGGATCGGTCGAGCGAACACACGCGACCACCTCGAGCTCCTCATCCTCGTCCTCCTCCTCCTCCTCCTTCTCCTCCTCCTCCTCCTCCTCCTGCTCCTCCTCCTCCAGCCTCCTCCTACTCCTCCTCCTCCTCCTCCGTCTCCTCCTCCTCCTCCTCCTCCTCATCCTCCTCCCCCCCCTCCTCTCCTCCTTCCCCTCCTCCTGCGCATCCTCTTCCTCATCCGTCTCATCCTCTTCCTCCTGCGTCGGGGCTCGGGGTGCGACTGAGGCTGGCACGTCCATAACGAACGTCTTGTGCAAAAGGATCGTGAAGCGGCGCATGCGCCGGACAGGCCAGCCGAGCTCGGCTGGTTCGATGATCACACTCGACACTACATACATGTGCCCGAGCATGTCGGTCAGCACCCCGAGCTCAAACCGGTGCGAGTTCTCATGGATCACCACCGCTTCTTGCAGCAGGAGGCGCATGGCCACCCACACTGCGAGCAGGCACGAGGTCTTGCCCGCCTCGCGGTCGTTGGTGCCGATCGGCGCCCAGTCTGGGCACGGGGTCCCAGCCCAGTGGACTTTCCCCGTCAGGTGGTGACAGTGAGCCTTGCACCTCGCACACCAGGCGAACGAGCGCACTGCCCCGCCACGCTTGACGATGGGCCTCAAGTCGTCGAGCGTCACGGCGCGGCCAGCGTTGACCAATCGTGAAATTGTAGCGGCGACGTCGGGCACCCAGAAGTCCATGATGTCATGGTACATGTGCTCGGGGCGGCTGTGCGGCTGGCGGGCGAGCTCCCTGTTGGCGTCTGCTGAGATCTCCACCGACGCCAGATGGCGCATGGGCTGGATAGGGCCGCCAAGCATGTCCTCGAGCGTTGCCGTGAGCACTGCCGCCGATGTACCGGGGGCGTCGATACCTGAGAAGGCAGTCGTGTACGTCGTGGCGTGGATGGCGCGGCGGAGGTCGTACAGCACCCCGCTGCCAAGCTCCGATGCAAGGGCTCGGAGGGAGTCGTGCGCCCAGCTGAACATGTCAGCGGTGTTCCTGACGACGGGCTTCTCCCAGCGCCACCGATCTGGCAACTGCTCCCGCGATGCTGCTGCTGGTGCTGCTGCTGCTGCTGGATGTGGCCGCGACGATGGCGACGGTGGCTGGCGCACCTTGCCAGCGGGCGTCTGGGCGACCGACATCCCTGATGAGTGAGACGCCCCACGGTGGAGGCTGCGCGCGTCGGACTCGCCGGGCTCGACCTTGATGTTGACGGAGACGGCGTCGACCAGCGACGCGTCGTCGGAGGCGGCGTCGGGCTCGGGCTTCACAGCGATCGCCGCAGCCGCGGCTGGCGCCGCGCACGCACCCGCAGCAGCTGCATCATCGGAGCGCTGCACTGGCGCCGCCGATGCCAAGTCGCAGGGCTGCTGGAGCGCCGCCGACGCCAGCTCGCCAAACGCGACCGGGGCGGGTGACGTGGGCAGCCCGGCCAGCGGCGCCGGCAGGTCGGCTGGGGCCGCGAGCCGCTGCTGCTCGGGCGCCAGGCTGGGCGGCGCTGGCGGCTCGGACGTCGGCGGCACCGACCCACTGGCCAGACTGGCCAGCGCCTCGCAGGCAGAGCCCTGGCGCGATCGGGCTGGGGATGCGGCGCCAGAGGCAACGCCTCCACTGTGCTCGCCTGCCGCTGCAGCAGCGCCACGTGGCCCCGCAAGGTCCACGCCAGCGCTGGCGTCCGCACCGTCGCCGCCATGCGACGCACCGTCGCACGCTGGCTGCAGTGATGGGCTGGATGCGGGGGCGCCGCTTGTGCCGTCGACACCTGCGCCGGCTGCTGCCCCCGTGGCCGCCTGCACCCGCGCCACCACAGCTGCTGGCTCCACTCCGAGCTGCACCAACGCCGTCGCGCAGGCGAGCTGGGCAGCATCATCGGCGGCAGCCGCCAGCCTAGCTGGCAGCGGCGCCGACGCCTCGAACAGGGCATCACCATCACCGTCCGGACCACCGCCGCTCGCGAGCACCAGGGCAGCAGACACCGCAGCCGGCGCGGCCTTGGACTTGGCCGCGGTCGCAGCGGGCGGGCCTCGCCGCGCGCCGTCAGGCTGACCCGCGGCTGGTGCACCCACTGCTGGCGCGCGGGGAGCGCGGGCGGCGGCCTTCGCGGCCTTCGGGCTGGCCGCCGGGGTGGTGCGGCGCTGCAGCACTCGGCGTACGTCTGGCACCCCAGCTGGCGCGGGTGCGTCCCGCTTGGCATGGCGGCGGGACGTCATTAGGATGCAGCTGGACCGCCGGGACCCTGAACATGGAAGCCAAAATGGCTACGGAATGTGCACGGTGGATGGGTGCAGTGACTCATTAGGACACGCGTGCGTTGGCACGGCACGTGACACGTGAGTGGTGCGAGTGTCCCGGGTAGTGTTGCCAACTAATCGGCGTGCTCACGACAGAGACCAGAGTGAGTTGGCGGCGTGCAATGCTGAGTCCAGGAACTACAATACGTGTACACAACCATACAGGACGTGAGCACTGAATGTAATGGTCCCGCACATAGGACCAGGACGTGGTTCCTGGATTTGATGGTGTGGGCAGCAGATCCAGGAAGTACTTCCTGGATTTGGGCATGGGATGGCCCAAAACCAGGAACCACGTCCTGATAATGCGCCGAACTGCAGCTGGGGCCAGGAACTGGTTCCTGATTCACCCGCCCACGCGAGGAACTGCTTCCTGGATTAGAGCCCCCCTGGAGCTGGGAGTCAGGAAGTGGTTCCTGGATTTCGGTGGTGACTAGGCAGATCGGGGAAGTGGTTCCTGGATTTGTACCGACGTGGCCACATAGGGCCCAACACCCAGGAAGTGGTTCCTGGCGTGGGAGAGGCGAATCCATGAACCACGTCCTGACCACGGGCTGAACGGCGGCTGGATCCAGGAACTGGTTCCTGGGTCACCCGCACAGGCGAGGAACTGCGTCCTGGTTTAGGGCCCCCCCTGGAGCTGCGAATCAGGAAGTGGTTCCTAGAATGCGCCCATGACGAGGCCGATCGGGGAAGTGGTTCCTGGGTTGGCGCCGATGTGGCCCCATAGGGTGGCCCATCCAGGAACTGGTTCCTGGCGGGGTCCTGATTCGCCCGAGCACGCGAGGAACTGCTTCCTGGATTAGGGACCCCCCCCCATGGAGTCGGTCATCAGGAAGTGGTTCCTGGAGGTCGGTGTTGGCGGGGCCGATCGGGGAAGTGGTTCCTGGACGTGCGCCGATGTGGCCCATAGGCCCATCACCCAGGAAGTGGTTCCTGGCGGGGAGAGGCGAATCCGTGCACCACGTCCAGACCACGGGCTGAACGGCGGCTGGATCCAGGAACTGGTTCCTGAGTCACCCGCCCAGGCGAGGAACTGCGTCCTGGATCAGGGCCCCCCTGGAGCTGCGAATCAGGAAGTGGTTCCTAGAATGCGCCCAGGACGAGGCCGATCGGGGAAGTAGTTCCTGTATTGGCGCCGATGTGGCCCCATAGGGTGGCCCATCCAGGAAGCGGTTCCTGGCGGGTTCCTGATTCACCCGCCCACGCGAGGAACTGCTTCCTGGATTGGCCCTCCCCCCCCACCCATCGGAGCTGGGAATCAGGAAGTGGTTCCTGGGTGCCAGTGCTGGCGAGGCCGATCGGGGAAGTGGTTCCTGGATTTGCGCCGATGTGGCCCCATCGGGCCCATCACCCAGGAAGTGGGTCCTGGCAGGGGAGAGGCGAACCCATGCACCACGGGCTGAACAGCGGATGGATCCAGGAACTGGGTCCTGCGTCACCCGCACATGCGAGGAACTGCGTCCTGGATTAGGGCCATCCCTGGAGCTGCGAATCCAGAAGTGGTTCCTGGAATGCGGCCCTGACGAGGCCGATCGGGGAAGTGGTTCCTGGATGTGCGCCGAGGTGGCCCCATAGGTTGGTCCATCCAGGAGGTTGTTCCTGGCGGGTGCCTAAGTTGTCCGCCCACTCGAGGAACTGCTTCCCGGATTAGCCCCCCCCCCCTGGAGCTGGGAAACAGGAAGTGGCTCCTGGAGGTCGGTGTTGACGAGGCCGATCGGGGAAGTGGTTCCTGGATGTGTGCCGATGTGGCCCCATATGGCCCATCACCCAGGAACTGGTTCCTGGCGGGGGAGAGGCGAACCCATGCGCCACGTCCTGACCACGGGCTGAATGGCGGATGGATCCAGGAACTGGTTCCTGGGTCACCCGCCCAGGCGAGGAACTGCGTCCTGGATTAGGGTCCCCTGGAGCTCCGAATCAGGAAGTGGTTCCGAGCGGTCGGCCCTGACGAGGCCGATCGGGGAAGTGGTTCCTGGATGTGCGCCGATGTGGCCCCATAGGGTGGCCCATCCAGGAAGCGTTTCCTGGCGGATGCCTGAGTTGCCCGCCCACGCGAGGAACTGCTTCCTGGATTAGCCCCCCCCCCTCCCCCCGCCCCCCCCCCCTGGAGCCGGGAAACAGGAAGTGGTTCCTGGAATGCAGTGGCGGCGAGGCCGATCGGGGAAGTGGTTCCTGGATGTGTGCTGCCGTGGCCCCATAGGGCCCATCACCCAGGAAGGGGTTCCTGGCGGGGGAGGGGCGCACCCAGGACCCACGGCCTGACCACGGGCTGAACGGCGGCTGGATCCAGGAACGGGTTCCTGAGTCACCCGCCCAGGCGAGGAACTGCGTCATGTATTATGGCGCCATCTGAGCTCAGAAGCAGGAAGTGGTTCCTAGAATTCGGTCCTGCCGCGGCCGATCGGGGAAGTGGTTCCTGGTTGTGCGCCGAGGTGGCCCCATAGGGCGCATCATCCAGGAAGCGGTTCCTTGCTGGGGGGGGGGGGCGGCGCCAGGAACCACGTCCTGTGAGTGGGTGGCATGCAGTTGCCACTGTAAGACGTGGGTCCTGGGCAGTGGGGCCCTGTTGGTTCTCAAATAAATGCCCGGGGGGGAGGGGGGTGCAGGGCCGCCCGGGATCGCCCTGAGCCCTCCTGGGCAGTTTTGCGAGGATCCAAGGGGATCCGTTGTGGTACTTGAAAAAACTGCCCGGGTGGGGGGGGGGGCGACCTCGGGTGGCCCGGATCCCTCCACGGGAACACATCTGGCGCTGCGGGTCAGGACGTGGTTCCTGGATGGGGGCAGTGGCGACGCCGACCGGGGAAGTGATTCCTGGAGTTGAGCCGATGCGGCATCGCGTCGTAGTCGTAGCCGACCCCGACGGGGATCATGGCTTAGGTGGAGGGGGCAAACAACGCAGCCGCTGCATGGGAGTGGGCGGGACGAATATGGGACGTCCGGCATCCAAGGAATCATTTCTCCGAGTCGGGGTGGGTGACGACGGTGACGACGATCGCTCGCATGCAGCGGCAGCGGCGCTGGCGGGCACCCCGCCTCGATGTGGCCCCTCCCCGCGCACAGGTGTGACCACGGACCCGTGGAACGTGCCCGTGTTGATGGAGTCCACGATGTACGGTCGCCTGGCGGGCACGGGGGCGATGGGCAGAGCGGGGAGGGGGAGCGATGGGCGGAGGCCAAGGCGACCACCCGTCCACCAGCATCTCGCCACTGTCTCGGCACCATGGTTGTGCCACCTCACTCGCCACGACCCTTACACAAAACACGACAGCATTCGACGTCGCAATCTACAGTCGCTGGAAATCAGCATCGCACGGACATGCAAGCATACGCACCAGGCACATGACAGGTGGATACACGTAACTGCACTGAGCGGAGGAGGCAACGCGCAGTGCACACACATCCGGACCTGAAAGCAAGGCTAGGGGACGCAAGCATGCTGGCCTGCAACACATCAAGTAATGCACTGGGTCATCACGCGGCTGGACGACGGATCCACGATCGACACAGTCCACACAGTAAGGTATCATTGTGCACAAATTCTGAAAACATGCCCACGAGCCAGTCGCCCGCGTCCTCTGGCGGTGCCAGCACATGATAAGCGCCGGCGTCGTGGGTGGCAAGACGGGCAGAACATTCCCTGTGCATAGGTAAAAGGCAGAGACCACATTCTTGCACGCTCCCCATCGCAGAGCCACATACCATACAGTCCGAAACTGCATCCAGTGGGCCAGCTCCAGCGTGATCCACCATACGTAGCAACCTATGGAGCGACTCAGCTATGGGTAGGAGGTGAGGTGGCATGACTAGGATGACTGCTAGAAATTTACAGGTTATCATTCTGAATGAAGAGACGTGTGTGAGTCGCGCCATCTAGTATACCATCCATGCAATATATACATAAAATACGCAAGTACGATACACACTTACAAACAAACTAACCATGAATACATGCACCGCGCACACAGAGCACACGCACCCACTCGCATCCATGCCAATCGCAGAGCACAAGCTCCAGGCGACAGGACCACGGGTCCCACGAGTCGGTCCCCACACCCGCTGGTCAATTGCACGGTGCACGCGCACCTCCCTTACCACGTGCCACGCCTGCACGCCCATCGCACATGGCAGATCGCACCCGCAGGACGGCAGGGGCGGGGATGGGGGCGAGGTGGCGGGGTGGGGTAGGGAGACGGACGTCGCGGGCACGGGGGTGAGGCTGAAGAGGGAGGGCGATGAGGTCATCAGGGTCGACGAGGCTGGCATCAGACAGACAGACGTGGTCGGGGGTGCATGCGGTTGTGATATTAGAATTACCTACCTTGGCTAGAGGTGCGTATACATTTGCATGACCCCGTGAGTCCTGATAATATGCTCTGGAATTTCAGCCCGAAATACACCACGGCCCTTCAGGACTGCAACCCCGATGGTAGGAAGAATAATCGTGGCAGATCTGAGATCTCTGGCAGGGAAGAATCCAGCTGTCGGGTAAACTGCCCGGCCATCCTCAATCCGTATCAATCGACCTGTACGACCCTCTGTGTTCACCCAATGGACGAGGTATGACGTGGGCCCTCCGATGGCCACATCAGGAGTCCATACTAGCCCCATCTCCAAGACGTCCCCAGCGCGACGCCGAACTCCGCCAAGAGGCGTGGCCGAAGCACGAGGGATCAGTCTGAGCGCATCGGCACCATGCACTGCCGATCGCGCCCACGCAGTGAGCAACTCAATCACATGACGAGCTTCGTCGTCGGGGTCATCGTCGGGAGGTGGATCTGGGGGTGGGTCATCGCCGTCGCCGCCGTCACCTGGTGCTGCTGCTGGTGCTGCTGCTGGTGCTGCGCCGCCGCCGGTGCTGGCTGCTCCGTCTAGGCCCAACTTAGCCACATCGTGTGCGTGTGCTGCTGCGAGTGCCGCCTCCTTCTCCAACTGATCGGGATGCATGTCTGGCCCCAACCCGCTGGCAATCAGAGCTGCGTTCCAATCGAACTTACCAGTGAATGCAGCGTCATGCTCTGGTCTACCCGGCTTGACCCGATCCTTGCCACCAGCGCCGGCGCCTGCGAAGGTGGCAATACGGCGGGCCTCCTCTTGGCCGACGAGGGCGTCGTCCAGGTCGTCGCCGAGGTCGCCGGAGACGTCATCAGCCTGGCGCGGCGCCAGCAGGGGAGGGGGTGCTGCGGAGCGAGCGAGGTCGAGCAATGACAGCAGGGCAGCACAGCAACGACGATAGTAGACGTGCAATGGACAGGATAGGCTGAGATGAGGGGTGCGAGCGAGGGGGGCGCGTGCGAAAGTGAGCAGGGGGGGGACATACAATCCGATGTCATGATGTCATGGCTGTGGGGCGCGGGGGGTACGATTAATGGATCTCGCGAAAAGACGATCAGACCAGCGACGATCGAGCGTTCGAGCCAGCGCACACTGTCGCACCAGCGATCACAGACGGCGAGTTAGCAGTCTGGAGAGCTGAGGCCACGCATTAGGCGCTCGCAAGATGTTGCCAGAACGTACGCGCACAAGCACGCGCGCGCGCCATGTCGCATACCTCGCGCACCAATGCGCACGCACACACAGCAGAGGGCGGGATGCACAGCCTCGTCGCCGCCTGCAGCGAACGCCCCGTCGAGCTCGCGTAGGAGGTCAGGGTCGATGTCCGATTCATCCGCAGCGACATCGTCGTCGGCGGCCGGCGGGCCACCGTCGTCGGCGTCGGCTGGCGGACCGCCGCCGCCGCGGCCACCGCCGCCGCCGCCGCCGTCGCCGCCGCCCTTGCGTGCGCGACGGGGGGGCCTGTCGGTGGAGCGCATCACATGCATGAGCTCTGCATCCCCGATCTGGAAATATCCGAGGGGCCCTCGAGGCCCTCCAACATCGGATCCGTCATCGCCGGGATCTGGGCCAGAGAGACTCCACAGCCAATCAATCTTGTGTCTGTAGAGTTGAACTGACCCAAAAAAACGCACATAGTCCCAGGCATCTAAGAGCACGTCGCCAGAGGTCAGAAACCGCAGCGGATCAAGAAATCTGATCAAACGTGAACCGTCGTCCCCAACCATAACAACGCGCGCAACAGCATATGTCGTAGCCGAATAACTTTTCTCAACTGGCACCCACACTCTCGCACCCTCCGTGCACCTGCAATCACCATCACCGACTACGACGGATAAGCATATCCCACCGTCGATCTTCGGAGTCACAGCATGCAATCGTCTATGATACCAGCCAAGCACCGCGCGCTCCAACTCTGGAAGCACAGACACTAGGGTAGGGTTCAACTTCACACCATCAGCAACTGTAGCATGCGGAACTGGCTCGGGTGGTGGATCGGCCCACCGATATGTATCATTCATGATGGAGTCCCTGTCGTGCGCATTCAATGCCATCTGGAGTACAGCAGCTGCTCGGGGACGTACGTCTGACCATTTGTGGCTGACCCCCCTCGCACCGAGTCCGAGAGTTTTTTTGATTTGGACGCGAGCTGACAAAGTTGGTAAACGAATGGCCCGACACTGTTCCGCAATGTGTTTCGTGAGCGAGTTTGTGCCCTCGCACTCCTGCACGTCACAGTATGACATCCCTCGGAATACTTGAATGAAAGACCACAATGCTCGAGTGCACATGCCCGTCCGTGCTGCATACTCAAGATCAGGGCGGTACGCGTGCCTGACTTTCCACGTGGAGTGCTCGAGCCGCTCGACGTCTGTCTCCAGGAGCATGATCGCAGTGCCTACACCGCCCGCACGCGCGCGATGTCTAGCGGCACAGCTACACACGACGCATGCTCACGCGATCGATGCCCGACAAGGCGTGCACAACATGCGCGGCGACCATCGCACGCGCGCACATGCGCGCGCGGCCTCGCTTCCAAGACAGGCCCGGCAGGGGGTGAGGGAGTGGAAGACGGGTGGAGACACGTTGCCGGTGGGCGCAGAAGATCCGGTAGTCTTGGTGGGCGAGCCAGACCAGCAAGTAGGGAAACCTTGCGACAGCCGACAGCGGGACAAGCGTCGCGCGAGCAGAACAGGAGACACGATGCACTAGCAAGGAGGCCGAGAGGACGAAGGAGAGAAGGATAGAGAGAGAGCGCGGGAGAGAGACAGGCAGCGAGAAAGAGAGCGTGGGAGGGAGATGGATAAGGTAAGGTGAACGCGCTGGAGAATAACTTCGTCATGACACATGAGTGAGAGCAGTGCGCACGCACAACAGCTGAGTTGAGTGATTTGATGGCGGGTGGAGGCGCCTGTTGAACTCGCGGAAGACGCGGCGGTGGAATGAGGCCGCGTGGTGCAAGAATTCCTGGCGACGACCAGGGATGGCCTCCCCCCCTCCTCGTCCTTCTCCTTCTGAGTGCCAGCTGGGGCGAGGGCACATCCCGAGATAAATCACATGATGGCATGAATGTATCTGCCCATCCAGAACTAGATAAAATTATCACACCAGGTTTTTGGCAGGATGGGGCGAGGGCCCGAGGGCCCCGAGGGCCCTTTCACGAGATAAAATTATCACCACGAGGCGCGCCCAATAACGAGATAAAATTATCACATCGGGTTTCGCCCGCTAGGGCGAGGGCCCATCCCGAGATAAACTCATCACCGCGAGGCGCGCCCAGGAACCAGATAAAATTATCACGTCGGGTTTTGCTCGTTGGGGCGAGGGCGCATCCCGAGACAAGAGTATCACCGCGAGGCGCGGCCTCGAACCAGATATAATTATCGCACCGGGACCAGGAGGCCTCTCCCAGAACATGGGAAACACGCTCCACGACTGGACCCGCCCGACCGCCCAGACAGCACGCCCGGGCCTCCATGCGTCTCCCCCACTGCAGGGCACCACCCCCAGAACCGCCCTCCCCAGCGCAACCGCCACCAGCATGGGCGTCAGCACAACCGCCAACGTCACAACCACCACCAACGCAACCACCATCAGCACAACCACCAACAGCACAACCACCAGCACAACGACACAACGACCATCAGCACAACCACCAGCGCATACACCAGCGCAACCACCAGCATGACCACCAGCACAACAACCATCAGCACAACCACCACCAGCACAACCACCAGCACAATCACCATCAGCACAACCACCACCAGCACAACCACCAGCGCAACAACCACCACAACCACCAGAACGACCACCAGCACAACCACCATCAGCACAACCACCACCAGCACAACCACCACCAGCACAACCACCACCAGAACCACCACCAGTGCCAGCACCACCCATCACCACAACCAGTACAACCACCACCAGCACAACCACCACTTGCACAACCACCAGCGCAACCACCAGCACAACCACGAGCACAACCGCCAGCACAACCACCACGAACACCACGACACCAGCACGACAACCAGCACAGCCACCACCAGCACAACCACCACCAGCACAACCAGCACGAGCACCAGCAGTATCACAACCACCAGCCTAACTACCACCAGCCCAACCACAAGCGCAACCACACCACCAGCACAACCACCGCCAGCACGACCACATCGAGCGCAACCGCTAGCACAACCACCAGCAGCACAACCACCACCAGCACAAACACCAACACAACTACCAACCAGCACAACCACAATCAGCACAACCAGCACTAGCACAACCACCATCGCAACCACCAGACCACCAGCACAACCACCATCAGCAACATACCACCACCAGCACAACCACCATCACAACCACCAGCACAACCACCACCAGCACAACCACCACCAGCACAACCATCACAAACACAACCACCAGCGGCACAACCACCACCAGCACAGCCACCAGCGCAACCACCAGCACAACCACCAGCACAACCACAAGCGCAACCACCACCAGCACAACCACCACAAGCACGACCACATCGAGCGCAACCACCAGCACAACCACAAGCACAACCACCAGCACGACCAGGATGGGAGGGGAATGGCCCCCTACGAAAACCTTATCCTAACTCAATGACCTCCCGACGAAAACATTATCCTAACACCAGGGTTACGCGCGAAATTCTTGTCCGAAGCCATTGGGCCATTGGGCTGCGAGCGGGAGCCCTATCCTAACCCCAGGGCCCCTGGACCCCTACAAAAACCTTATCCTAACTCACTGGCCTCCCCACTAGAACCTTGCCTTAACACCAGAGTTACGCGCGAAATTCTTCTCCACATCCATATGGCTGCGAGCGATCACCTTATCCTAACCCCTGGGCCCGGTACGCAAAGACCTTATCCTAACTCAATGGCCCCCGTACGAACGCCTCATCCTAACACCAGGGTTGCGCCGAAATGTTTCTCCGAAGCCGTTTGGGCTGCGATTGAAAACCTTATCCGAGCCCCTGGGCCACCCTACGAGAACCCCCTATCCTATCTCACTGGCCTCCCTACGAACACCTTATCCTAACACCAGGGTTACGCGCGAAATTATTCTCCGAAGCCATTGGGCTGCGAGCGGAAACCTTATCCTACCCCCTGGACCTCCTTACGAAAACCTGATTCTAATTCAGTGGCATCCTTACGAAACCATAATCGTAACGCCAGGGTTACGCGCGAACTTCATCTCTGGACCCATTGGGCTGCGAGCGAAAACCTCATCCCAGCACGTGGGCCCCCTATAAAAACCTTATCCTAATTCACTGGCCTCCCTACGAAAACCTTATAAGCCTTAACACCGTATCCTAACACCAGGGGGGTGCGCGAAATTCTTCGCGGTTTGGCAAGCCAATTCGCAGTCTATCAATCTCGCAAGCGATCGCACGATCTAGCTCTGAAGATCGTACGTTCGGTCGCACAATCGATCGCACCGTCGATCTAACAATTGAACTCACCATCGATCTCACATTCCGACTCGAGTCGACGTCGCAACCGTTATCATGCTATCATGCCGCTACCGATCGCACAATCGATATCCCATCGATCTCACGATCGGTCTCACACTCGGTTTCAAAATCGATCTCACGAGCGATCTCGCCATCGATCCCACAACAGATATCACCATCGATCTCGCACCACATACCACTATCAATATCAAAATTATCCCAGTGCGACCCTACCTAGGAGTTGGAACCCCTAGGAAAGCAGCATTAGTAGTAATAGCAACGCTAAGCTACAGCTAAGCTAAAGCTAAGCTAAAGCTAAGCTAAAGCTAAGCCACAGCTACGCTAAAGTTAAGCTAAAGCTAAGCTGAAGCTAAGCTAAGCTAAAGCTAAGCTAAAGCTAAGCTAAAGTTAAGCTAAATCTAAGCTAAAGCTAAACAGCTAAGCTAAAGCTAAGCTAAAGCCACAGTAAAGCTAAGGTAAAGCTAAGCTAAAACGAAGCTAAAGCTAAGCTACAGCTAAGCACAAGCTAAGCTAAAGCTAAGCTAACGCTAAGATAAACGCTAAGCGAAAAGCTAAGCGAAACGCTAAGCTAAAGCTAAGCTACAGCTAAGCTACAGCTAAGCTAAAGCTAAGCTAAAGCTAAAGCTAAAGCCAAAGCTCCCAGGGGACTGGGGGGAACCGCGGGGCGGGCACTGGGGAAACCGCCCGGGGCGCTTTCCACTGCCCGGCCCCTTTAAGCTAGAGAGTAAGAACTCTTCTAGGCAGAGCCTAGGTAGGAAACAACATCCACGATCGATCCCACAACAGACACCGACGGGGCACCGACGGGACACCGCGGCGGCATCGACGGGCCCACCGCGGCCCACCGCGCGCTGGGGAGGGGGGGGGGGGGGCGGGCCCACATCATCTGGCCACGGCGGCATCAGTCCTCTCGCGCGCCCGCGCAGCTTCGAGTCGCCCGCGCGCGCGACGCGAGCTCGAAACCGACGCCGATTTCCCAGTGTACGGCTCTCCGTCCCGCTGCGATCTCACCCCCTCGTCTCAGATCTACACCAATCGACAGATTCGCAGATACATCTGCAGACTGATATATATATATAGAGAGAGAGAGAGAGAGAGAGAGAGAGAGAAAGAGAGAGAGAGCAAGAGGGTAGATGCACGATCGAGAGCTCGAGGGAGAGGGAGTGGCAGAGTCGGCGAGTGGGCGACAAGGAAGGAAGATCTGAATATTGAGGCGGAGGCATGGGATGACGACTGGATGAGTTACGATAGGGGGGGAGGTAGGGTAGGGGGGGATTGGGTTCGGATGCCCGGGAGTCCTCAAGTGCAAAAAGCATGAGATTGTAACACATACCATTATCGATGCGTGGGTCATCCTGCACCTTCTTGTAGCTGCCTGGCCAATCGTACGTCAAAACCACATCTGTGTACTCGTCGTTGAAATCCACGAGTCCACCCTCCACGAGTTGTGCCATGTGGTTGCCGGAAACGAACACATCATCTGGTTTGCGTTGTAAGAACAATTGAAAATGCGTGCCAGGCGCGTGCACAATACACATCACGTCGACTACAAACCAGAACACTGGATCACTCACTGTGGTCAATGCATCACGGCGCCACCGACCCAGCTTCTGGCGATATGCAACCTGCTGCTCAAGACGAGCCTCGTCAATGACACCGAGGGCGACGTCGCCAGGCCCGTCGCGATCGGCGTCGGCGATCGCCTTGACGTCGGCGTCCGTCAAGGCGAGCGCCGCTCTCAGAGCAGTCACCAGGTGCCCGTCGCAGCCGGCGCCGCCAGATGCTGACCTGGCAGGCCGACGGAAGGGCGCGCAGGCATGCACGGTCACGCAAGCGCGCGGCTAACAAGCGAGCGGGAGCCAGAGGGATCAAAGGAATGCAAACAAAAAATCGGGATAGGAGGACGAGTCTGAGGGAGGACTGGCGGGAGCGGGGCCCTGGGGAGGGGGGTGGGGGAGGGCCGGATGATGAGGAGGGGAGGAACGGACAATTGGATAGAGTAGGGGGGGGAGAGGGCATTGCAGAACCCACGCTGACCTCAGACGAGACTCGGTGGCAGAAACTGACAACCAACGCCCTGCAACACACTTGGGCGGCAACTTCAGAGCGTGCTCGCACGCGTCGGCAGCCCCGAACAGAGACGTCCACGTGCCCAGAACTTTGGCGGCAGCGTCGCGCCAACAATGGGTGATCTTGGCACACGACGAGAAATACTTCCAAGGAACACCAAGCTTACGCATCCACGCGTCTACGAGATGCAATCCAGTTTGCGTCGTCAACTGGCCAATGTGCATTAGACAAGGGATGCCGACAGCTACGATAAATTGATTCGGGGCAGCATCTACACACATGAACCGTTTGAAAACCCTCTGATCGGGCCCCCCGTCCGACGTGTACACCCACCATGACATTGAGTGGCCATCCAGGTTGGCCCAGAAAGGACAGCCGACTGACAACACCTGTTTTTTCAAGATTGCGTATGTTCCCTGAGCTGAAGCATCTCGCACGCGATGTAAGTCTGGAACCACTTCATGACACGATATGCAATCTTGAAACGATACATGCCCAATGCTGGAATAATCGACCACATAAACTGACTTGATTTGTGTATTGTGCAGTTTTGCATTTTGCCAGACTGATGAGTTCGTTGCGTCGGACCTGAAAAAATGAGCTGATATGTGTGCACCGAAATCATCATCACATGGCCGACATGACCGTTGTGCGTGCTCTCGCAGAATGTGGAACTTCCTAGCATAACTGATCAACGAAGCCGACAAGAGACGCTCGTACCGATTCACAGTTTGACCGCTCAAGTCCTCCATCAAGAGTGAACCCACGTCGTTCGCACCGACACAACTTAGGTTCCGCCGAATCGCAGTGGCAAGCCGGGACCGGGGACACAAGAAACCCTTTGCACCGTTCGGTCGCACAAGTTCGAAAGCAGCATTGGACGGGGCAGCGCGAGAGGGTGCAGGCACGAGCACGCCACCGTCACAGTCGCTAACATCATCAGCAGACGACGGCCGCAACCGTTTGAGCTGGTGCCTCTGGATAGCGTCCTTCTGCCTGGCGCGCTGCAGCTCCTCGTCCTTCAGCACCAGCAACTGGGCGCGGCAACTGGGCGGATGGGGCGATGCGGCAACGTTGGCAACGTGAGGGATACGGGGGTGGGTGACGATGCGGGGGTGGATGCGGATGGATGGTGGAGTTAATGAGGGCACAGCACGATGAGGGAGGACGAGGACGAGGATGTGGATGGGCCAGAGGATGGGAGAGTCAGGGAGGGATAAGCTATGCGAAGCCTCTCGAGGCCGCCCGCGAGCGAACGCGAGTGGATGTGCTGCAAAAGGCGGTGCCAACTCCTATCTCCTACATCCCCATATGCTACCCCCTATCGCCTCCCACGTCCCCCATCCTATCTCACACTCGCGCTCATGTCACATGTCCCTCCCGCGGGTGCGGGTGGCCTTGGCCATGACGGTCGGGTCGAGACGCAGGTAGTCCTCCTCGGTCATCGTGGGCGCGCGCCTGCACGTGGGGCGCGCGGCACGGCACTGGGCAGCAATGACAGGTGGGACAAGGTGAACGGAGTGAACGGGGGCGGGGTTGGATGGGGAGGACAGGGGGAGTGGATTGGGACTGGGCTGGAATGTCGAGCTGATGACAAAGGACGGGAGGTACCGCATTACAACACGCACAACTGACATATTAAACAACGTCGCACACGTGTACAAATTTCCATGCAAACGTATCTACGTATACATAATACATATATATATATACATACATACATATACATACCCGATACGATTGCCAACCCCAATGCTGTGAGACATTGTCGCAGATAGGCACGGCATGAAAAAGAAGAGTCGCGCCTGCGCACAGGCACGATCTCCGCGCTCAGCGCCGCGGGAATCGCGGCAACCATCGCTGTCTCTGGGTCGGGCGCGGGCAGCGCCACGAGAGGTTGGTGCAAGGAGGGGGCAGCAGCCAACGCGGCACGAACCTGCCTGTCCCACAAGTCAGATCGGATGTCGATCCCCCCCGCAGACAATGAGAGCATCACCACTGCCACCGGATAGTGATCATCAGAACCAGAGTCAGGCAGCCCGGGAGATCTCTCGGCCTTCCTGATGCACTGGCGGGCGCTGTCTGGGTGCACGTTGCATATATCTACAACCACTTGGAATAACGCACACTTCGGGAACAGCAGGCCGCCATCAGAACCGACGCGAGCATGAGTCGACAATGCGAGCTCCAGCTGTCGCGCGCCACTGGCCCCCAGGAAGACAGTCGGCCGCTGCGGGCCGCTGCGGCATCGCAGCATCATGGGCTGGCCAAACGGCCTCGGGCCAAACGGCCTCGGGCCAAACGGGCCGCGCCGCCATGGCCAGACCACCCACCCAACCCCCAAGACAGATGTCACGATTGATCTCACTATTGTTCACATATCAAACTATTGTTCAAATATCAACCCCAGAACTGGTACTCCATTGCACAATCGATCTCACAATCGATCACACGATCGATCTCACCATCATCTTCCCTCGTGCTACCTGCTCGCAGTTTGCAATCCATGGCAAGTGGACGACGGGATGTGAACGATAGTGAGATCGACAGCAAGGTAGTGATAACAATAGTGAGGCCGATTGTCTGATCGATACTGAGACCGACCGTGAGGATGCGCGAAGGAAAACTGATGATTGCGATGGTGGTGACGACTGCCGAATCTGTCGTATATAATTGCTATCATGGGTATGCGAAATCCCAGGGTTTGGGGGGGAGTCCAGAATTGTTGATCGGGTGCGGTGCCCCCCTCTATGTTACATCACCCCCCCTAGGCAGTCGCCCCACGACGTGTGCGCAATCGTCATCAGCCCCGCTGCTTTGGTAACGGCCGCGATCGCCACCCTCCCTGGTCTCAGATCGATCCCCAACCACCGCCCGCCAACCGGGGAGGGGGGGCGCAGTTCTGTCCATCGGCGTCCTGGCCAGATGAAGGCCCATTCTTCTCGCCCGCCCACGCAGCTGCGTCTCGCCCGCGCGCGCGACACAAATGCGAAACCGAAACCGCACTTCGATATCACCCCCTCATCTCCGACAAATTGTTAGACAAAAACGCTAAAAATGTAGTTGGTTGCACGGGCTAGTTGGACCCCGGTACATCGAATGTGAGGGTAGCCGAAGACGAGGTCGCGCGCTACACAGTCAACGCCACTGGAAAATTATAACCAAAATGTTTAGAATACAAAATAAATGACAAAGAAAACACGAATACACAGCCAACGCCACTGGAAAGTTAGAACCCACATGTTTAAAACGTATATGTAAAATACTAGAAAAAACAAGCAACAACCTTATAATTCCATGCGCGCAGAGACAGCCGCGACGCCGATCACAGGCCACACGCGTAGAAAAAATAGTCAAACATCTTAAATTTGGTAAGCAACTTGCTAATTTTATTAGATGGCTAGTTTATCTACATCATGTGAACTCGCTAGGGAAACCATAAGGCCCTAGGGGGGGCAGACCATTCTGAGGAAGCAAAAGTGGTCACTTCCTACTTTGCGCGGGCGCAACATGGCCAGAGTTGGAGATACACAGTCGACGGGGCTAGGAGGTGCAGTGCATGTGATGAAGGACAACGGAGCCCCTGTGCAAGTGGTTATGATTTCTATTGTTGATGATGGCCCCACCGCGGGCACCGTGCAGTGTGGCGTCGAGATCGAGGGGTTGACGGAAGTGGGAGGGCAGCAGCATGCACAGTGTCTGCACGCCAGGTTCGCAGAGATCCGCCCCTTTCGGTGAGTATCGGAACAGTTCGACAGGTGAGTGTGCGGCGGGGAGAAGTCCAGTGGGTTCTGCTACTGAGTGCTCGCCCGCCCTCTCCGCCCAGTTTGACGCACGCCACGCAAGTGACAGTGCCTTATCCTTCTCGCCGCCTGCTGGGGAAGCTGGTGGTGTCTACCGTCCTGCCCGTCCTCTGTCTCTCTGCAGTTGGAACACGCGCGCGCTCTTCGCCTCTCTCTCTCTCGTCTCGTTCATCTCGGTCACGTTCACGCTTCCTTCGGGCTAAGCAGCTGCTCTCACAGTATCAGGTCATGTGTTTACAGGAGACGCACGGATCTGAAGCAGACCTGGTTATCCTTCGGGACGAAATGCGGACTGGGCAAATTGTTGGGAGCTTTCTGGAGGATCGGAACGCGGGGGGGGGGGGGCCTTCCTGTCTTCGGAACTCTGTGACTGCTTCGACCCGATCGCTCCGATTACGGTCGTTCCTGGGCGGGTGTTGCTCGTCCATGGTCGGGGACCCCGAGGCGATTTGGTAGTGGCCAATGTACATATGCCTAACACGTGCGATGACGTTCGTATCTATCATCAGTACTTACGCCTCATCAATGCCGCCCTTCCTGCGGCAGCGCATACCATGGTTATCGTCCTGGGAGACTGGAACTTCTGTACGATGGAAGATGGTAGGTCTCTTGTCTCTGGGGAGATTGGGCCTGGGGACCGTTTGCAATGCGATGCTTTTTCAGGAACATTGTAGCCACTGGTGTGAATTATACCAACCAGACCCGACCCGAAGGGATATTGTGAATCGGGAACTGAGGGGGCTGGCCAGATTAGATCGGATTTATACGACCCTTCCTGCAGGTATTCTCAATGAGATGACCGTTGTTGTCAACGCTGTCGGCACCCTCATGCATCCAGGGGCCTCCTCCGATCACATTCCCGTCGCTGCCACTGTTTCCCTCCCGACCCCGAAGGGTCGTTCCTCGGTTCCGAAATGGATCAGGCAGCATGCCGACTACCACAGAATGGTTCCCGAACAGCTTCGGGGGCCGACGCTTCCATCGGACCCTGCGCAGAAACTCACGAGGGTGAAAGAGGTTTTTGGTACGGCTGCTGTGGAATTTAAGAAGACCCTTAAGTGTCGGCCAGCGGGCAACGATGCGGAACGGCTCCACTTTGCGTTCATGGCATACCGTGGATGGAGGGGTCGGCAGTGGTATCTCTGTCTTCGTGCCATTCGCTGCTACGCTTCTCTCCTGCCTTTCTTCGACATCGACGGCGGTGCGTGCACTGATCCTGATGGCCTCCACAGTTTGGTACTATCATTGAAGGGACGTTGGTTTGATGCGGAGTTGGAGGAGTTGGATCATAGTAACCAGGTGGAGGAGGTCAGGACCAAGAAGAGACGGAGGCTGGTGGCTCTTAGGCGAGGATGGGACCTCATGAGGAGGAGGACTGGACTGCTAGGCGTATTGGACGAGAGCGGGGCCCCGCGTGCCTCCCCAGAAGCGGCTTCTGCGGCACTGGTAGCTCATTGGAGTAAGGTCTTTGCCCAGGCGGATTGCGACCCGACTCATTGGGAAGAAATGCTGACCCACGTTCAGACTATTGGCGGCTGCACTCCTGCCCCACGGTGGAAACTGGACGCGGATGAATTTCGGGGCCGTGTCGGCCATGAATTTCATTCTGCTCCTGGCCCTGATGGGATCCCGCATGGTTGTTGGAAGGTCCCTGAGGCGACCGATGCTTTGTTCGAGGTTTACGAGGAGGTTTTCAACAGTGCAGGAGGTTCTCTCCCTCCTGAATGTCGGGTTAGTCGCGTGGTGTTCCTCCCGAAGGGCAGCGACCCCCGTGATCGCAGCGACTTTGTCTCTCGTGCACCGGCCCCCACCCGCCCGCTCTCCCTCGCGAATGCGGATGCGAAGATACTCTCCGACGCCTTCTGTTTGGGACTCAATGACGTCGCTCCTGTGACTGTGGACGTCTCCCAGCGTGGTGGGGTTCGAGGGCGTAACATTCTAGACAATGTCGCTGAAGTTGAAAAATGGGGCCTTATCCAACACATGTGTGGGAGGGATAAAGCGGGGGTGTTGTTCACCGATTTCAAGGCGGCGTTCCCTTCGATCCTGGCCGAGTGGATTTTTGCCGTTTTGGTGGCCATGGGGGTTCCCAGCGAGACCGCGGGTTTCTTCAAAGCCCTGCACGCCAACAATACGGCCCTGGTCTGCTTTGAGGGCGCTGCCGAAACGGTTTTCCCTGTGGAACGAGGTGCACGGCAGGGGGGCCCTGCGTCAATGACCCTCTTTGCTTTGGCTCTGGACCCCGTACTGCGCTGGATCCGTGCCCGCCGTGTCGAACGGGTAGGTGTCCAATTGGCGTACGCTGATGACTGCTGCTTTGGATCACGTGACATTCTCATCGATCCCATGCCCACCTTGCTGCTTCTCGACTTGCTCTCTTCCGCGGTTGGTCTCTCGTTGAATGTGGGGAAATGCTACGTCTTGATCTGCGGGACGCTGAATGGAGATGCCCTCGCTGCCCACATGACTCGGAAAGGCAGCCGATTCGCCTCGGTCCGTTTCGCCACCAGAGTTTTGTACCTCGGATTCTGGGTGGGCCCATCGGCCCATGAGGTGGCCTGGGTGGAAACGATGAATAAGTTCTGGCAGCGAGTTCGTCTTCTTCGCTCTCTCTCGCTGGACTTGGCGACCACCATCCGCCTGTTCCATTCTAATTGCCTCTCCGTCTTGCAGTATCGGATTCAGCTGGTGAGGGTCACCCCAGGGGTTCGGCGTCAGCATAGGGAAGCCTTGCAGATACTTACAGCGGGGCCTCGGCATGCATTGAACTACACTATGCGCACCCAGTTACGTGACCTGGGGATCTCACTTGAATTCGTGGACCTGGGACTGTATGATGAAGCTACGAAATTTCGGGTGGTGATGCGGTGCCATGCATTAGATGATGCGCTTTATGAGTTAGATGGATTAGCTATTGGCTTGACGGATGATGAATTTATTCCTGCACGTATGTTTTCTGGATGGTGGTGCCATTCGATGATACGCACGACGAATGAGGACGCGGCGGACCTCGTGAACTCTCCCATTGATCGAACTGCCCGTCTTATCCAGGCCAAGGTCCATCGGCACTTACGGTCGGTTCGTTTGACTGCCACTCCATTATTGTGTCTGGGTGTACGGGTATCGAGGTGGTTGGTTGCAGCATCTCTCGAGGATATGTTCCGTCTGCGGGCGAGATTGCGCGCTGTGGAGCGTGCCACGTGCACGCATCTTGCTACCAACGTTCTCCGCGTTCTGTCCAGGGGCGCTTGTACTTCGGCACGTTTTCACGCGAATGACAGTGGGTGCTGCTTTGGGCGCGTGGCCCCTGATGACCTTCTCCATTACAACATCTGTGACCGATTCCGTGACCTGGCACTGCACCGTCTCCCTGGGTTGGAAGCGTTACCCACGCCGTGGAGGGAGATGTGGCAGCACCGAGATACCTGGCTTACCTGTCTTTGTCTGATGGGACCTTCCTGGGGGCTCGACCGCGACGTTGCCTGCGCTGCCTTCATCGATGCATTTCTGAAGACCCACGCCCATCATCGGCGTCTGACTCAGGTCCCCCCGCCCCAGGTCTTCGTTGCCCGATTGCGTCTTCTGGCTCGTCGGTTTACTGGTGTTGCACGACAGTTCAGGGCACGGCGTATTGGACGGGCTGCCACGCGAAGTGATGTCGTTTGAGTGTGGCCGCTCCCTTTCATCCCTCGCGCGCGTGCTCTAGTGCTCCTCTATGCGTTCCCTTGCCTCTCCTGTCGCTTGCTGTCTTCCGTCTCCCCTGCCGCTGCCGCTGCCCCTTCCCCGCGGGGTGGGCGCGGTTGGGTCCTCGGTTTTTCCCGCCCTTGCCTTCCCCTCTTTCCCCTGCCTTTCTTCTGGCCCGCCCCCTCGGTCCTCCTGCTGCTTGCTCCGCCGTGCGCGTGCTGTTGCTGCTTGGGTTGGGCCCCCGCCTGGCTGGGGGAGCGCGCGCGGGGGCGCGCGTGCACCCGCCCCGCCGCTCCCTGCCGCCCCCGCCGCCCGCCCCGTTGACGACCTGTTCAACTGTGCCCGTTGCGCCTCTCTGGGAGGTAGGGCGCCTGCCCCTCGATTTTGTATAGGCGTGTTTCGTGCCTGGGTTGTGGGTCGTGGTGACGGTGGCCTGGGTTGCAAGCGCCCGAGGCTTGCGGGGCGTGGGCTCTGCCCCCCCCCCCGTCACCGAGTGCGCCCCCCCGCTGCCGAGGACTCTCGTTCGGGAGGATCGGCAGCGGGCGGTGCTGCCCCGCCGCGCCCCGCGCGCGAGGTGCCACGGTACCTCCCACGGGTGGGCGAAGATCGGCCGCCCGTTGTGCACGGGCGTCAAGTACTCTGTCCTTTTCTCTCCTCCTTCGTTGTTCCTCTGCTGCCGCTGCCCCCCCTCCTGCACGGATTTCGGTGTTGGCAGGCATGGCCTGTTGCTGCGCTGCTGCCGCAGATCATGGATTACTGACCTGGATGGAATATAGATGCGCGGGGAAAGAAATAATAATGTATTTTTTAATATATATATATATAATCAAAAAAAAAAAAAAAAAAAAAAACGCATCCTCCTCCTCCTCCTCCTACTCCTCAATTCCCCTCCTATCTCATCCTCCTGCTCATCCGCCATCTCATCCTCCTCCATTTTCTTCCTTATGAAACAACTCCACCCCGAGGCCAGTCGAAAGGGCGGGTTGGGTGTTTCGCCTGAGATTTCTTCTTCTTCTTCACCATTTGTGTCCTTGAAGCATGATTAAGGACAACGGAATCACAGATGGAGGGCGGGTCGTTTTCAACATGTTGTTCTTGTCTTAGCGCCGCGCACATTCGTCTTGAAAGTTTGGAAGAGCTTCAAAGATTGAGGGCTGATCGTTTTCAACGTGCAGGTCTCGCCTTAGCGCCGCGCGCATTCGTCTTAAACGCGTGCACGAGAGCTTCACGGATTGAAGGCGGGTTGTTTTCACAATGTGATTCTCGTTTTAGCGTTGCGCACGCTCGCTTTCAAAATTTGCAAGAAGTGCATTGGTTGAGGGCGGGTCGTTTCAAAATTTGATTATCGCTTTAGCGCCGCGTACATTCGTTTTAAATGGTTCCAAGAATTTCGCGGATTGAGGGCCGTTCCTTTTCAACAGGTGGTTCTCGCCTTAGCGTCGCGCGCATTTGTTTTTGCATATTCGCAAACGTTGAATCATGGCTAACGTACCAATAATGGTGTGTTGGACCGGTTCATGCTTGTCTGAGCGCAACAGTTAGGTTTATTCGCTGTGTTGATGTCTCAGGAGTGGCGTTCTGACACGATTCAGAATCGCCGATACCTCGCAGTCAGGTTAACTCGTGGCGCGAAAGTCCTGAGAATGGTGTTTGCGCACGCTTCGGGATTTTCGCACGGTTGTCCCCCAACGTGGCAATTCCCTCAGTGGAAATGAATGTTTGTAGGGGTTTGAGAAGAGGGAGCTTGGAGGGAGGGTGTATTCCAACATCGCTGATGAGTCTTAGGTTTGCACTGGTCAGCACGTGTTGCCCCCTCCCTCTCCCCTCCCCTTCCGTCCCATCTCTTTCCCCCTCGGCCCATGGTGTCGGCGGAGCGCCTGCGCTGGGTCATGGACAAGTTCCGTCTCGGGCACCAAGCGCGACTATCGATGTCCTGTTTTCTTGAGCTGATGGTGGTGCTGATCGAGTACTATGCACAGGGCCCTGCCATGAGGAATGGTACAACTCTGGCGGTATCTGCGCTCCTCCTTCGGAAATTACCACCACATATTGTTGTGGAGCATGGTCACAAGCGTTCCAGTGGAGTTGCGAATGTGTCCATGCCTTTTCGTCCTGTCCCAGGTGGTGAGGAAGAAGACCTACAAGATGATGACGACGGATATCATGATGGACCTGGAGGTAATCCCCTTAATGGTGGAGGAGGCGGAGGTGGGCATAGCCATCGTCGACGTGCAGAGCCTGACCCCTGGCACGGACATGGTGGTCATGACCCTTGGGGTGGAGGCGGGGGTTACCCTTGGCAATGTTGGGGAGCAGCTAAACGGCCGTGGTGCTGTGCAGGTCATGGAGATCCCCTCCCTGCTACAGTTGCGCTCCCTGCGGCGCCGCGCTTCCCGTTCGACGCGGACGCAGTGGAGTTCATCCCGATGGACGCGGAGACCAGAGTTGACACGCTGCTGCACGCACTTGGCGTGGACAAGTTGGGTGGTAATTCTCATTCTGGGGAGGAATGGCGGTCTTGGAGGTGGTCGGACTGTACTTCGGGATGGTGCGCATGAGGATGCTGATCGTCGGGGAGGTACTATTCGTCTTTGGGCTTTAGCTGACGGTTTCGGGGATACACGGTCTCTATATGAAGCTGGTCGGCCGCGGGATGACGCACAAGAGGATGTGATTTACTGGATGTATTATTACTATGGTGACGGGGCCTGTAGTAGTCCTGATATTTGTGAGCTTACTGGCGTGGGTGATCTTCGTGTGGAGCTTGATGGAGATCTTCGTGCGAAGCCTGAACTTTGGGAGGAGCCAGCCGGTGATATTCGGATGGAGCCAGGTCTTTCTGTGGGGCTCGATCATCGTGTGGAGCCGGATGGTGCTCTCTGTCTTGAGCGCACTTTTGCGGATGGTGTTGACGATGTTGATGGTGCCGACGATGGCGGTGGGAGTTTTTGTTTCAGGTATGTTGTGTCTACCGCTGTGGGGACCGCACATATACGGCGTCCGAGTGCCTGTGCTGCCATGCGCCTGCTGGCCTTCGGCTGGCTGTGCACGATGCTGGAGGTTGGCGCCATGGCGCGCTCTCGACTGAGGACGCAAAGAAGGACACATACAGCAACACCTTCTTTTAAAGAAAGGAGGTGCGTGTTCGGGGACTCCGCTCACGCTCTGAATTCAACGGGCAAATTTGTATGGTGCGCGTCCACCTTCCACATCGGTGTGGCCCCGCATCACAAAAGGGAAGCGGTACCCTGTGCTGGTTGGTGAGCTTGCGGATCTTGTCTCGTTTCCTGTTTCGCGCCTGGTGGTCGCATTTCAAGCTGATCATGGGCGTCATTGGGGGATATTTCTTCGTGATTTCTTTCAAGGTACTGTGGTACGTTTTCCTTGGTAATGTCTCTGTTGGGCATCCCCGGGAGTAGTGGGAGAGCCACTCGGGAGAATTGGTGCGAGGCAGCCTTGGTGATGTGTAGTGGAATCATATGGGGTGGTGTTCGTGCCACCCATAAAGACTCGTACGCGGTGATTTTGAGAGGCCTCGGTCCCGCTCTTTCTCTCGTCGTTTTGCGTCTTTTCGTCTTGTCTTGTCTCGTCGTTCTGTCGCCTCCTTTCTCTTTTCCTGTCCTCCCGCGTTGTCGTTTCTGCGTTTTGGGGTGGTCGTTACGTCCCCTCGGCCTCATCCTCCTCCTCTTCTCCCTCGTTCCTTCGTCGCCCCCCGCTGTGTCCCACCTGGAACTAACAATCGTGGCGTTTGGCTTTTTTTGCAGAAGAATTCTTCTTACTCCTCCTCCATTGTACACAACCCCCCTTCTCTGATTGCGCGTCGCTTACGTGGCCGGAAGGGCCTGTCGCAATTTTTCAGTCCTGCGCGTTACGACCCGCGCACGTGTGTGAGACAGCCGCCAGCCGGTACGTTTTTGTTCCTAAAGTGGCTGTTTGTGCCCTGGTCTGGACATGCGCCTCCAGCCCGCGGCACTTCTTCAGCCAATGTGTCGTGCACACACGACGGCGTTATTGATTGATTGGTAGGATGGCAGATGTAACGCGAGCGCCCCTACCTGGTCCCCCCCCCTTCCTACTTCTCCCCCTCCCTTGTCCCCCTCGCCTCCCCCCCTCTTCCTGCTCTTCCGTTTCCTCCATCCCCTTGGGATTTGAAGAATCTTGGGGCCGAAGGCGTTTTTTACTCGGCGGAAGGCGGCGCAAAGCTGGCAGAAGAAAATGAGGGCAGGTCCGACGGGGGAAGCTTGCGGAAGGCCGGCGGAAGCCAGCGGATGAAAGATGCATCCTTCGGGAGATGCCAACCTGCTGGGATTCACGGGTTCCAGAAGCAGCCAATGGGGTTTCCCCCCCAGTGCGTCTCCTGGGCTCCACGGAGCCCCTCAGTCTTTCGCGTTACTTGAGGAATCCCTTGGGGCTCTGGGTTCCCATGAGGCGTGCTCTGGAGGTTGTCGAGCTGGACAGCCAGGCATCAGTGCACAGGGCGTCGCGGGGTTCTCCCCACATGTGACGCCACCACCAACACCACGAACGGGTGGGAAAGCCCAGGGGCGGGCATTACAAGCATTCGCTGGGGAGCCTCGTAGAGAACACGGGCGGTCGGAGCCCCCAGATACAAGTATTGCCCCCCCCCCCCCCCCGAGGATGTCCGCCCCTGCCGGAGCGCCGAATCTGGGCCTCCCTGGAAAAGCGGCTGTCGTTCCTCCGGCCATCGATTGGCCGCCCAGCTCAAACATCCACGCGCAACGCTTCCCTACCGAGAGAATACCCATATGCATCGTGCTGATTCCGTGCGTCCTCGTGCTCTGTGGCCGCCTGTGGCCTGCACGTGCACCCTTCGCCCGTGCTGATGTTTCAGTCATCAGTGTTTGTCTTGACTCTTGGAATCAAGGAGTGTTGAGCTTGACCAAATCTTCCAGAGGTATGATGAAAGGGGTGTGGTATAATGGGGTGTGGCGCCTGTGCTGAAAATGACGATGTTCTCTACGATTGCCGCAAGTGCGTTGCATCCCGATTTCAGGCACCTTGGCTTTGCGTCGACCGCTTCAAGCAACGTCAGAGCTTATAACTTCCAACTTCCTGAAGCGAGCGCCGTCCAATCAGAACGGCGACGCAAAGGCCAATTTCATGACGCCCTATCGCCAGGCATGCGATTCTGGAGATATGGCATATTCTGGGATTGATTTCTGTGCCTCCAAAGTTTCCAGAATGTCGTTGTAGTATTTCTGGAAGTATATATTGGCATAGCATAGAATAATTATCCCAGTGCGACCCTACCTAGGAGTTGGAGCATCTAGGAAAGCAACATCTACATCTACACCGACAGCTACATTAACATCTACACCTGCATATACATCTACATCAACATCAACAGCGAGACTCACATCTACATATACACCTACACCTACACCTACACCTACACCTACATCTACATCTACATCTACATCTACAGTTTCGCATTGCTTTTGCTGTTGCTTTGCTTTGCTTTGTGTTGTTTGTGATTTGCCTTGCCGTCGCTGCTGTTGCGTTGCCTTTGTTTTGCTGCTATGCTCTGCAATGCTATGCTATGCTTTGCTGCGTTGTGCTATGCTGTGCTGTGCTGCGCTATGCTATGCTATGCTATGCTGGGCTATGCTATGTTATGCTGGGCTGTGCTATGATATGCTGTGCTGCGCTATGCTATGCTACGCTATGCTATGTGATGCTGTGCTCTGCTATGCTAAAGCTCAGCGAAGCTAAGATGAAGGTAAGCTAAGCTAAGATAAACCTGAGCTAAGATGAAGCTAAGCTAAGCTAAGATGAAATAAGCTAAGCTAAGAGAGAGATAAGCAACGCTAAGCTAAGGGGACGTAACTGGGGGAACCGCGGGGAGGATACTGGGGGAACCGCCCGGGTCGGTGTGCACTGCCCGGCCCCTTTAAGAAAGAGAGTAAGAACCCTCTAGGCAGAGCCTGGGTAGGGAATTTCTGAATTCCAGAAGATCTGGAATTTCATGTTTGGCTGATACGTAAATTCCGGAATCGCGTTTTGCGCGAGTCGCGGTGGCCGAAATTGCGTGTTCGGTGATCGGGCGTGTTGGATCAGGTTGTTGTGTCGCCGTTAACATAGGATTGCGTCGTTTGGAAAAGTTGGGATCAGTAATTCTGACATTGTTTGAAGCGGTCGACGCAAAGCCGAGGTTGTCGAAGTCGGGATGCGACGCATTTGCGGCTATCGTAGGTCGATCACATCGCGATTCTTAGCACTGGCACCATACTCCTTTATACCACACCCTTTTCCGACCTCCACAAATCTCGAGATTGAGGACGTCCGCAGGCGTGCGCGGTTTCGCGCACAATAGTTTGACATACTAGCAGAATCTAGCGGAGGGGACGTGTCGACCAGAAGGCCTATCAACCTGTTATTTTTTAACATTCGTTGGAGCACGACCGAATGATTCGGATCCCTGGATCCTCTTTCGAGTCCATTCCCTTTCTGCTCATTTCTCTTCTCGCTAGTTTTCCCACACTTTCCCCAAGGATTTCTCATGGCTTTCCAACAACTGCTCCAGCTTCTCCGCTGGCCTCATGCGAGAGCTGCTCGTTACTAAGCCGTCCAAGCTGCCGGACCTTTGGTGGGGCCAGGGGGATGAGGAAGGGCAGCTGCAGCAGTGGCGTGTAGTAGCAGCTGCAACGGGAGCAGAGGATGAAGGGAGAGACCAAGAGGACCAAAGAGATTCTCGTGGAGGCCTTTCCACTCCATTCTGGACGGCTTGTCAGGCAAAAGGGAGGTCGACATCCAAAGTGAAGGTTTTCGATCCTCTGGGGAGGAGGGATGAGAAGGACGGGTATGAGGAGGAGGAAGAGGAGGTGGGGTGAAGGAAGATCGAGGAAGGTTGAGAAAGTGAGTCAGGAGTTTTCGCACTCTTGGTCGCCTTCGCCGTTGCATTCGTCGTCTCCGACGCCGTTGTCACCACCCTCATATTCATCGTCCACATTACCGTCGCCATCGTCGCCGCCGTTGCGGTCGTCGTCGCCATTGCCACCGTCGTCGCGGTCGCCGTCGCTGTCCGTCGTCGCTGCTGCTGTTGCCGCCGTCCCGATCGCTACCTTCGCCATCGCCACGCCGCGGCGGGCGTCGTCAGATCATGACTACAGCTGGCGATGATGTCTCTGATCTCTATGCACAAAGTCGAAGTCAAGACCTTATCTTGTCTGCGGGGCCAGAGATTTCCCGACCTAGCGCTGCAAGGCCTCTGGGCAGGCCGTGCCCAGTTGGTAGGTCTTTCACGCATGTATGAAGGTCTGGGTATGGGACTGGAGCAGCGTTCTCTCAAAACAGACTCGTAAGGCTCGCTCTAGCTTTCTGTGGACCTGCCGCACACCGCCCGTGCTTTCGCCAGGAAGCTGAGAAAGCTGAGAGCCCTAGGAGCGGGTTCAGCGGCACCCATCTGACATGATTTTGCAGAGGGTCCAGTGAGCAGGGAAGTTGGTTGGGGGGCGGGAGGCAGGGGGGAGGTGGGGGGGCAAGCAGCACTGAGGGCAGCAGCGGGAGCACGAGCAGCTGGAGCCGGAGCCATTTACCCCGCTGACCGGAGCCGGAGTAAAGCCATCTTCAAATTTGGAGCAAATCGAGACGTCGAACGACGTCCCAGGTCGTCGTGCCAGCCTCGACCAGAGAATAGGCACAGCAGCAATTGCATGTGATTTTCTTGATTATTCCGGAGCGAACACGATGTGCGCTATTCATTTGCTCAGGAGGTCATCACGAAGTCTTGGGAAAATGGTGAATCTAAAATTAAGTAAGTAGCACAGCTGGAAGCGATCACTGCGAACCTTCGTCTAGTCACTAGCCAGGGTTGGGAGGATGCCTAGAGGGAGGAAGAGGAAGAGGAAGAGGAGGAGGACAAGTGTAAACCGAAAAAGCATCAGCGATGTTGCAATGGACCTTCACTCCAAGTTCCCTCTTCACAGGTCCTACTAAGCATGTATGTTTATTGCGGGAGATGTTGCATTGAAAAACAGCAATTTGATAATCCCCAACCGTGCCAAAGCACCGTTCTTGGGATTCAACGCCGCGAATCAACGTCGTTGTTGCGTCATGACAACCTAAGCCGTGCCAGAGCACCATACCTGGGAATTCAACACCGCGAATCAACGTGACAGAGCCACATTTTGAAAAGGGCCCGCGCTCCATCCTTGAAGCTGTTGCAGATTTCAAACTGAACTTCATGATCATAAATGGTGAGGAAGTCTCTGGCGACACTCCCAGGCCGCCCTACTGACACGTCTAGGGGTGCGACAGGGCGGAGCTAGCGATATGTAAAAGGGACGGAGGAGCAGCAGCAGCAGCAGGAGCAGAAACAGTAGCAGGAGGAGGAGGAGAATCTGGGCAAGAGAAAGATCGATTGAGAGAGGCGACTTGCCCGTCATCTTTCGCATACCGGAATCACTGGAAGGCCAGGGGCAAGGATTGGGCATGCCCGTGGAATGGTACTAGCAACGACCCAACGGGCTACCTTCGTTGCGGGTGGTCCAGTGTACAGGCCACAGCCGAAGTTGAGAGGTATTTTTGCTATGATCATCACAGAGCAAGACACTAAGGGCGGAAACGGCTGAACCCAGAGCGGCGCCAGAGGACCGAAGTCGGGCCACTTGTGAGCCAGAAGTGTTGGCCAAATTGCCGGCCTCCCGGGTCGATGAGCTGCCCTATTTTTGGCGAATGCTCTGTGCCTCCAGATTGGTTTCCCGTCCACAGCGGCTCGCAAGGCACATGGCGTGACTTTGGGCCGTGGGGGATGGGGGGAGGGTCGTCGGCGAAGTTGATGGCGGCGACGACGACGACGACGAAGGCGACGAAGATTACTGCGACGAAGGCGACAACGACGTTGACGACGACGGCCAGGGCTTGCTGGGGCCGCGCGGGGGCTGCGCGCCGGGGGGCCATCAGGCCGACGTGGTCCCGATGCCTCGCCACGCCCCCCGTGAAGGCGGGCGACCTGGGCCGCTGGTTTTCGCATCCCTGAGCTTTACCAGACCTCCAACGCTTTGAACAGTGGGCATCCATGGACAGTCTTCGAGCCTGGGGGCCGTCCAAAAAAAAAAATATCTCCTGGGAAGTGGTTCAGAGCTCCAGGCAGCCTGCACTGAACAACATGTAGACCTCGTGGGCTTGGGTTCTCAGCTTACTGGCCCATGCCCAGGGGGCCGTGATCGATTTGTTGGCCTTGGCCCAGGGAGTCGTGATCGACCTCCAGGGAGCCGTGATCGAACGAATGGCGAGGAAGTCTCGAGCGGGACCCCCCTCCTTGTGGGGCCCCCGCTTGATGCTAGTAACCCGAGGCGGTCATCGGAGTCCGAATGGTTTCGCGATCTGGCCATCGAAGAACACGCCCTTGCCAGCCGAAGCGGCGACGGCGCCAAGGAAAGTCGACATGCGTGCCCTTGCAAGAGGGGCGGGAGTGGAGGTGGACGGGGGAGAAGAGGCATGAAGACGAGGAGGAGGCAGAACACGGGGCGTGAGGAGGGCCTCCGCCAGGGAGAAAAGGAGAAAGGCGATGAGGAGACAGGAAGCGAGCCTCTGCCCTGAGAAGTCCGTCGATGAGGATTGATTTCGGATTCGCCTGGAACACTCCCATGCGGGGTCCTACCGCCGGAGTAACTTGCAGTGCGGGCAGGCCCAGTCTGCAAAATCAGGGCTGCTGTTTCTGAGTGTCACGCCCTCCTCGTGTCTGGAGCTCGGGCTGCTTGAGGCTGCCCTCGGAGAAGCCCTGTGTCCTCCTGGGTGCTCACTGTCGGAGGGCACCAACTACATAACACCTACACCAATCCTGGCCAGCCGATACGTTGGTGCCCCCCTGCTACACGCGCGTCTGGGCTCACCTGTTGTTCTGCTGGGCCCTGTCCGCGCGCCCCTCGTCGCCGTGGCCAGGCCTGCGACGCTCCGTCGATGGCCCTAGCGGCCTCTCGGTCACGAAGAATTTGATGGCTCTACTCCCGTCGACGACCTCTCGAGGCCTCTCGCGGCCTCTCGGCGCACAGTCGACTTGCGAGGCTACAGGGCCCATCTCGATCCGATCGATCCGATCCGATATCGATTCTGGCCGACTCGATTGGATTTGATTCCGATGCTCCGACGATCCGATGCGTCGCGATGCTTGCACGGGCGAGCGTTGCCGGGCATCCTGGCTCAGCCGATCCTATTTGATTTCGACTCCGTTCCGATGCCATTACGATTCGATCCGATTTTTTAGTTCGGCGTGGATTGATCCAGGTCTGTGCGCAGAAGGCATATGTGGTCGCCTTTACACCACCGTCGTGGTTGGCCCTGGCATGGCGTGTACGCCCTCGTGGCCGAGGCCAGCAGAATCTGTACACCACGCCAGGGCCTCGCATGGTGAAACAATTCAATGTAGGTCACGATGCATCGAGGTCAATCCAGAGGGGCCAAGGTATGTAAATCTGGATGAGCAGCGGAAGATCCAGCGCGAGTCGGCGGACCGCAGAAGTTGTGAAGCCCTCCAGCGCTTTTTGGGGGGCCTTTCGCTGTGCTTCGTTGGACTTCTGGATGCCCCAAAAAGAGCAGCGAACGCCCAGAAATTTCGTTCCTCGATCCCCGTCGACTTTTGAAAACCAATGCTCCTGGCTCCATCGTGGCCATCTTTTCATCCCGGATCGATGTTTGACAGTCCCGAGGCCCGAGAAGGGTTTTCCGAAGCCGACATGTAGGGAAGCACATACATGATCGACAGAGTACGCGGTCGTTCGATTTTCGTTTATTCGCAGGTACGCATTAATTATCTTGACTCTGCCAGGGAGATATTTGGCCGTCTCCACGTGTTGTTTTTTGCACCAGATTTGAATCCGTTGTTTTAATCCCCCCGGCGATACGGCGAGGGCGCGAATCGTGATGTGACCAGGAGGGGGAAGGTAGAGAGGGGGCGGGGCTGGTCCCAGGCGTTATCGCCAAGAATAATATACACATTGGCCCTTACGTGTAAGTATGCTCTCTTGTGTTCTTATTTAATCGTTTCGCTCATTCCGCCGGCCCTGGAGCGCTATTTGGGGCCTCTTGGGGCCGTCTTGGGGGCTTCTTGGGAGCGTCTTGGGGCTCTATTGGGCTCCCCTGGGGCCTCTTGGGGGCCCCTTGGGGCGGGAGGGGGGGTAGTCGTTGGCAGCCCCCCCCTCGGAGGCCACGATCCTCGTGAGGGGTGGCGAAAAATAGCCTCCCCCCTGGGGATCGCCCGGGGGTCAGCCGGGGATCGACTGGGGTACTTTTCGTCCGGGGCCCCCCAGAGGCCGCCCCGCGCGCGCGAACTAGAAATATTGTCCGGAGATCTTAGCACGCCTCTGGCCCGTTGGGCCGGCGAATTTCGGGGTTTCAAAATAGTGCTCCCGCTGCAGAGTGGGCGTCATTTCCGAATCGGCGCTTTGCTCCCGTCGTTCAGGATAGTGCTCTCTCCCCAGCGCGGACCACTTTTCCGGATCCGAGTCCATTTTCATCGTTGTCGCCCCCACTACATCCCCTCATCCGCCTTCCCCAGGTCCTCCTGCTCCTCCCGATCCTTCTCTTCTCGCTCCTGCTGCTGTTCGTCCTCGTCATCCTCCTCCTTCCTCATCCTCCTCCTTCTCCCCCTGCTCATCCGCCACCTCCTTCAATGTACGCAGGTCCCTTTTTTTCCGACTGCGCATAGAACGGTGGAGTCCTCGTTGAAGTTCCAGGTCCGCCATGACACGCGCCGGCGGATGGGGAACAAACACCGCAATGGAAAGGGATGGGTGGGAGGGGTCGGATGTCAGATCTGGCGCGAGCGCACCTCGCTTGTCCCCCCCCCTCCCTACTCCTGGATGAGGAGGAGGGAAACAAGAGAAGGAGGGGAGGAGGAGGAGGAGGAGGAGGAGGAGGAGGACCAGAGTGATCCAAAGCCAAGACGCAGCAACGATGTTGCAGTACACCCTCCCGTCCTGGATCACCTCCTCACAAGTCCCTGAAAGTCTTGCTGCTCACTACAAGAATCGTCCCCTTGAAAGACCAGCACCCCATGGGCTTGCTATTCAAGCGAGGTCCCCTTTTTGAACAGGAGCTTGCTTGCATCCTTCTAGCAACCATGAAGTAATGCGCAAAGGTGTGATCATACAGTTCAACGAGGTCCAACGAGATCCCCGTTTTGAAAAAGGACCGCCCCATGTGTGTTAGTAATGTATCAGTCTACACGTCTGGTCACGAACGTCGAGGATGTCTCAAGCGATAACCACGCTTTGAAACAGGAAACGCCCTCCACCCGTGCCTCTGCTACATAAGTTCAAATGTCTGGCTTGCTGGTGCACGGAAGCCTGCACCAGGAGCCCCATCTTGAAAAAGAGCCGTCCTCTACTATCATAACCCTTGCAAGCTTGTAAGACGACTGTGCGCGACGAGAACAGGCGTGTGCCCCATTTTGAATAGGGGCCGCCTCCCATGTAACCGACGCAAGTTTGTATTGTAAGGCGATTGCGCGCGGCGCTGAGGCGAGAGCTTCTGTTTGACCACCCTCCGTCCTTGTAGTTGATTTGACATTTGAAGGCGAGTGTGCGCAGCACTAAAGCGAGAGCCCCATGTCCACCCTTCAATCCTTGCATGTCTTGAAAGCGTTTAGGACGACTACGCGCTGCGTTAAGGCGACAGTCACCGTTTGAAGACCGCCTGCGCTCCAGACTTGCAACTGCTGCAAACTTTTAAAACCAATGTGTGAGGCGCCATGGCGAGAGCCCCATTTCGACCCTCACTCCCATCCGCGTAGCAGTCGCAAATATCAAGCTTCAGGATGGTCTGTGGCGAAACGCCCGACCCGCCCTATCGACACGTCTGGGGGAACGACAGGGAGAAAGTACCTACAAGAAACACGATGGCGGAAGAAGAGGATCAGAGTAAGCCTAGGATGCGCCAGCGATGCTTCAATACACCGTCCCGTGCCAAGTCCCCTCCAGAGAAGTCCCTAAAAACGTACCCCCATTACGGTAGGCGCCCCTTTGAAAGATGAGCGCCCTATGGGTTTGACATTCAGGCGATTGCCCTTTCTTGAAAATGATTGGCATCGTTTTGACAATGAGAAACGCAAGGGATTGGGTCATCAAGGCCAGGGAACTGACCAGCGAGAGCCCCTTTTTAAAGAGGAGCCGCTCTCCACCCGTGTAACAGCTCCACGATTTAAACATCTGATCTCACGTCTGTCAAGAGGAAATGGGATGAGGGGGGTCGGGAGGAGGAGGAGGAGGAGGAGGAGGAGCGGGGTAAGGGTGTTTTGTTTTAAGCGTTCGTGTCCAATTCGATCGCAATCGTGTTCTCCTAGAAAGTCCTTTGCAAGCCTCTCGCAAGCCCAAGCCTTTCTGGCCCTGGGACATGCAACCGCACGGACTGTACACGAATATTTGATTAATGACAAGCTGGTATACATTATCGACACATGCATTTAACGATGTTCTGAACACTGCATTAGAGCCTAGACAGGCCGCTGTTCTCGGCGGAACGTCGCTCCGAGAACGACGGTAGCAAACAGTGAAGGGCCACAAACCCTCACGTAGCCATTATCCACTTGTGGGGGTGGGGGAGTCCTGAAGCCGTGTTGACGTGCTGAGTGACATTGAAGTCAGGTGCCAAGGGTGGAGGAGAGAGAAAGGCGGAGGACGCCGCCAGCAGAGCTGGCTGCCCCTGGCACCTTGCCAGCCTGAGGCTGGCGGAGGAGGAGGTGGAAAAGCAGGAGGAACAGGACCTCCCCCTAGCCCTCCCTCCATCTTTCCTTTCTCCCTCCTCCTCCCCTCGTCACCCCTCTCCACCCCGCATCCCCTTCGGCCTCGTGCAAATCCAGCCTCCAGTCACGACCGCCGCCGTCGTCGTCGTCGTCGTCGTCGTCGTTGTCGTGGGCTCGGCTCGGGGTCACACTTCGACCCCTGGACCTGTCCTGGCGTGCGTTCTGACCAGAATTCCACGGGGAATCTGGCCGTGGCGACGAGAGCGTCCCCAGAAGCCCAGAAAGGCTTCCGGAACCTCGATCCCTTGATCTTTCGATCCTCGAATGTCGTCGCCGCCGTCGCCGTCGTCGCAGTCGGCGGCGGCGGCGGCGGCGCGCAGCAGCGGCGACGACGAAGGCTTCGACTCGAAATCTGCCCCCGGACCCTCCCAGGGTCCATCCTGGTAAGTTGTTCACCCCGCGTAGATCTCTGACGGCACCTGGGCCCCGAACGGGGACTCCAGAGGCTGACAAAGGCGGGAAGCTCCTCGGCGTCGTCGGCGGTGACGACGTCGCCGGTGGCGACGGCCGCGCGCCGCAGCGGCCCCGCGCCCGCGAGGTGCCCGGCTCGGGCCGCGGGCGGCGTGGAGCCGTGCCGCGGGCGGCGTGGGGCGAGGTGCCCGGCGTGGGGCCGTCCCACGGGCCTCCGTCGCGCGCCGCCGGCGCGCAGGAGGCGGGCTCTGCGGGTGCAAGCGCGCCAGGGCTCCCAGGTGGGGTCGGGCAAGACGGGTCCGGAGGGTCGCGCCGCATCGCCGACGCATCTGCGAAGCGGCTCGACGTGGAGCCCGAGTTTCTCCACATCGACATCCCCGATGCATCGGTGGTGCATCGACGATGCGGCGCGATCCTCTGGCCCCATTCTAGTCCGACTCCATTTGGGAGGCTTCTGGCAGTCGCTGTCATCCGCTATGCAAATGGCGACGCTCGTTTTCGGGAGACCACGGGCCACTGGTGATATATCTAGGCCAGCCAGGCTCCGTGGGAAAGGCTCAATGGTACCCTAGGCACCCTCCGAATTCGGCACTCCTAGTCACATGGCGAGCCTATGATCGTCACGAGTATTGCCGTTACCGTCGTCGCTCGATCTGCTAAGGTTTTCGAATGTCTTTTCAAGGCCCTCGGCGATTTTCGAGACAAGTTTTGGAGGCTCTCGTCGCCAGTGCCGTCGCCGTTCGAGGACTCGAGGACACAGATCTCCGACGTCTTGTACAAATCGAGGCGGAGGGGGCGGAGGCGTTTCGCAATCTTCTGCGTCCAGGGGATTCAGGGCAGACGGATTATCCCCAGGACGTTGTCGAGATGTCCAGGCACCAGGTTTTGGTATGGGTTTTATCGCGAAGAATGATGTGCTGGCTTTCCCAGCGCATACGCACAGGACCGAGGCTCGAGCTCTCGAGAGTGGAGGTTTCGGGATGTGGGTTTTATGCTTAAGGGGGGTCCTCCTCACTCCGCCTCCAATCTCCGCCTCCTACTCCTCCTCCTCCTCCTCCTCCTCCTCCTCCTCCTCCTCCTCCGCGCTCGAGAACATCGTTTCGCAGCAGATGGCTGGCATCGCTTTGCAGGTGCAGGGCATATGCCACACCGCCCTTCAAGGCGTCCGCCAGGAGATGGAGGGCACGCTGCAGAAGCTCATGGCGCCGTCCGAAAGGCGCCTGGACTATATGGAGACCGACTTGCGCAAGTTCCAGAAGGAACAGCAGAGGCAGGAGCGCGAGCAGAAGGACATCCGCAACGAGCTCGAACGCATGCAGAAGGTCCTCAACGTGGCGGAAGCACAACTCCCCGCCATCGACGCTGCCAAGCTGGCAGAATGGGACCGCGAGCCCAGCCCATGCGTCTTCACTGCAGGATCGGCGACATCTGTCACCGCCTCCGAGGTCAAGCGCTCCATCGCCGAATGGGTCGCAGACGCCAACCTGGACATGTCCGAGATTCACTTCCATGGAGAAGCTGCTCCCAACCGCCGACACATCTTCGAAGTGCGCGCTGGCGCAGGCAGCCAGGCCAAGGCCATCCAGCTGGCTGCGGCCCTCCGCCTCCGCGGTGGTAGATGGAGGCGGTTCCAATGCATCGACACGCAGGGAGCCACCAACCCGCTGTTCGTGGGCCCAGACAAGAGCGCCAAGCAGATTCGGAAGGAGGTGCAAACAAAACGAATGCAGACCCTGCTTGAGAACGCACACCCCGGGCACACATGGAAATGCATCAGGGCGAAGGGCATCGTCACGATCGACTCGGTACCGCTGGTCGAGCTCATCCCGCAGGGGCCATCAGAGCCCACGCGACTGCTATGGAATCCGCAAGCGGCCTCCTACAATATCGACGTGGACGCCATTGCCAAGCAATTCAACGACCTTTTTCGGAGCTTCGAAGTGGACACCTCGAACTGGATCAGCACCTCGTACATCTGAGTGCCGATGGCAACCCTGGGAGTTGCAGCGGCCTGCAGCTCATCTTCCTCCTTCCTCTCCACCCCGACCCGAGGCGCTACCAGGCACAGTACCAGTACCAGGTCTACCACTACATGGTCAAGCTCCTTCCTCTTCACCTTCACCCCGAACGGCACCGCTCCAGGTGATCAGCTAGAATTGCCGCGGTCTCATGTGTCTTAACGGCCGCAAGCGCCGACAGAAGTTCGATCGACTACAGCGCTTCATGCAGAAGCGGGCGATCATCTTGCTTCAGGAGTGCCACGGCTGCGAGGACACGTTACGCAGCATTCTCAATCAGTACTCAACGGAGTACACCATCACGTTCAACCCGGGAAAACACCGAGGGAGTGGAGGAGAGGCAATACTCATACCTTGGCATGCGGATTCTACTCTCCAGGATCTCTCTCCTGATGTTCGCCCGGGCATTCTACACGAAATCATTGTCCCTGGGCGTATCTCATTGGTCACCATTTCCAACCCCGTGTCCCGCCAGGAGCTCCGCATTCTAAATGTGCACAATCACGATCTGGGTGCAGATGATCGGCATAATGTGCGCCGGGCCTGGCTTGAGAGCTACTCGTGGGCGCACCGGGATGAGCTACGACGACTTTTCACTGCTGCGGGCGATTTCAATATTTCGGATAAGCCTGCATGTTCGGTAACACATCCAGAAGGACTCCCACGTGGGGAAGCCAGCCGGGCGCAGCATGCTCAACCATTTTGGAGGCGGCTTTTCTACGACAGCGGAATGGTGGAGATAGAGACGAATTTACCTACACATTCTTCGGCCCACCACCAATCTTGCAGCTACATTGACAGTGTTTTCGTTTCGGCTTCACCGCACTTTCTTCAAGAATCGGCTTGCACAGCCACGGTATTGGAAGAGGCACAACACTTAAGCGACTGGAAGCTGAGCGACCATGCCATCCTCGAGATCAAGCTACAGGCGAAAACGAACATGAGCAAGCAAGATCAGCACATCCCCGCATTCATTTTCAAGCACGAGCGTTTCAAGACACACGTTGCACAACACGTTCATGCTACAGCGTGGGAGCATTTGAGTACGACCCGAGCCTGGAAGACGTGCAAGGAGATCATGACGAATGCCGCTCGGGAGACCAGGAACGAGCTGTCACAGCTGCCCGCTGGGGACTTATCCGAGGGGGCGGGGGATTCGAGGCGGCTCACAATGCGGTCAATTGCTCGGTGTGTCTGGCAACAGGACATGCGATTGGCAGCGCGGCTGGTGGCCACCACGGAGCTGGGGAAGAAGTACCTGACCATCAACTGTAGCGCCATCGCCCCTGACCCCCAGGTGAGCATCACGGATATCGGCGACTACGAGAGCTACAATCGGTCTTTAAACATTGCGTGGGCGGAGCGTCAACAAAAACATGCTGCCGATCGACTCCAGCGACACCAACGTCATCAGGCAGGTGCTGAACATCAGCTCAGCGCGGCTGCTGCTCGCAAGCTGGCCCGCACCGCGCAGCGCCGAGCTATGATGTGGATGCAACATCGACCTCGACTTGTCTTGGCAGGAGTTCGCATGGCGCAGCCTGGGGGATTTCAGCGACTCCTGGGCGATCCTCACTCTGATGCGCCTGGAGCGGCGCGACAGCCCGAGGAAATTGTCAAGGCCACCGCCAAACATTGGGGGCCGATCTTCCAGGACACCGCGGTGAGCGAAGCAGACATTGACACCTACCTCGACGAGCACATGCCGGCGCGCACGGCGCCCGACATCGCGACGCCCACTTACAACGACATGCGCGCCGTCATCGCCAAGAGCGCGGACGCCACACCAGGCCCAGATCGGCTCACCTACGCGGCGTGGGGCGCGCACGACAAGCTCAAGGAGTGCCTCTACGACATGATGCTGCACATGTTTCCGGGGCTTCTGTCCCGCCCGGCCTCAACTATGATGATTTGGTGGTGTTACCCAAAGGCGACGAGCCGGAGGATCGAGTGGAAGTCCTGCGCTACGCTCACGCTCTCCGGCCTCTGCTTCTCAAGAACAGCGACAGCAAGATTTTGGCAGCCACCATCAACGCAAAGCTCAAGACGGTTGCGCACAAGGAGGTACATCTCATACAGCAAGGATTCATTCCGAGACGGCAGTTCATCAAGCACATCGCCAGGCTGGACGCACGAGCGCGAATTGCATCCAACAAATCATCCGGAGCGCCCGAGCGTGAAGCAGAACTTCTTGCGTGCCCGAGCACGAAGCAGGATCCGGTGCGCCCGAGCTTGAAGCAGGACAAGCCGTGCTTCGTCAGCTTCGACATCAAGGCCGCTTTCCCGTCATTGGCACGGCGGTGGCAGTGGCGCGTGCTACGCCGGTTTCTTATTCCTGATGGCTTCATCAACGCGATCATGGCGCTGTACCAGAACAGCCTGGTCTTTGCAGAGTGGCGCACATGCACGAGCCCATGTTCTGGGCGACAGGCGGGGTAGCCCAAGGCTGCCCACTCTCCGGCACACTGTGGGCTCTGGCAATGGACCCGCTGCTGCGCCACCTTCACACCGACCTGGTGGAGACCGGAAATGGCGACGCGGGAGCATGCGCAGACGATGTCGGAGCTGTATTTCAAGATCTGACGGCGCTCCGGATCCTGCGACCAGTTTTCATGGCGGCTGAAAGTCTTGCCGCTCTGCGTTTGCAGACGGCCAAAACCGTCCTCGTTCCTTTGTGGTGCGAGGTCTCGCCAGAAACCCGTCTCACGATTTCGGAATCGATTAGACAGTTAGTGCCAGAATGGTCGAGGTTTAAGGTGGAGGGGGGTGCTCGTTACTTGGGTGTTCTGATGGGTCCTGGCGCCGCAAACCTCGACCAGTGGAAGGCAGCCGAGCAGAAGTGGCTAGAGCGCTCTTACATCATCCCGACTTCTCGTGCCCCTGCCGATGCGTCGCTTCGGTCATACTCGGCTGTTGCCCTCACCGTCCTCTCCTATCTCGCCCAATTTTTTAGACCTCTAGATTCCATGCTTTCCCGAGAGCTCGGATTATTGCATCGTGTCCTCCGCCTCCCTCCTAATTCGTTCGACGGCCCCACCCTCCACTCGCTTTGCGTTTGGCTGCCAGGTGGACGGCATCAGCCCCTCCCCCCGTGGAGCCAGGCCCATCTCTGGCGCACAGCAGCGTTTACAGTGCAGGATTGGGGCCCTTTGATCGAGGAGCTTCGCACCAGCGCAGAAGACGCCCTTTCGCTACCGCAGGTCGTCCAAGGAAATTGGTCATGCCAGCTCCGGAAAGAGCCCCGAGCGATTGTGCAGCGCTGGGCGGATGCTGTTGGTAGCACGCCTTGGCATAAACTTTCACGTTCGCGTCTCTACGTGGCTAGCCCGGCTGCCACGCGTGGCTGTTCTGATGCTGTCGCTGCGCATCGCCGGCCCCGACCACAGAGCCTCTACCTTTCCTCCTTGATCACCTCCCTCTTCCCCGACTCCGTGCCTCATCTCCTCAGGCGCCGATGCGAAAAGTGGTTGGGTGAACACGCCGCCCCACCAGTCACAGAACTAGGGCAAGCGTGGTCGGAGTTGAGGTTGGTTTTATTGGCCTCGCGGCCGGCATGGATTTGGGCCCACCTGAAAACTATAGCAGGAGGGTGGACGACCACACACAGGGTCAAGGTGGAAACACCCAGATCGTGCCTTTTCGGTTGTCACATGTGCCCTGATGCTTTTCCCCACTACCTCTCGTGTCCCCGCCTCCACGGTTCTATGTCTCTTGCTCGATTTCCTCTCCCTCTGGATCCTCTGATTCGTTTAGGGCTCGCGCTCCCGCATTTGTATACCACACAATTTGAGCGCGAGCATGCTCATGCTTACACTGTCCTGTGCTTTCACTTGTACAACAAAGTGCGGCACGCTGCTTCGCCTCCTCACACGCAAGCTGCATACGTTAACTTACTGAAAGCAGCGCAAGCTGCAATCAGCATGTAGTTGTGACGACGTTCGGCGCTCAGCTACTTGCGCTCCTCCTCCTCCTCCTCCTCCTCCTCCTCCTCCTCCTCCCCTCCTCTTCCTTCGTGTTTGCTGCTGCTTCTGCTTGTCGTCGTCCCGTCATGGTGCCCTGCCCCT
Source organism: Prorocentrum cordatum (assembly GCA_963575745.1). NCBI lineage: Eukaryota > Dinophyceae > Prorocentrales > Prorocentraceae > Prorocentrum > Prorocentrum cordatum. Next base: position 390,972 of record CAUYUJ010014205.1, read on the forward strand.
GGGGCCCACCAAGGCATGAGGGAGCAAACCCGATTTGTCTGGCTGATGCCCCAGGGAGGCCGGGGCTTGGGACGCGTCGGCCACCGCCGCCCTCTCTCTTGACGGTGGCCCTGACGAGGTGTGGGGAGTGGGTGGCGAAACGCGCCCAGAGTCCAGCAAGGCACGAGGGTCCAAACCCGATTTGTCTGGCTGGTGCTTTGGGGTGGCATGTGCTCACGGGAGGTTGCAGCACCGCTCAAAGATGTGTTATTTAATCGAACCTGCAGGTTGGCCCCTTGATTGTTTTCCGAGCAGTGCTGCTTCTATTGTAGCGATCGGCCGCTGACATCTTCGCTGAAGTTTTGAAAGAGCGCGCTCGAGGCACATTTCCAACTAGAAGGAGGACCCCAGCTTGAAGCTACTCCCTCCTCTCCCTTCGAAAGGCCCCCGCCCTTCCTTTGCGAGCATTTCGGAGCTAGGGGGCCCAAAGCTAAACAGGGGGCTTCCAAGCTACCCCCCCCTCCTCTTTCCGGAGCTCAAGGTTAGCCCGGGCTCGCCTTTCAAAGGGGGGGCTTCCGAAGCTCCCCCCCCATACTTTTGTTCGGATGTTGTAGTTGGGGGGTCCTTGGCTAAGGGGGGGGGGCTTGGAAGCTACCCCCCCTTCCCCTCCTTTTCGGGGCCCAGGGTAATCCTGGGCTCCCCTTCTCCAAGAGGGGGCGGGCTTCCGTTTCGGAGCTATGTTATTTCTTTGATGTTCGGCGCCCTTTTGTTGTCGGCGTGCTTACGGTTTTCGGCTTCTCTTTTGTTCTCGTCGCATCTTTGGTTGTCGGCGTCACTTTGGCCTTTGGCACCCCTTCGGCCTTTGGCGCCCCTTCGGTTTTCGACGCTCCTTTGGCTTTCGGTGCCCCTTTGGTGTTCGGCGCCGCTGTGGTTTTCGGCGCCCCCTTTGGTTTTCGGCGGCCCTTTGGTTTTCGGCGCATGGTTGATTTCTGGCGCCCTCTAGGGTTCCGGCGCCCCTTCGGTTTTCGGCGACTTCTTGGTTTTCGGCGACCTTTTGTCGATCGGCGCCCCTTTAGCTATCGGCGTTTTGGGGGTCTTCGGCGCCCCTTTGGTTTTCGGCGCCTGTTAGGTTTCCCGCGCCCCTTTGGTTTTTCAGCGCTCTTGCGGTTTCTTGGATTTTCGACGCCTTTTTTGTTTTCGGCGCCCTGTCCGTATTCGGAGTTTCTGTTGTTTTCGGCGCCCCTTTCGTTTTTGGCGCCCTTTTGGTTATCGGCGCCCCTTTGGTTTTTCGGCGCCCTTTTTATTGGTTTTCGGCGCCCCTTTTGTTTTCGGCGCTCCTCTTGGTTTTCGGCGCCCCTTGGCTATTCGGCGCCCGTTTGGTTTTCAGCGACCTATTGTTTTTTTCGGCGCCCCTTTGGTTTTCGGTGTCCTTTTGGTTTTCGGTGTCCTCTATGTTTCCGCCGCATCTTTGGTTTTCGGCGTTTTTTGTGTTCGGCGCTTGTTTGGTTTCTGTTATCCTTTTGGTTTTCTGCGCCCCCTTGGTTTTCGGCGCCCCTTTGCTTTTCGACGCCCCTTTGCTTTTCGGCGCTTCTTTGGTTCTCGGCGCCCTTGTGGTTTTCGGCGCCCCTGTGGTTTTCGGCGCTCCTTTGATTTTTGGCGCCGTTTTGGTGTTCGGTGCTTTTTTGGTTTTCGGCGCCCCTGTGGTTTTCGGCACCGTCCTGGTTTACGGTGCCCCTTCTGGTGTTTGGCGACACTTTGATCGTTGGCGCCCTATTGATTTTCGACGCCCCTTTGGTTTTCGGCGTCCGTCGCCAGATCACAAGGCGAAGAGGGTCGACCGCGTCAAAGAATACAGCCCCGCCGATTTCCAATCATTTGAATACAGTATGGAATCGCGTGAGCGATTTCACGGCCAAGGGCAGCTTGCAGCGCTGCGGACGCGCGAATGGCGTGTCCCAGTTTTTCCGCTTGGTGGACTAGGCGTCAATATCTCGCATTCGGGCTTTGCAATGCGTTCGATACAGAGTGGAGCATTTGCAAGCAGGCCGCTCGCTGTCGGCTGCTCAGGCAATAAGGCGATGATGCCGAGCACGACCAGAGTAGACCCCATCATATAGTGATCGCGCCGGTTGAGGAGATCAGTGTAGACCCAAAAAACATTGGGAGGGAGGGTAGTGACAACCCGAGGGGTCCCAGTGGTCGACCCTTACAGCCGTGTTAGCCTTGAACACCTTCGCGGCGCGGTGGACATCCAAGGGCCCAAGAGGCTCCAAATCCCCCACGGATTCAAGAGGCCGTGGCTTCAACGTGTCCAACAACCCCATCACGGCCTCACGACTTCGTGGGGGAAACTTGCCAAAAGCCATTCCAGAATTGCTCACTGTACTCCATATCATCAGCAAGCTGTTTAGCATCGCTCGGCGTGACCAAGTGCTCGAGATCAGCGCTTGAGTCGAACTTACGCCAGGAACGCACACGTTTGGCACCTCGAGGGAGGGCCAAACTGAACCACTGCTTCGTTCCCGCCGCCGAAGTGGATCGCGCCTCCGACCAGCGGTGAGAGCATCAAGATCGGCCCCCTGAAGACGATTTGCAATCTGAGCTGGCCACCATTCACTACCCGAACATACCCAGGAACATTGGAAACAGCAGCTTGACTAGCGAGACCCCGAGGCACGGTCCCAAGGCACAACATTCCCCTGTCTGGTTTTCGGGCTCGACTGAACCAGTATCCCCCAGAGGGTTTGCAAGACACGCGCCTAGAAACCGAAGGCTGGATCCTGAAAGTTTCGTTCCGGTATTGGAAACTGATGGCCAGCAGCATGCGGCAGCAACTTGTCGGTCAAACAAATTGTGGGTTCAGGCTTCCCGGAGGATGATTTCCTACGGCAGGCCAGGGCCGCCACATTCGGGGAAAGGTTGAGGCTCAACACGTCGCCACAGAGTCTGTTCTACAATCTCGTGAGAGGTGGAAATGCTCAAACACCCGCGCGACTTGAATCTGGAGGGAGCGTGCTTCTCCCTTTTCATAGCCTGCAAGATCGTCAGAAGCAACGACATGATCGATCAGATATCTTCTCTGCGTGCAAGTGAACACAGCATCCAAAGGGAGAATCGATCGTGCTCTGGCAAGCTGCTGGAAACCACACAACTCAATGCCTGTGATTGGCACACTGAAACCTTCCATCAAGACCCACGGTCTAGACAGTGTTCCAACGACCTCGGGGTTTTTCTTCCAGGCTTGACACCCACCAAGTAAGCAAGTCCAACGGCTATCACAGCTCGCTTTTTTAAGCCCACGGGAAAACCAACATATTCTTTGAGCCAGGTCCGCAACGGATTCAGCGCTAGACAAAAGAGCTGTCGGAAACTCAATCCCAGAGACACCAGAGCTCCAATTTCACAATGGGCAGGGGGGACGGCAGTCTGGACGTGAGGGCGCCACATTTGCTGGTCTGCGCGTGGCAAGCTTGACAACATCACATTACAGGGGAATGCCCACAGAAGAGAAATCCATCACATGTTGGCTTCACGCTCCTGGCAAAAGCCAATAGAACCTTGTTCCAACCCGATGCGTTGCAGAAAGAAGCTCGGTTGCCGTGGGAGTGTTCCGACTCACGTGTCGTACCGGGTTGTCGCCACCCGCGCGGCCGTCTTGCTGCAGGGGGCACGGGCTGCACCCTTTGGGCGGCCGTTGGGCCTCCAACGTTGCCGACATTCTTGATTGGCAGTGCAGGTGGAAGATCAGGTCCATTGCCCAGCATCTGCTCCATGACTCTGTCGAGGCGGATTGGTCCTCGCGGATGGTCGTGCGCTTCTTGGTAGTTTGTTGGCGTGTTTGGCGAACGAATAGGGATTTCATGCGGTTGCATTCTTCCTCAGACAAGGTCTGTTTGGCAGACCTCTTCTCGAGCTCAGACGACTCAGGTATTATTACCACTCATTCTCGGCCACCTCTGATTTGGTATCTCCCATGTCGACGGCAGTAGATTGCTAATTGCGACGCTTGGCCTCACAGCACTCGAATCGCCGATGATTAGTGGCACACAAGTCATGAAGCAATCCAATGGGCATGGAAACCAGATCAGGCGGTCGCAAAGGCGCCTGACCCTGCGGAGGAGGTACAACAGCAGGTCGGGCAGGATGAGCTTCATGAACACCAGGTGCGGCAGCACCAGGCACAGGAACTCCTCCCACGGGTGCACCTCCAGCAGGTTCGACACCGCCTGCTGGAGGAGCTGGACTTGTTTCTCATTATTGTCGTTGTTTTGCGGCAAGAGCTTCACGAATGATTCGGGCTTCTTCTGCACGAAGGTCTTCACGATCATGATCTGGATTGAGTCGGGCCGTGGCTGTGATGGCTTCCCCCAGCTCGGCCTGCCGTGGCGTAATCGTAGAAACAGTGTCATGACGTGCCTCGTCCGCCTTATCCAAAGCTTCGCGGAAGTTGTCGATGGCAGCCCAGGTAGCCCAGGTGGATATTAGTTTCTTCTGCGCCATCCGTTCAGCGCGTGATTTACGTTCCAAATGTTTGGACATACGGGTGATCGTGAACGCGATCTTTTTCTCGAGCTCGTTTGCGAAAACGGTTTGAGGATCTTGGATAGGTCTTGTAGGTTTACGTGGTCCCTTCCCCCAAGACAGCAGCCATTCTTGGGAACGTGTTGGCCAGCTGCTGCAGCTGGCGCACGAGCTCTTCACTCTCATCGGATGGTCCACCAGGCACAGCAGCAGGAGACGACGGTGACAAGTAGTCGGCGCCGCAGCAGCGGCTCCAGTTCCAGTGGCCGTATCTGTCGAACTTCCAGTGGCCACAATTTTACATTGCATGGAGTAGGTCTGCGTGGCACCATAATTACGGCGCCTGTAATAGTCATGGCCATCACGGCGACGGTCACGATTGTTCCATGGATGGCGTTATTGCCACCCCATCTTTGTTGTTGCGAACGGATGTGGGGGACAGGTACAGTATACAGGAGCTGCACGTCAGTGCAGGAAAGGTGGGATCGAATTTGGGAGGAGGAGGAGGAGGAGGAGGAGGAGGACGAGGCGGAGGGAGAAGGAGCCACCGTGCCCTCTTCCCCCATGTTTCCCCCTCGGCCAGGCGGTGGGCAGCCAGACGGGGTTCATGCTGGACGCTGGTATGGACCGTGCCATTGACTTCCCGAAGGCATTCCCGCTGTACTCCAGGACGCTCCCCGCTCTTGGAGCTAATTGCCCGTCCTCGCTCTTCTCATCCGCTTGCTACTGTTGCTCACCATATCCAGCGTGGGAGGCACATGGTTGAATACAACTTGCGATCTTCTCTTGTCGTCGGCGTTGCACCACCATCAACGAATCGATGACGGGCGCTGGCTCTCTGCATGTTTGCCCTTGTCTACACCTCGAGGTGCACCAGCAAGTTCTTCGAAGCCAATGTTGGAGCCCAGGGGAGCGTGCATTTCGAAGCTCCGGTGTTGGACCTGGCGCCTTTGATAGCAAGCATAGGGCGAGGTTGCCTGCGGGAGGTCAGAACACATGTGACTCGCCCTCCAGACCTTGCAGCACCGACGTATGTATGTGGTTTATCGCTTGTCAGCCCCTCAGCACTCGGTGTCCGTCGCTTCGTGTGCCCGGTGGTGTTGTGGGCGGCACCGCCATGCGGCTCTGCCCAACGGCAGAATGTCGGCCGTGCGTTCGGATTGCAGCACGCCTCGAGAGCTTCAATGATCGGCACTATCGGTGCATCACGCAGTGCGCTGGTTCATGGTGGGCTCTATCGTTTCGGCTCCTGCGCACGTGAAAGTGGGCAGCTGACGAGACAGTTCCGCCGTTCATTGGTCAGCCAAAAGATGGTTTAGCCACGCGCGCGCTATGGTGCGAGCAGGCATCATGTCGCTCATCTCTCATCTTGTCTTACATGACCGTGTCTACCAAAGTTTGCGAAGATGAGTAGATCGGTCGCATTCAGAGTGTGGCCAGATTACTCATGGACTGCTGCCATCCCGCCACCGTGCCCGGGTGTTGTCCAGGGGCCTTTTGAAGGTCTCCAAGAGTCTTAAGAGTCTCTCAGGAAGATCCTTCGGCATTCTTGGAGACCTTTTGGGGGGGTTGGGGGGGCTTCTCTGGGAGGCTTGGGGGCTTGCTAGCGTTCTCGGGGGCCATCTTAAATGGATGGACTATGGGGCAACCGTTTTGGAACATTTTTGAGCCTGTCTTGGAGGTTTGCGGGCCGACTTAGGACGATCGCGATTGCCGTCTGGGCTCTTCCGGAATGTCTTGGGTGGTTCTCGGAGCTCTTTTGAACGGTCGTGGAGCTCTCTGCAGCCATTTTGAGGTTGAGACGAGAATCCAAGACGATTGAGCTTTAGCATTGAAGGATATTTTGGGCATCGCTTGAAGCATCTTCGAGTCTCTCTTGGAGCTTGTGGGGCACGAAGTGGATCCTTGTCAGGACAGCCGTTGCCGACGACGACGCCATCCGCCTGGACTGCATCGTGGAGAGCATCGATCCGAAGGTTGACGCGCAGGAGCCGCAGGAGTTGCTGAAGTTTGGATTTTACATTCCGGAGGCCTCAACGTACAGCAGGACGTTTTCTCCGACTTCTCCGTGTTATCTTCCCGTGTGTCCATCATTATCCTCATCCATCTCTTGCTGTCCTTGCCTTCCAGCCTTTCTCCCCTGCTTTGCGGATACCCCTGGATACTCGACCAGAATGGGGCGTGGACTTCTCGGGCGGATTGGGTGGCGTGCTTGTATGACCAGCGCGGGGATGGCCACAGTTCTTTCTGGGTATACTTGATTGGATCCTCTTGCTCACTAGCAGTTTCGAATTTTCCGACGCTTCGCATATCTGCTCCATTCCGTAGCCCCCCTGGCTCAAGCTCTTTTGGCTCAAGCCCTGGCTCAAGCCGCTCTGGCTCGAGTCCAGAGCAGCAGGGCGCTCTCGCGGCGGCCGCGGCGGCCGCTATGTCGTGGCAGAGTCGCCGCTGGCGCGCCTCCGCTGGGGCCGGCGCCGCTGGCGCCGCCGGCGCCGGCGCCGCGGGCTCGGTGGCCGGCGCCGCCGCCGCCGCCCCTGCGGCCGCCGGCGCCGCGGCTGCCGCCGCCGCCGCCGCCGTGGCGGAGGCGGCCGCCGCTGCGGCCGCGGGCCACGCGGCCGGCGCCGCGGCCGCCGTGGCCCGCGCGGCCGCGCTTGGGCCCGCCGCGGCTGGCGCCGCGCAGCAGCAGCAGCAGCAGCCGCTGCAGCTGCACCTGCAGGTGCAGCAGCAGCGGCAGCAGCGACAGCAGCAGCAACAACAGCCGCAGCAGCCGCGGCAGCAGCAGCAGCCGCAGCAGCAGTACCTGCAGCAGCAGCCGCAGCTGCAGCAACTGCAGCAGCAACAGCAGCAACAACAGCAACCGCAGCAGCAACAGCAGCAGCAGCAGCAGCAGCAACATAACCCAGCAGCTGCAGCAGCAGCAGCCGCAGCAGCGGCAGCAACAGCAGCAGCACCCGCGACCGCAGCCGCAGCAGCAGCTACAGGTGCTGCAGCAGCAGAAAAACACAAGGGAAGGGAGCGGAACGGGTCAAAAGGAGGGGCCCCTGCTCCCTGACGCCCTTCTGGGCACCCCTGACGGCCAGCAGACTGGGCAAGAAGAAACAGGCGAAGAGTCTTCAAGCACTCTTGCGGCCGCCAGCGGCAACCCTGGCGAACAGAGACCCACAACAGCGCTGACGGCCGTCAGCAGCACCCCTGGTGACGAGGGCCCCACGAGACCTCAAGACACTCCCCCCGAAGGTCATAAGGAGGTACCTTTGCTCCTTCAGCAGCAGCAGCATGGCAGGGAAAAGGAGAGGGAGGCCGCGGCGGAATGGGCGGAAGCTGCGGAGGCCGCGGAGTATCGGGGGCCCGAAGCGGCGGAGGCCTTTGAAGGCGCGGAAGAGGCACAAGCCGTCACCCGTGTCCCTGGAGCAGAACCGGGTGGACAGGGGTTGGCCCCCGAAAGTGCGGACGACAGCCGCAACAGCAACAGACCGCTAAGCGAGATCCTGGACCAGCAGGGGCTCGCCTGCCACATCGTGCCACCCCCACCTTCTCTCCACAAAATAAGCAGACCGTCAGCAGACCTCTGGGAACGCCTCAGACCCAACAGGGGGGCCACGGACCAGCCTTTCAGACGCAGGACATCGAAGCCATCCGCCGGCTCGTCGGGAGAAACCCCAACGCGCCTATTCGCCCCCCCTCCCCTGCCAGTGAACCCATTCTAACGGGCGGCGAACCTCGGGCGCCCCCTCCAGACGCCCAGGGCACGACTGATAAAGAATTCTGTGCTCTGGCAACGGAAACGGTGGCGCCGCGCGCGCGCGCTCTCGGCACGACCGGCGGCGCCCCCGAGACCCGCGAGAGCCCCGCGTCGACCGAAGGGCGCGCGCCCGTGAGCGACGGCGGGCACAGGCCCGAAGGCGAATGCCAGCGAAAGGGGCCTCTCCCCGCACACCGCAGGGCAGCGCCCGCCCGGGCTGCCGGAGGCGATCCGGCCCCTGCCCGGCGGCCAATTATGCGGCCCGCATCTTCCAGCAGGGCCCGGCAGGCGCGCAACCGGAACTGTCGCGAGCAGACTGCGAGCCCTTTGGCCAGGTCAGCGGGGCCGGTTCGCCGGAGACTTGCGGCCAGAACGCGCGGCGGCGCCAATGGCCAGAGCCGCGCCAATGGCCAGAGCCCTCAGACCCCGACACGGGGCAGCAGTTGTACAAAGCAAAGATGAACAACACCCAGTGGGACCTTCCCGGGGAGACACCCGGCGAGGCGATAAGGCGGCTCCAAGTCACCCCGGGGGCAATTTTCACAGGCACCTGGCACGCCTTCGCCAAGCAGCAGGCCGTGCCTGGCAGCAAAGGCGCGCTCGGCCCGCTTCGGCACGACCCGCAAACCTGCCTTCGCTTCCTGGACTCCTTCCGCGGCCACAAGTGCGACGTACGGGCCGTCAGCGACGCGCTGGGCCTCGGCGTCGACTGGGTTCGGCTGCGGCATCGGCGCCCGGGTCGAAGCGGCGGAGCGAGCAGGGATCACCATGCGGCACAAGGCCACCCGGACACCCACGCGCCCAGGAAGGGCAAAAAACAGTGGCCGGTCGTCTCCCCACAGTAGCCGTTGCGGCCCCACGTCGCGGCACCGCACTGGCTGTGAAGGACCCCGCGCGCTCCTGTCCAGCGGCCATATCCCTGGGTGCCCGTCCCGTCGCCCCCCCCGGCGGGGAGGGGCCCGCGGGGTCAAGGTACCCTGCGTCCCGGTGTTGTCGGCCAAGGACCGTCTGCCTCCTCCCCCCCCGTGCTCGCCCCGTCCTCACTTGGCCCAGAGCGGCGACGGGCCACGTGCCCGGTTTCACGCGGGGTGCTGCTGGGTCCACGGGTTCGGGACCTCCTGCGGATGCACAAGGGACTTGCATCCTGGCGCTGTCCGCCATGGGCCGTCGGCCGCACGGGCACGTGTCCTCCTACGGGGGGCTCAGGGTACGCTTGCGTCCTGGTGCTGTCTGACCAGAGCCGTCTGCCGCCACCCTTCGTGGGCGCCTCGTCTTCACCCAACCCAGAGCGGCGGTTTGCCGCGACCCTGGATTCACGCGAGGAGCAGCTGAGACTACGGGCACGGCACCTCCTCCGATTCTTCAGCAGCGGTCAGCGGCTCCTTGGGGGTCCACAACACCACACCCCTCCTTGGATGCGTCGGGTTCGGGGTGGCAGCACCGCCCCCGGCGTGTCAGTCCACTGGCTGCTGCCTGCCCACCCTGGACCACACCAGCAGTGGGAGATCGGCCGTTCGGTATTACTCTCCTCTCAGCGGCGGTTCGCTGCGCCCCCGGACGCCCGTCCAGCCTTCAGCGGGGCTGGCTGCCCACTCTGGGCCCCTCCAGCCTGCCTCCCGCGGGAGCCCAAGGTACTCGTGCATTCCGGTGCTGTCCGCAGGGCCGTCTTCCGCCTCCCCCCGTGGGCACCCCGCGGGGATTCAGGGTACTCCTGCATCCCGGTGTGGTCTGACAAGGGCCGCCTGCCGCCACCCTCCGTGGGAGCTCCGTCTTCACCCAACCCAGAGCGGCGGTTTGCCGCGACCCTGGATCCACGCGGGGAACAGCTGGGACTACGGGCACGACACCCCCTTTCTACACTTCAGCAGCGGTTTGTCACTCTACAGGCTCACAAACATCAGCGGCGGTTAGCTGCGACCCTGGAGGACCACAAGGCGGCCCAGGATGCACGCAGGGGGCTGCCGAGACTACGGGCCCGGGGCCTCCCACGGGGGCTCAAGGTACTTTTGCCTCCCGGTGCTGGCGGCCAAGGGCTGTCACTCGCCCCCCCCCCCGTGCGCGCAAGTCTTCACTGCGCCCAAGGCGCGCCACCCCCCGTCCACCCCCCGTACACGCTCGGCGTTTGCCGCGTCCCTGGGTCCATGCGGGGAGCTGCAGAGGCTTCGAGCACGAGACATCCCGCGGGTGCTCAAGGTACTCCACGCGGGGAGTAGCAAAGACTACGGGCACCAGGCATCCCAAGGGGCACAGGGTACTCTTGCATCCCGGTGCTGTCGACCAGGGCCGTCGTGAGGTGCGAGGTGCGAGCTGGACGTCGTGAGCAACAGCGCTGGGACCCGCGCGTGCGCCAGGGGTGAGCAATGGCAACTCGCACTGTCGCTGCTCAGCGGGATGTCAGAGGTGGAGTTTACATTGCCGAGATTTGCGCGTGTGGGAAGGCCGGGCAGTGGGGCAGGCTCTGTCGCTCCTCAGCGAGATGCGAGGGGCAGTTCGAGCCAGACGTCATCAGCTACAGCGCTGGGATCAGCGCGCGTGGCGGAGGCGGGAAGTTGCCTCGCGCACTGCTCTCGCACAGAGGACTGGGGCAAGCTTATTTTTCGCCGCCAGGCAGGCGGGGGGGATGCTGTGGCCCACCTCCTGCCCTTGGGCAGGAGGGGGGCCACAGCCTCCCCCCCGCCTACCGGGCGGTGAGCACAACCTTGCCAGGACACAGTCTCGTCAAATACTGACTCTAGCGGCGATCAGCTGCGACCCCCGAGGACCAACACCCAACATCCCCGGTGTGGCATCACTGACCGCAGGGACGGACCTGCACACTACTGACTCACAAACATCAGCGGCAATCAGCTGCGACCCCCGAGGACCACAATCGATACCATGTTCTCGAGCGGCGGTTAGCTGCGACCCTGGAGGACCCAAGAGAATGACGACCCACCCACCATTTCATTGTCTTGAGCGGCGATCAGCTGCGGCCCCGGAGGAACCATTAACCACTTCTCCTGTCCCACGGGTGCGGGGCGAGACCGAGGGGAGGGGCGGTGTCCCCCCCGCCTGCCCCCTCTGGGGCCAGGCGGGTGTCCCCCGCTCTTGGCCCCAGGGCCCGCCAGACGTACTGTCCGACGTCGGGCGTGGCCCCCCCTCCCTGGGCCGCCCGTGTCCCTCGCTGTACGTGGTTTGTCTCATCACTTTCAGCGGCGATCAGCTGCGACCCTGGAGGACCACGTGGTGTCTGTTGCCGTTCCAGGAGCTTGGGCGGAAGTGCCAGCGGTGGGCTGGGTCTGACTTTGCGTCCAAGGGCCCTCGTGTCCACCACCGTGCTGCTCCCCCCAGGCGCATCGCCCATGACATCGGCAAGTGCAGCTCCCACAGGCGCATTGCCCTATGGCATCGGCACGGCCCCTCGCACAGGCGCCACGTGCCCTGGGAGTACAGCCCGTTCTGTTCTCTTGGGGATTCGCCTGCTCTGGTATAGTTTCTCCTTCAGGGCACACCACCATCAGTGCAGCTCCCTCTACTCTTCCCCGCTGGCGATGCTGTCCACGCCAGCTGGCCCCCCCCCCACACTCAGAGGCCTGACGCCTTGCCGGCACGCACTGCGAGGCTCACAGTCACTCGGTTCCCCCTTGCGCTGTGGGGTGGTCTGACTGGCGTTGACTTCGTTACGGAGTGGTTCAGCCTTCCGCAGCAGGTACAGCATTCCAGGCTCACCTTCAGCTTTCCCCAGTTGCGTTGCACCACGGCTCACGACAGCTCAGCCTTTCTGGCTAGCTCATCGTCCGGGCGTGTGGAGCCTGGCGCCCCACTGGCGACTCACTCCAATGTCCTCCCACTTGCTCCCACTCAGCCCGACGGACTTGACCATCCTGGTTCGCGCTACTGCTGTGTGGGTCGTGCCTCCACTCAAATTGACGGGCTTGGTTATTCTGGTTCACGTCTCATACTGTGGCAGGCTCCGAATTCCATGACATTTTGTCTGTGCACGTGCTCGAGCTCGCAGGATACCTCCGCCGTCAGCTCCCCTTCAGCTTCGCGGCTGCTTTGTGAGAGGGCCGGCCGGCCTGTGCCTGCTGTAGCTAATTAGCCTCGCTCGTGTCCCGGATTTTGCTTCTCGCCGCGTGACCTTTGTCTCGCGGCCGCGACCGAAAAAAAAATTTGCACCAGCCCATCAAGAAACGATGCCCAGGCGAGTTGCCTTGAGTAGAAACCTAGGTAAGCATGCCAACAATGTCGAATGTCGCACTCGGGGAGCCTGTTGGAGCCACCTGTGGGCCACAGCTCCTCTGTTGTGGGATTACCCACGTAGTCTCACTGCCTCTTCTGAAATTTTGTCCCTGACAGGTTCCGTGGCCTTGTTTAGTCGGTCGGCTTTCTTCGGGTTCGCTTTTTCGATCCCTCGCCTCCTGTCGCTTTCCGGGCCTCTCGTATCCCTTTCGTCCTTGCAGGGGGTCTTGTCGTGTAATGGAGTCGGGGCTTGGCCCTCACCCACGTCCAAAGAAACCCACGCGCGCACATACGTGCTTGTATGCTTGTGCGCGTGCATCTGTGATCCCCAGTGCATCAACGCAACAGCGCAACAGAAAGGAGCTTGAGTTTACGACCCTTTCCAGTTCAATGGTCAAGTTTTGGAGTGCTGGATCCGTTTTGAGTGCCCGAAGTGGTCCGTGGAGGGGTCGTTGGGCCAGTTGGTCCTGAGTCCCCTCTTCGCGCCCTCTTGGGACCCTTTTTGGAGCCCTCTTGGGCTTCTCTTGGGCCCTTCTTGGGTCATCTTGGGCCTCCCTGAGGCACTCTTGGGAGCGACTTGGTGCCTTCTTGGCTCAGTTTGAGGCCGTCTTGGAGCCATGCTGGGCCGTCATGGAGCCATCTTGGGCCTTCTTGAAGCCTCCATGGCGTTATCACGACGAATCACCAAAATCATTGAACATGAGTGTTGCCTCTATGATGTTGGCATCCTGGGGCCTGTCTGCAGGCGTCTTGGGACTCTTTTGGGCCGTGTTGGAGGCGTCAGCAGCTATCTTCGGCCAGATTGGCAGCCTCTTGGCCGACAATTTGGCCAGGCCTGCTGGCCAGAGGGGCGGTCGGCCTGTCAAACTGCCAGGAAGTCTCCCAGGAGACCAAGACCACCTGCGCCCAGAGAGCTGGTGGAATTCTTTTCCTGCATCCACGACGCCAAGCCGACTGATATCGATCCAGAGATATAAATCCATTGCCTGGCGTTGGATGTTGTATCTCTCAGTCTTCTCCGCGCTGGTGCTCTACACGTGAGCTAGGGATCGGGGGTACGCCACCTTCGGCTCGGCTTCCCTTGGTTGTCATTAGCAGTGGCAGAGCAGGACATCCAAGTCCGTCGTGCTGGCCGAGCACTGACTGGGCACGGGGCCTCTCTCGGCCAACGCGCGTTTTTGGTTGACCCCGTCCAGCCTGGCTGGACGGCCCCGCCTGCCGCAAGCCTAGCTGTGCGCGCACGCAGCACCTCGACCTGCATCGGTCTCTACAGCATCACCAGGGCGGGTCCCAGGGGCGCGGCGTGCGCATCTGGACGACGTTGCACACAGGTATCGCGTGTCGGCGGCTTCATCTCAGGTGCCGGCCTCGCTCTAGACATTGAATGTTCTTCACGCTGAGCTTGAAAGGACATGCCTCATACAGCTTACGCCCATCCCCTCGTGCGAATAATGCCTTCTTGCTTGGGGCAGTCGTTTGGGCAGCGAACTGGCGGCGCTCTTCTTACGCCCATCCCCTCGTGCGAATAATGCCTCCTTGCTTGGGGCAGTCGTTTGGGCAGCGAGCTGGCGGGGCTCTTCGGGCCGACCCAGGGCAGCAGGAGTCGGCAGAGCCGAGCTGATTCTCTCTCTCTCTCTCCCTATCCCTATCCCTCCCTCCCTCTCTCTCTCTCTCTCTCTATATATATATATATATATACATATCTATCGGAGTAGGCCGCGGGGGGGGCCCGGGCCGGTGCCATCATCCCCCATGGGCGCCCCCCGGAATCTTTGTGGGGGGGCCCTCTCCCCAAACCATGTTTATAAACGCCTGCCAGGATAAAAAACGAGAGTCCCAAGCAGCGCTACCTGCCGCCACGCTCGGAAACGCGTCAGGCCCCGAAGCCTCCGGAGGCGCCCAACGACACCCCAACAAATCATGTTCCCAAGAAGTCTTACGGCCAGTGCCGCCGACGTTGAAGGAGGACGGTCCAGGACACCCAGAAATCTTCCAAACAGGCTTCCAAGAGGGCGCCGAGACAGCCCAGGGCCGCCCCCAGACGGCCCAAGAAAGACCCAACACAGACGGAAAGGGCCGCAAGAGGCCCCCAAGAGGCCCCGAAACGAGGACATATCGTTCGAACACGCCCAAGATGGCCTCCGGACGGCCCACAAGGCTTCCAACACGGCCCAGAGGGACGCCAAAATCATTGCTTGTCCTTAGGCTTTTGATGGATTTCAGACACCCAATGTCGCCCCAACAGGCCCCCACGAGGGCGCCGAAACGGTCCAGGGACGCCCTGCCGCGGGCACGAGGCGGGGTCTGGGACGGGGCCCTCGCACCCGGGGGCCCGGGGGCCCTGCCGTGGCGCTGGGGGCCTTGTAAAGTCGTCCGAAGACAGCCCTGGCGTTTCCAGACAACGAAAACGACCAATGACCGCCCGAGATCACCTCAGAATTGGTCCCTGACTGTCCGAGAGGCCTCCAAGACGCCCCAAGAGGTCTCCAAGATGGCTCCCAAGGAGCCCCAGGAGGCATGACTAACTCGTTGTCCTTTGGTTTTTGATCGCTTTTCGAGTTCTCGCTCTTGATTTTCCTGACGCTCCACGACGGCCCAAGAGGCTTTAATTTCCGCTCCAAGGCATCCCCAGAGGCCTCGAAGATGATCAACAGCCCACGGGGATCCCAAGACGGCGCCAGAGGCGCCCAAGGCGGCCCGAGAGGGCCCCAGGACGGCCCCACGATGGAGCCAAGAGGGTGGACACGAACTGAAAATCCGAGTCTTCCACCCCGAGAGGCTCTCAGAAGGCCCCGAGAAGCCCCTAACAGGCTCCAAGAGGCCCCAAGAAGCCCCCCAGGGGGCCGAAGAGTATCCAAGAGGCCTCCCACGAAGACCCCAAGAGGCAAAAATCCATGTTTTTGATTGATGTTCGAGTTTTCAGCCTTTTGGCGTCCTGACGCTCCAAGACGGCCCAGAAGGCCTCCAAGACCAATCCAAGATAGCCCAAGAGGCCTCCAACAGGGCCCAAGACAGTCCGAGAGGGCACCAATACGGCCCCAAGGGGGACCCAAGAGGGGTAAGACGAAGCGAAAATCTGAGCCTTCCACACCGAGAGGCTCTCAGGAAGCCCCGAGGCCCCCAAATGGGACCCAAGAGGCCTTCAAGAAGCTCCCCAGAAGGCCGAAGAGGTTCCAAGAAGCATTGTTTTCTCATCGGTTTTTGATGGATTTTAGAGTTCCCAGCCTTTTGGCATCCCGACGCTCCAAGACGGCCCAAGTGGCCCCCACGGCCGCTCCAAGATAGCCGAAGAGGCCTCCAAGCGGGCCCCAAGACGGCCCACGAGGGCCCCAAGACGGTGCCCGAGGCGCCCAAGACGGCCCGAGAGGGCCCCAAGAGGGCCCCAAGAAGGGGAACGCGAACCCAACAGCAGAGCTTTCCGCCCTAAGAGGCCCACAGGAGGCCCCAAGAGTCCCCAACTGGTCCGACAAGGCCCCCCAATGCCCCCCACCAGGCCCCAAACAGGCTCACAGGAGACGTACACACGGGGCCCCAAGATAGCCGAACAGTGCTCTCGATGCATTAAAATTGCTTCAAGGAGGCCCCAGGAGGCTTCCGCATTGCCCCAATGTGGCCTCGAGCCGGGCCTCCACGCAGCCAAGACAGCCAATTATTTGCTTCAGACTGCAGAACATCACTTTCCGACTGCCCGGAGAACCCTGACGATGCCCCCAAGGGACCCCAAGAAGCCCCAATATGCCCCCCCCGAGAAGCACCCAAGAAGTGCCTCCAACAGCCAATTGAGGAAGCACAGAGAACCCCCCATAAGCCCTTCAGATGCCCCCACGAAGATCCAAGAGGTTCCCAAGAGGCCCTCAGGAGGCACGACTATGTCACGCGCCTGTGCTTGATAGCGCTGTCCAAGATCTTCTAGCGCGCCCCCAGCCTGGGCTAGAACCTGAGCGCGCGCGAAGCGCGCGCGATGGTTCTAGTTTCTAGTTTCTAGTTTTATTTGTATATATATAATATATATATATATATATATATATATAATATATATTTATCATCATACCTACCGGTGTGATCTCGCACTGCTTTATTTCGACCGACCGTGTGCCCATAATGCGGTCGTGCTGGTGGTTGTGCTGGCGGCCGTGCTGGTGGTCGTGCTGGTGGCTGGTCGTGCTGGTGGTCGTGCTGGTGGTCGTGCTGGTGGTCGTGCTGGTGCTTGTGCTGGTGGTCGTGCTGGCGGTCGTGTTGGTGGCCGTTCTGGTGGAGGTGCTGGTGGTCGTGCTGGTGGTCGTGCTGGTGGTTCTGCTGGTGTCGTGCTGGTGGCTGGCCGTGCTGGAGGTGCTGGTGGTCGTGTTGGTGGACGTGCTGGTGGTCGTGCTGGTGGTCGTGCTGGTGGTCGTGCTGGTGGTGCGTTGTGCTGGTGGTCGTGCTGGTGGCTGGGCGTGGTGGTTGTGCTGGTGTCGTGCTGGCGGTCGTGTTGGTGGCCGTTCTGGTGGAGGTGCTGGTGGTCGTGCTGGTGGTCGTGCTGGTGGTCGTGCTGGTGGTTGTGCTGGTGGTCGTGCTGGTGGCTGGCCGTGCTGGAGGTGCTGGTGGTCGTGTTGGTGGTCGTGCTTGGTCGTGCTGGTGGCTGGCCGTGCTGGAGGTGCTGGTGGCTGGTCGTGCTGGTGGTCGTGCTGGTGGTCGTGCTGGTGGTCGTGCTGGTGCTTGTGCTGGTGGTCGTGCTGGCGGTCGTGTTGGTGGCCGTTCTGGTGGAGGTGCTGGTGGTCGTGCTGGTGTCGTGCTGGTGGTCGTGCTGGTGGTTGTGCTGGTGGTCGTGCTGGTGGCTGGGCGTGCCGGTGCTTGTGCTGGTGGTCGTGCTGGCGGTCGTGTTGGTGGCCGTTCTGGTGGAGGTGCTGGTGGTCGTGCTGGTGGGTGCGTGCTGGTGGTCGTGCTGGTGGCTGGCCGTGCTGGTGGCTTGTGCTGGTGGTCGTGCTCGCGGTCGTGTTGGTGGCCGTTCTGGTGGAGGTGCTGGTGGTCGTGCTGGTGGTCGTGCTGGTGGTTGTGCTGGTGGTCGTGCTGGTGGCTGGCCGTGCTGGAGGTGCTGGTGGTCGTGTTGGTGGTCGTGCTTGGTCGTGCTGGTGGCTGGCCGTGCTGGAGGTGCTGGTGGCTGGTCGTGCTGGTGGTCGTGCTGGTGGTCGTGCTGGTGGTCGTGCTGGTGCTTGTGCTGGTGGTCGTGCTGGCGGTCGTGTTGGTGGCCGTTCTGGTGGAGGTGCTGGTGGTCGTGCTGGTGATCGTGCTGGTGGTCGTGCTGGTGGTTGTGCTGGTGGTCGTGCTGGTGGCTGGGCGTGCCGGTGCTTGTGCTGGTGGTCGTGCTGGCGGTCGTGTTGGTGGCCGTTCTGGTGGAGGTGCTGGTGGTCGTGCTGGTGGTCGTGCTGGTGGTTCTGCTGGTGGTCGTGCTGGTGGCTGGCCGTGCTGGAGGTGCTGGTGGTCGTGTTGGTGGTCGTGCTGGTGGTCGTGCTCGCGGTCGTGTTGCTGGCCGTTCTGGTGGAGGTGCTGGTGGTCGTGCTGGTGGTCGTGCTGGCCCCTCCCCCTCCCCCCCTGCGCCCCCCTCCCCTTATTCCGACCGACCGTGGGCCACCCCCCCCGCTTCTCCCCTGCGCCCCCTTCCCATTATTCCGACCGACCGTGGGCCACCCCCCCCGCTCCCTCCCTGCGCCCCCCTCCCCTTATTCCGACCGACCGTGGGCCACCCCCTCCGCTCCCCCCTTGCGCCCCCCTCCGCTTATTCCGACCGACCGTGGGCCCCCCCCCGCTCCCCCCTTGCGCCCCCGTCCCTTCTTCCGGCCGCCCGTGGGCCACTCCCCCCGCTCCTCTTCTGCGCCCCTCTCCCCTTATTCTGACCGACCGTGGCCCCCCCACCGCTCCCCCCCTGACCGTGGGCCCCCCCCCGCTCCCCCCTTGCGCCCCCGCCCCCTTCTTCCGGCCGCCCGTGGGCCACTCCCCCCGCTCCTCTTCTGCGCCCCTCTCCCCTTATTCTGACCGACCGTGGCCCCCCCACCGCTCCCCCCCCCCCCTGCGCCTCCGTCCCCTTATTCCCGACCGACTCGTGGCCCACCCCCCCCGCGCCTCCCCTGCGCCCCCTCCCCTTATTCCGACCGACCGTGGGCCCCCCCCCCCCGCTCC